>VYXF01001784.1:284244-349392 GCA_013397295.1 Polioptila caerulea | reverse complement strand
ATCTGTCTTCTTTCTATTCTGCATCTGAGTATGAACTTTTTAAGGTCTTTCTTCACATTATGCAGATTAGAATCTTTTTTTATTAAGCAATAGGAAAGCTTCTCACATGGCACAAAAAAAAAGAGAGAAAAGAAGGTTTGAAGATCACTAAAAAATCTTGAAAGCCATAATCAAATAATGAATATCACTAACTTCAATCATTGTATCTTTACACAAATACTGTGTATTAATTTTACTGTTTTATTTTTGACAGTTGCTGGTCTCAGGAGTATTTTGCTTCTGAGTAAAAGAAACTGGAAGAATAAAGTACACTTGTGAGTCAGTCTGCAAGTAATTTTCTCCTTGGTCTAGCTGTATTCGTGATCATTTTACTGCAAGATAGCTCATACTGTGAAATTCAAGAGCATTTGTTTTGGGGGTATTTCAGGTGAAGCCACACTAAAATTGTGGTCACAGTGGTGTGTCAAGGTATTATCAGGATCAGAGTGAAGAACCTTGGAATGTGTCAGAAGTACATTCTTCAAGATAAGCACTTTTTTATGTCTTCTTTTAAGTCAATAACACTATAGCTTTGACAATGAATGGGGGTCTATTCAGAGATGCATTGACTTCTAACAGAAATGGAATCAATCTTCTTTCATGTCAAACTATGCATCTCTGAATTCAGACCAACAAGCATGGTTTCCATCATTTTATCTTTCCCTTAATAGATAAAAAGAGAGTGGTAAAAGAGCTCTCAAGATATCACTGACACACCTTCCACTGAAACCGTTCCCCACAGGTGATTGTTTATCCTGTCTGGGGATCCCAGTGAGATCCTACAGAGCCCCTTGGTCACCTGATGTCACTCACTGACCATACACTGCTAAGCAAAGCATGTTGTTTGCTGAAAAACACTCTCCGTTTGGTAATTTGGTGAGATCTGCTAATTAAGGAAGAGCTTTCCTATTAAAGAAATTGTTCATGAAAGCTCTAATTGTAATTCCTTCTGCCCAGCTAAACAAATTGGGCAGTCTTGCTTTATTTATAACTAACGCAGTTTTTTTCTCATCGCAAACTTGAAGACGTTTAATACCCTAAAAAGTGCTGATTTAAAAGAAGCATGAGTTACTTTGCAATGTACCTTTTCAAGTACTTAGCTTGAGGAACTAGTGTTTTCTAGCTTTTCTTCCTAGCATAACCTTACTTAGCCAAGGCTCTTAATAAACCAGCACATTTATAGTGTTCACAGTGTGGCAGCACAGAAATGCAGCGAGGACAAGAAGCTGTCTCCTCACTGGTGCAATGTTCAGAGCCCCACCAACACCAGGGAGACCAGTGTCCCCTTCATGGTAAGGGCACACCACCTACTGCCAGCCCACCCTGCTGGGCCCCACTGCAGCTTCCCTGGGCACCAAGGGTTTTCACACTTGCTGGCTAAATGCAGGAGGGAAAAAGGTTTAGAAATAGCCAGCTTAGAAAACTATGTAACAAATGCAGCTCTAGTGAGCAATAATGTTTGTTGGCATTCCCTGAACATATTGCAGATCATTTACAGGTCTCAGCAAAATTCCTACAGAGCGCCAGCCCCGGGGAATGAATTACTGTGTTTCATGCTGGTGAAGCCATTTTCTTTAAACAAAATACAAAGTTTAGGAATGGCATGAACTTTCCAAACGGCATTTTCTCCTTATCTGGGTAAGGAGCAGGAACCAATTTATAATTTCTGGTTTATTATGCATAACTTTTTCTAATTTTTTTCAGCTCTAATGTCATTGAGCATTTTCTAAATGTATTTTAGGTCCAAATTGCTGTCCTTGAGTTGTTTACCAGAGTCCCTGACTGCCATCTGAGTTTTTTCTTGTAATTTACATGAGATATGCCTGTAATCTGGCAGGATGTACTCTACCCAATAGCCAAGCGTGTTGCAAAAGCCTCTTGTTATTCTTGTGCAGCTTAGCAAAGTTATTCGAGGAACTTTCAGTGCCTTAATGTTAAATGGTTATCTAGGTATCTGTTAAAAGGGAACAATGTTTCCTGGGTGATTCTGAAGCATATGGCTTCTACTTTATTTGTCATAAATAGCTTATTTCTGCTCATGTAAAAGAGTTCTTCAGACAAAGTGGAATAATAATGTGGCGTGCAGCTACAGTCCCAGCAGCCAGCCAAACAGAGCACAATTCTTTATCATAGTTTTGTATTGTTCTGCTAACTGCATGATGCCAAAAAATAATAATAATAAAGAGAAATCCTTTGTTCCCTTTCACTAACCTAGAAGGTCACAAAACAGACAGTTCCTTCTTGATTACACTAAATAAATAAAAGTCTGATTCATAGAGGGGAAACAATCATCTGCCAACTGCCAAACACTATAAAGGGTAAATCTGTTTTTACTTTGTGAGCCAGATTGATGAGTCACCAAGGCTATGACTACTACCAGCAAGAATTAAAATTTGCCCAAAAATAGAACCTCCCTTTGTGCTACACAAGGGTACCTCAAGAGCAGATTCCACTCCTGAGCAGGGACCACCCCAGCATTTGCTCTCCAGAACCAGGGACCCTCCCTGTCACAGTTACTGACATACATTTGCTTGATTCACAGGCATAAACTCACCAAGGGAGATGAATAATTGAGTTCTTCATTTGGGAAATCAGCCACAATGGAAATAAACGCCCACCTCTCCTCCCTCCTCCCTGCCCTGGGCGAGCTGCCTTCAGAACATGCCACAGCCAGGGGTTCCTCCGGAGCCCAGTGACGCGCACTTGGATGCAGACAGGAGGGATCTCAATAGGGAAACCCAAGCAGGCTGGTCCAGACAAAGACAGAGAGAAAGACTGGGGGGGCAGGTTTTGGATCTTCTTATAAAGCATACTCTCCAAGAGGCTCAAGAAAACAGGATGAAATTAACTGGTCATTTAGTATTTTGAAAATTATATATGAAAAATGTTAAAACAATGGCAGCAAGAATAAAAAAGAATCGTTCATTCATTCCATTTCTTTAAATGCGTGAATTTGCAAGTCTATTCCAGTCACTGACAAAATTCCTGTAGAAGGTAACTGTTCCAGAATTTCACCAACTGCCTGCACTTATCTTCTAAATGCAAGTTTTAGTAACTTAACAAAATAAATGCTGTAGGACTTTTGTTTTTAAGTACAGCTCTTTCCTCCAAGACACATCACAACCCAACAGAAAGAGTCTTCAAAGAGAAAAGATAAATCTTCATCATTCCTTAATTCAGTTTATGTTTTACTTCAAGAATTAACTCCTGCATTGTCAGTCATGCATGCTCAGGTGTTGGAGGCTGACCTGGAAGAGAGACCAGNTCCTGGTTTTCTCTTCTCACTTCACCTCTGTTTTCATTCCTGGGCCAGAGTGTTGTCCTTGGTATCGAGCTAGAAAAGGAATTGTCTGTCTACTCTGTGAAGAGAACTCAGTAGTATTTAATATGAAACCTAAAGCTACCCAGTACAATAGCACAGGATCTAAAAAATATAAAAGCTAAAACCTAAGGCATCACAGGGTCTACAGATAATCCTTCGAAATTACACAAAAGAAGAGTCACCTAAAGTGAATTAAAATGGAATGAGGAAAAACCAACTCTTGCCTATGGATGAAAGTAATTGTCCATTCTCAGGTAAACATCTATATTGTCAGCCTGGCATTTGGGGCCCTTTGCAGCAAGACTTATCATGGAAAATCGTAGAAATAATTTTGGTGAGGGTGAGAAAAATAGAAAGAATGACACTATACTCAAACACTGAATCATTAACAGGGAAGAATGCAAATAATGCACACTTTTTTTTGGCTTTACATGAATCTAAACAGCAGAATAGCTTCAACCTGTACCAGAGTGGAAGAGCTGCAAGTGATACCCAAAGCTGGTTAGAGCAAGTACTTTTATGTTCTCTACTGCACTGTAATTGAATGGTGTAACCTTTGGAGAGCAAGGTTACCATGCTGAACTGGAAAAGGGCACCCTTTTTTTATTGAATTTTCTTTGGTTTTATTTAAAATTCCATACATTATTCATTTTTTCTAATCCAACAAAGTGTTTACTTTTATTTAAATATTTTAATTTTATTTTTATTGCCATTTAAAGCGTGAGCCTGTTAAAGATAGTGGGGGTTTATGATTAAATTTTGTTATTTAACCTTTAAAAAAAATCATATGCACAGCTCTATATATTTGGTAGATTTGTCTTGAGACACATTTCTAGGGAAACTTAATGTTAAAGCTACTTTATATTTTTTTAGTGCTTTGATCTTTAAACTGATGGGAATGGAGTTAAAAAGTAGATAATTCCACATTTCTTTTACAATTTCAATCTTTCACAGTTATTTCAACCTTTCACAGTTATTGTAACAATGACAATTGGATATGTAATGAAATATAAAGAAATACACAAAAAAGCACAGAAACATATTTGGCCTATGCAGTCACAAAAAGGTAGGGGAAGCTCAGATACCAAACCCACCTGTCTTGACAGCATCAGTTTAGATATAAATATCTACTTTTTCCCCTGATGGTTCCATCAGAACAAATTTGCATAAATCCCTCGGGAAAACAGGGTTGTAAACTGCAGTCATATTCCTGTCTATGAAACCTCTGAATAATACATGTAATTTGTGACTCATATCCCAAGAATCTCAATTCAATGTATCTATCAGCAGTACTAAGAGTTCTAATTTTTAAAATTAATTAATTTAATGCTATTAATCAGTCATTTAACAGTTATAAGATTCTCAAAAGCACAACATATTATATATATATGTGTGTGTATATATATATACCTGTAAAAATGGAGGAGGAAAGTCAGTGAAATGGGGAGGAGTCTGAAAACTCTTCCTTAACCTTGTGCAAGTGACTAATTTTTCTGCACCTCTGTTTTCCAGACATAATAAGCTTATAATAATTCTCTGTCTTGGAAAAGTGTTTATGATGACAAATCATGTTTATATGAGAGGTTTACATATACAATTATGCAGGCAGCCATAAAAATAAGCAGGCAGATAAAAGTGATTCACTGGCTGAAATAAAATTATGCTTGTTAAATAAATTTCTAATTTCATCTTTTTGTTTATGTATAAAGACCTACAGTATGGGAAATAAACCATGGATTTACTGCTGAGGAGTTGACCTGAAAAGAAATCTTTTTGTGGTTTCCATTATTCTGTTCATCTTTCTTGATGTCAGTCACTGGAATTAATTTTTCCATGTCTCTTTGGAAATCTTAGAATTGTTTCCATCCCATCCTCTCCTCCCAAACTAAGCATCTGGACAGATGTGTGGGCACACGCTGCTCAGAGAGCTGGGTGACAGAGCACGATGGAGCATGACAAGGCTGTGGGTCTTTAAAGGAGCAGGGCAAGATGCATAGAGGAATCTGACTTGAACCTAGAAAAGGTCTGGGAGTGGGGAGACATAAAGTAAAGGCCAGTAACAAAGTTGTGCCCAGTCTTACAGCTGTGTGTGAATGGTGGCATACTTCCATGTTATTTACTTCTATGCGAAGAATAAAATATAGGGTTTAGAACTTTTTTAGCTACTATTTGCTTCAGATAACAGAAGCCTCTCAAGAGCTGCACTGTAAATCCAGATGATGCACAAGGCTCTAAGCTGAACTCGGCACCTGAATAACACTGAGTTTCTGTGGCTGAGAAGCACCCAGCTTCCACCAAGAAGAAGCAAAGAGAAAGCAATACATGCAAGCAATGTCTAAATGAGAAGAGCAGGAGAGCACTGTAGATCAAGGGAAGCTGAGGAGTCATCCCTCTATACAATAACCAAAGAGAAACAGCCTAAAGGTTAATAAAAACAGAATAATGATTTCTTTCCAGCAAGCTTAAGAAGATTACTGCAGCAGATATAAAGGGAAAAGAAAAAACAAACAAATGGGGACACACACAAAACCAAAAAAGGGGGAAAAAAGGGAGAAAAAAAAACTCAAACAAAAGATCCCACATTGAAATCATGCCAAACAAAAATTTAGCAAGAGTAGTCTTCTGTCTGCAGAACTGTAAATTGCACCTCTACAAGTGTAACACAGCAAGGCACCTGAAACCTTTATAATAACCAATAATCAGAGAGGAAAGCTTGGAGTAACATTCAGTAATGATAGCAACATAAAATGTACAGCTAGCACTGAACTGATTGACTGGTTGCTTGACGGCATGAGCTTTTGTCCAAGCCAGGAGAGACTGTGAGGGTGACAAGTTTTATGTTCTTCTAGCTTTATGCAGGGGTGGCACAGAGACTTTGAGAACTGCCTCCAAGACAGAGAGAGGGCAAGGTGCAGGGAGGCAGCAACAGTACTGCTATTGTGCATGTAAAAGCCAAAGCTGATGAGAAAAGTGCTGTCTTAGCATTCTGTGAGTATCTCCCACAAAGTTACCCGTTCTCCCTACAGTCTGGTCTCACTAAGGAAAATGATAAAACCACCATAAAACCATGAAGTTTCTTTCTCTTGTTTCTTGCTTTTGATTCTCCCTTGCCTTTGAACAGTATGTTGAGACAAGAGGATTATTTCAGGATGCTTAGAAAATGAAACAGGGACAAAAAGGGAAAAACACAATGTGGCATATGGCATTCCTGGCTTAAGCAAATGAAATGGAAGCAGGGACATAAGCTTTCTGGATTGTTCTGTATCACGAAGTTCTGAAATTGCAGTGGAAATGAAAAGAAAGGTAACAAGACGAAGAGTTGTCACAACTTAGTTGAAGGATCTAGCAGGAGAGAAAAGCCATACGTCCTTAATGTGTTCTTAAAAAAATTAAACACAAAGACTCTTTTGTCAGAAAAGCAGGTTCCCACAAAGGTAGTGAAGAACACAGAGATCTTCATGATGCCAAACTGAATCAGACTACACCTATAAGTAACCATTATATGTGATTTATTTTTTTGTATCACAACAGCAGTGGGATGAAAGTTAAAGAACGTTTAGAGTAAGAATAGAGCAGTAGCTGTAGGCAAAGAGAGTGGAAAAGAATATGGAGTATTCAAATCACAGTCTACAGGTGAGAAAACATGAGAACTGGAAACATATCACAAGGGCTTATTTGAATGGACACTATCAGAGACATAATTCTGAAAACACAAAGGAGACAACTGACCAAACCAAGGGAAAAGAAAAACAAAAAAAAAGAGTAGAGGGTTCTGAGTTGAAATTTCCATGTCAAATATTGTTTTATTGTGTGGCAGGAAAAAAGATTGATTAATGAGGTTTAGATTAGGGCCTGGCACAAGGAGAGGGCAGGGCAAGGGAAGAAAATGGAGATTATAAAGCAAACAGAAGGAGCAGCAATAACAGTGTTGAAGTACTAACAATTTGCCTTGAGCAATACTCAAGAGAAGAAAAGAAAATGCTATTTTTTAAAGCCAACTTTGAATAATACGATGACAAGGCTAATTACTAATAGAATAAAATAAGCTTACATATTACTGTTTTTATTGCTGTTTTTAATTGAGCTGACTGCTACCAGGTATATTTTCCTGCTTGATATTGGATTTTTGCAGATTTGATCCCTAATATAACTTTCAAATCCAGATTATAGTGGCAGGGGAAGAAGAGCAGAAAGAAGATCAGATCCTGAGCATATTTCTGCTTTTCACTCTGACTAGCATTTTTAAGAATGAAACCAAGCTCTGAACAAGGACAAGGTACCGCTGGGGCAGGAAACTGCATGACAGGCTTCTGCAGGGGAAGCACTGGCATTGATTACTGGAGCCATATGTGCCCCAAAACCAGGTCTGTACAGCAGAAATAGCCAGGATGAGAGAGGTGAGCAAGTGATTAGAGTGTGATACAGGGGCAAAGACCAGAAGAGGCTTCTTTTAGAGAAGTTGCACACTTTAAAGAGAGAAAACTGGCCCCTCTTGTTCCTCACTGATTTCAGGAAAACAGGATTTTTCATGCATTCTTTGCAACCAAACCAGATTTCCATTAACAGGTACCTGACTTTCCAAAGGCAATAACCCTAGAGAGGTCTCTAAATACGTAAAATCTGGAGCAATATAATTTATTGGCCCAAATTCTGCATGTAATGCTGCAAAACATTGCGTAAACGCATGAGAAGACCATCTACATGGAATTTATTCTCTGCAAGGAACATCTTTCAGTGATGTGCATTTTACAGTTTTAACAGTATCGTGCCAGTTTGAAGACCTATGCACAGTTTATAAATTCACTTCTGAATTTAGCCTCTGCTCACTATAAATCATGGACCTACACCAAAACCAGGGAAATAATCTGGAGTTTCTGATTAATGGGAATCATGTTTCAATATTTTTTTAATTTTTGTAAGCCACTGGTACATGTACGTATAACTCCTCCCAAATAACAGAAAATACAAGCCTGGAAAAATCAATAATTTACCAGCTCTTCAGTTTAGGAATGAAGATTTCTGTCTTTAGTTGAAAAAGATATGGGCTTATTTGCTGATGTTAACCAAGGAAAGATTCATACAGGCCTGCCTGAAATCCAGTGTTCTCTTTGCAGAGGAGAATGACAAATCACTGAAGATGGATCAAACATGAAAAGCCAGAGCCTTCACCCTATTGTGGAGAGTGTTCTGAGGAACGAGCCTTGTCACAAACACTTCACAGAAATCTCGTCCAGCTGAAAAATGACACTGACAGCCTTTTGCCACTCTTTGAAGAACTTTGTTCTTTATGTGCTCTATTTCAATAACCCCTAAATGTGAATAAAGCCATAGGCAGTCAGTCTGAGGCATACATTCACCCACAAATTGTTTGGAGAAGAGCAAAATTAGGTGATGATCAAAAAAAGGAAACATGGAGAGTGGAAGTAAATATTCTGCAAAGGAAGAATACTGCAGCGTGGGAATCCCAGCAACAGTTTTTATTCTTTGCATTCATCTTCAAGTTATTATTTGATTTTTGTTGGAGGAAGTCTTTCCCCCAGTCTCACTACGTGCTTTCTGTTCTGTTTCAGAACAAGAGAGATTCAAATCTTGGCAAAGAAGCACAAGAAAGGAAAGTACAAGGGCTTAGACAACAATGAAAACTTTTATTCTAGGACAAGAAATAAAACAGGCTCAACTGCTTAGGTATTTGTTGTAAAACTCTGGCCTAAGTATTTTTCCTATTAGTCCATCTGGCAGCCTTCAGTAACTGTTCCTACACCTTGACTCAGCCAGCAAGGGTGAGTCAGCGACCCACAGAGCAGGAACGCGCGCGAGGAGCTGAGCGCGGACCAAGTGCACGTGTAGCCAGAACTGAACTGAAACCAGGCAGAAAAACAAAGCTGTTCACCTAACATGGTCTTCTCATTTCACCTAATTTAAACATCCCTGTGGGAAAAGCTCTACCTGTGAGTCAGCAAAATGTCTTAAACACAGTCCATTGGAGAAGCCCTATTTTAGTAACAACTGAAAATACACACAGCTATTAAAAAATAATACATATAAAGTGATGGTGGAAATTCTGTGATTAGAGACCACAAGATGAGCTGAAGAATAGTTTTGTTGCCCTAAGTGATATATGGGCTATAAGCCAGCAGCCAACAAAGCCAGCCTTGGGATCAGTGAGGGCCCAAGCTGCTGGTGGAGGGACTAAATCCTGAGCTGTCTCCTCTGGTCTCTGGCCAGTAGTGGATCAGTCATAAAGAAAACTTCTTTCAGCTCTATCTCAGCTGTCAGAAAGTGAGCTCAGCTGGCAACTTTCATTCCCTGCACTTGTCTCTGACCATGGTTATTTGCTAAATTGCATATTAGTCAGACCATATCCTCCATGAGAACCAGCTGTTGCAGCTTCATTGCTGCCACTTAGGATATAGCACTATTTACTAGGTACCACTACATCCAGAATTTTTAATAATCACCCCAGAAAGAGTTTCAATAGAATTATAAAAAAAACCATGAGAATATGAAAATTAATCTCAAGAGCCAGGTGTTGATGTATATTTCTTACGGAGCGATGCATTGTTTCTTGCCAGGTGCCATAGTACTAGATTGTCCTCTAGATTACTACATATATATTCAAATAATAGTGTAATTCATTGCAGAGAAATAAAAACAAAAGAGAAAAGCATTAACAGAGGCAGCTGAATTAATAAAGCCCTAATTACAGGTATCAAAAAAATTTTTAGGGGAAGAAACATCCTATCAGTCCCTGAGGCCCCTTTCTTCCTCAGGATACGGCTTACAGGGCTCTGGGCAACACCTCAGGTTTCCTTCAGCCCCTCCAGCTCATCACGGTCAGGTCAAAGGACCTGAGCACCTGCTGACCAAGGCTTCCCTGAACACAGGGCAGGGCCTTCCTGGCTGGAAATCAGTGTGAGCAAAGCACTTGTGTTCTACTCCCAAAGGGCTGAGCCAGTGCGCCTTCCTCCCAAACCCCACCTGAAGGGCACTGGATGGAGATGGAGATGGGGAGGACAAAAGAGACAGCCAGTGCCCTAAGTACATCTATAAATCCTGGTCACACCAGAGGAACATTTCTACTTTAGCACCATAGGGACTTGTTTTTTTGAAAGACAAAAATCTTTTAAAGCTCCAAAAGGGCAAACCCTGCAACATTTTCATTTTCCTATTTTTCATTAAATCTCCCCCATTTTCTGATCATATTCCAAATTATCAGAAGCAAGAATACATTAGTAAACAATATCTTTTACCAAAATGCAATTTCCTCTCATGTCAAAATGAAAGATAATCTGTGTAACTTCAGGGATTTGGAGGCCTTTCTATCAGAAAATGTCTTTCCCTCACATTAGCTAATACAAGAGAACCTTCTAAATAGTCCTCCAGAGACAGCAGTTCCCTTTTATTGCATTCATCTGTCTTTTATGGCTTTGCTCTCATGAAAGATTAATAGCTGCAAAGGTCAAGGGCCAGTGTGAACATTTAGTCTGACCTGCACAGCATAGGCTATCAAATTTTACCCACTAATTCTTGCACCAAATCTCATTAATTGGAGATAAAGCATCATAAATCTTTTAGTAAAAAATGTTTTCTTGATTTAAAGGCTACAAATTATGAGAAATCTGCTCTATAAATTTTTTCCATGGTTTATTTACCCTGACCTGCAAATTTCCACTCGAGCTAATTAAGATTTTTTCAATGAAATATTTTACACTGGAGAAATTTGGGTATTATCAAAGGAGTGCAGTCCTTGAGCTTTATCTCACCATTTCCATTCTACAAAAGAAGAAAAAAAAAAAACCCCAATGAACAGAAAGTGTCATATTCCTCAATTGTTCTGATTTTCTTTCTGGATGTTCCTCTTTCCTCAGTATCAGGACAGCTGGGGAACCAGGCTACTCTTGTTACCTGTGTAGTGCTAGGCAGTGGCAATGCCGCTGGTGATGGCTCAGCCAGACCAGGTGTTCTCAGACACACTGAGCTACTAACCCCATCCTCATCATCTGCATGTTCCCAAATACCAGCAAAACCCTGCCATTTCTATCAGGTCTGTGATCCTACTTAAAAGTGCCATAAATCCCATTTGTGCCCCCTGTGTTTGGAATACGGCTCTGGCCTCAGGAAGCTCATCCATTGCTTTCAAATAAACCACACAAAATAAATTAATCTGGCAGAAGGTTATAGGCTGGTAGGGGCAATCTGTTAACTTTCTGGAGAAGGGTTTGGTCTCAGTCCATTAACAGATGGATGGCAAGCCTGAGAGCCTCTGGTGATGTACAGCCTGAGCTGCACAGATTAGTTTGACCTGTAAAACAGCGTAACGTACCGACCCTGAAGTGATGATAGTACAGCCATAGGTTTGGATTACTTTACATCCTTTCCCAACAGATTCCCTTTCCCAAGGGCTAAAATTCAGTAACAGGAATTTATCACAGTGGCTCTGACATGGTTTTCTAACCAATTTCTTCCCTCTCTGTAATATAAACCATAGGCTTCTAGATATAAGCTGAAAGTCTCAAAGGAAACTTTTTTCCCAACAGATAATTTAGTTTCTATAAGCTGAACTTTTAAATAAAAAAGATATATTTTACATCAAATAATTTTCAATAAAATTAGCATGATTTTCTCTTTAAAAATAGTAAAATTTATGTGTTTTTAATATTTTTAATTTTGTAAATACATTTTTATGCATAAGCAATAACACAAAATACTTTTTCAAATAAATATACCAAGCAGCTTTGCACTAAAACATTCTTTTCTTGAAAAGTTTTTAAATTTCCAGTTTATGCAACAATGTCAAAGTTCCAAATATTTTTAATCACAATTTCAGACCTCACTATGATGATATTTATGTATTGGTAGCAGAAGTCTGGGCATCATAAATCTCACAAACTATATCACTGTGGTAGGGGATAATAGAAGACATTTCCTCAGATTCTTGCTCTGAGAGTTTTTGGTCAGACATGAGAACTCAAGCACACTCTTCAGCTGTCTCCACTGTACAAGGACCTCAGGGAAGATGTTCTCCTAATCTTGTCACCTCTGCTCATTGGCTGGCAGAGAGAAAATGAGTCCAGGTCCAAGTGCCCATGGTAAGGCAGGATGCAACAGCAGAATGAGACACAGCACCTGTGAGTTCAGGACCACAGGCACAAAATTAGAAAATTCACATTTAAAAATACCAACTCATGTGCTTCATTTTGGCACTTTATGCAAAATTTCTTTTTCTTCTTTCTCTGGTAATAACACATTAAGAAACCAAAGATTTTGTGATGTGCTGTGAAAACATGATAAATGAAAGTATCATGCCAAAATTGTTCACAGCTCGATTACACAGAGCAAAAGCAGATTACAAATGACAACAGCAAGACTACAAGAGTGAGGTCTGGTGAGCCAGTAAACACATTTTGGTTACAGCCACAAACACACCAGGCTTGTTTAGCCTGTCAGTTACATTGCCTCCTCAGATGACTTTGAATGGGAATATTCCTTTATGACATAAGTGTCAATAACAAGAATATTATATTCACTGTTTATTAGATTGGAAGATGGGAGGTGATCCTTACCAATGTCAAGCAGTGGTGGCCAAATGGTGAGCAAAACTGATCACTGAAATGAATTCTCTGACATGCTGAAAATTGCTGGGATAGACCTCCCATTCAGCAGCAGATTTTCCTTTCTGTATCTGATACTCCTAACAGCTATTATACCAGGCACATTCTCACAGTCTATTGTTAAATTTGAATAGTAGTAACAAATATAAGCATTCTCAAGAACTTCTTGGGTATTGGGAGTTCAATTTTTTTTCCTTTTGTCAATGAGTTCTATGATTATTTTAATGGTGCTTATTGTCTCGACTTTTTAGCATCCTACTTGAAAATAGTAAATGTTTAGATTTCACGCCCCATTTGAAAAACTTGCCATTCATGTATGTGTGCTGTGGGATCTGGAATCCATAATATTCTAAATTATTCATAATATTCATAATTATTGGAAGAGCAAGAGCCTATGTAGCAGCCATCAATTTATCGAGAAGGCAGTGTTTGGCTGAACTAGAAAAATGCTCCTTTTGATTCTCAAAGTACCAGATGGAATGCTGCTTCACCCCAGAAACACGATTTTGAATTACAGTGCCTTGGCACAGGTCTTGGAGGTGGTTTAATAATGGGCTTTACATGGGAATAAGACTCCAGAACCTTCTCTGAATATTTCACCTTACTGACACATGGTGTTTTGCACAAATACTACTGGGGTAGCCCTGCCACAGACCTGCTGGGCACAGCTAGAACAAGGATGTTGCATCAAAGCCCACCTCTGCCACTGCTCTCATTCATCCAGTTTGATTTTGGAAACTTTTTACATCATTTCCTACAAATCTGGCTTTCTGATGTAATCCAAGAACTTGAAGCTGGGAGGTGAGGGTGCTGTTGAAACATATAACTTATCCATGGAAATCACTGCTTTAGTCACAAAGATGACAATTACAAATCAAAACCAACTGTTTGACATACATATCTTACCAGATTATCACAATTATTTCGCAGATAATTGTTCCTCATTTTGTCCCTAATGTCTGGATCAGCATTTCACTTGTCTTGAGTCAAATACCATTTTATAAGTGCAATAGCAACAGTCTATAATCAAAGCATCACTCTCTTAGTCTTTCTTTTATGACATTTAGACTTAAGCCATCCATGAGATTTTCACTTCTACTGCTGCAGCTTACAGCACTAAAGAGCAGATCTGGCTCAAAGCCTGATGGTGCTTCTCTGTGCTGTGGCATGGACTGTTTCTATTTAAGGCTACATGACATCCTCATTGCATTTGCTTGTACAAAGAAACACTATTCAAAAAGTGTTCCACTCATTGCAGTTGACTTTTAACATGCTTTTAGATCTGCAGGAGCGCTTGACACTGGATTTTTAAACACCTACATACAAAATAACAAGGCTCCATGCAACATTCTATTCAAGCACATTGGCTGAATCACAGAAATAGTATTAAAAAACCTGTCTACTTAAACACAATGATTTGTTTGATTGTTTGTTCAGCCTAGAGAAGAGGAGACTGAGAGAAGGCCTCATTATCATCTTCAACACTTTCACAAGGGGAGGGGCAGGTACCAATCTCTTCACTGTTATGACCAGTGACAAGACTCAAGGAAAGAAGAGGTTTAAAGACTAAGACTAAGTCAGAAGAGGTTTAAATTTGATATCCAGAACAAGTTTTTACACAGAGGGTGGTTGGGCACTGGAACAGGGTCCCCAGTGCAGTGGTCACAGCACCAGCCTGGCAGAGCTCAAGGAGTGTTTGGACAATGCTCTTGGGCACATGGTGTGACTCTTGGGGTTGTTCTGTCCAGGGCCAGGAGTTCAGCTTTGATTATTCTTGTAGGTCCACTCCAACTCAGGATATTCTGTGATTCTATGACATCTGACAACCAGTTTGGTCAACAGATCTCTGTATCTTGCAGAAGGCATTTAATCTGTTTTCAATCCATGAAGACACATGCTCAGAATGAGACAGCCACTGACTAAATATTAATAACCATACACATCTTCTGTATTGGTTTAGGATTTAGATTTTCTAGACCTGAAAGCAGCAGGAAGATGAGTATTCATACGCTTGACACAGAAGGCTCCTCACAACAGGTTAGTTCAATCCAATACAAAATTCCTTATTTTCTATTTTTCTTCTCCTGAGAAAAACATTAGCCTTGAAAAAACAACATGTTTTTTCCACACATGGGCATAAACATATTACTGAAAGACATTCCTGGTACTAAGAGGCCAAACACAACAAGAGCCAACAGAAGAAGGTCAGACAAGTCAAAAGAAAAATGCAGCTTTTGAAAAAATATTTTAAAATCAGGACACATAATTATTTATAGAAGTCATCACATCAAGTGATGGATTATCTGTCTGTTCACATCTGTTATCAAGACTGTATCCCTTTCAGTATACGCTTCAACTGTAGGATCAGTTGCAAAACAATGAGACAAAACACTTCAGCCTGTGTTAAGGGGGACAGGTTTTCTGGGGCTTTCATTTGTCCCTAAATACTCATTATTACTTAAAAATCTGCTCAGTCTTTTATTTTCATATTTTGTAATTTTAAACAGAAAACTGCTTGTTCAAAATCTGGATACCAGCCATCACTCATAAACAATATTAATAAGTAAATAAAATGCCCAATTTAAATGCAACCAAGTAAAGCTATAAACTAATGTCTCATGCTTGTTTGACTTTATGAATAGAGTTGTTTTTTGCTTTGTGCTCATGTCTCTTAGATAGGTAATAGGGCACTGTTTAACACCTAGCTGTGACGTGGACAGTGGGATTGAGTGCATGTTCAGTAAATTTGTTTGTGACACCAAGCTGTGTGGTGCCATTGATACGATGGAGGGAAGGGGCATCGTGCAGGGAGACCTGGATAAGCTTGAGAGGTGGTCTCATGTGAAGCTCATGAAGTTCAACAAGGCCTTTGTAAGGTGTAAGGTGCTTCACCGGGGCTGGTGCAATCCCAGGCACAAGTACAGGCTGAGCAGAAAAGGAATTGAGAGCAGTCCTGAGGACTTCTCCTGAGGAGAAGGACCTGGGGGCATTGGTGGACAAGAAGCTCAGCATGGCCCAGCAGTGTACATCAGATCAGAATGCCAACCATCCCCTGGTCTGCACCAGAAGCAGCGTGGCCAGCAGATTGAGGATTCTGGGGTTCTATCCCACTGCTCCACTCTGGTGAGACCCCACCTGCAGTGCTGTATCCAGCTCTGGGGCCCCCAAATTAAAAAGGATGTGAACCCATCAGAGCAAGTCCAGAGGAGGCCACAAAGATGATCAGAGGGCTGAAACACCTCTCCTATGAAAAGAGGCAAGAGAGTTGGGACTGTTTAGTCTGAGGAAGAGAAGGCTCTGGAGAGAACTTAGAGCGCTTTCCAGTACGTAAAGAGAGCCTTCAGGAGAAATGGACTATTTACAAGGGCATTTAGTGATTGAACAGGAGGAATGGCTTTAAACTGAAAGACGGGAGGTTTAGATTCCATATTAGGAAGAAATTCTTTACCCTNCCTATGAAAAGAGGCAAGAGAGTTGGGACTGTTTAGTCTGAGGAAGAGAAGGCTCTGGAGAGAACTTAGAGCACTTTCCAGTACGTAAAGAGAGCCTTCAGGAGAGATGGACTATTTACAAGGGCATTTAGTGATTGAACAGGAGGAATGGCTTTAAACTGAAAGTGGGGAGGTTTAGATTCCATATTAGGAAGAAATTCTTTACCCTGAGGGTGGTTAGGCACTGGAACAGTTTTCCAAGAGAAGCTGTGGATTCCCCATCCTTGGAAGAGGTCAAGGCCAGGCTGGATGAGCAACCTTGCTTAGTGAGTGGCATCCCTGCCCATGGCAGGTGGGTTGGAACTAGATGGTGCTTAACATCCCTACCAAATTAAACCATTCCATGATTCTATGATAAATATTGTTTCTATTTTCCTAACTTCCATAGGGTTTTTTCTTTACCGACTGAGTTTTGTTTGTTGTAGTGAGTAGCAATTATCTCTTCCTGCTTGATTTCTGCACATGGCAGCTTCATATAGAAAGGATTCTCTTTCCTTGCCACGAGACTTGCAGTATACAAATCCTATTTGTTCTCCATCATAGCTTGCAGTTGGGAAAGTCAATCCAAACCGACTCCTAACAAAATGAAAAATGGATGATTGCTCCTGACATCAGTGGTTCAATGTTGGCACTATTTTTTACATTTTTTTTTAATATCTGAGGAGTCCTAAGACACTGAATTCACTTTTAACATGAGGTTTAAGAGCAGAGAGGTCTGACAACTTGACCTAAAGCCTGAAAAATGTCAGATGTAAAAAAAAAACAGCACTGCTTCAGTTTTAAGCCAGTCTAATGCTTTATGCTGCTTAACTCACATTTTTCTAATTCCAAGTATGGACAATATCTTACATTGTGCTTTCTCATAGGGTCCTGGTTAAGAACAATGTCTGATTTTGCATTGGGCACTTCTCCTCAGTGTCATTTTGACTGCAGACTACATGAGTGCTTTTTGAGTGTGAAAAACCTGCAGTCCTGCTCTTTGTGGGCAGAAGGTAGATTGAAGCAATGATGAGCAAAGGGTAAATCCTTGTCTTTATATAAGCAGGCCATTTATGGAGAAGCAAATAGGAAAGCTGAAGCATATGGCAGGAACCAAGGCCATCCTAGCTGGGAGGAGTGCTGCAAAGAGCACAGTGTACATTGCTTCCTCGGAGGAGGTGGCTGCATCGTGGGGGCTGAAACAGTCCATGTCACCCTTCCAGGACAAATCCTCCAGAAGCAGGCAGCTGCAGGCATGCTGTCCCTGCTCCTGCTGTGCACCTCCCCACTGAACACTAGCACAGCAGGGCAGCCACAGAATCAGCCTTCAAGTCCTGCTTCCTAAGAGGTGATCTCTGGGCAGAGGCAGGGACGTGTTTGCCCAGCTGATCATTGTCTTCACAGAAACAATGTGATTTTATAAAAGAAGTGTATATCTGTTAGACTGTTCATGGCAGTGAGACATTTCCTATTCCTTTTCTATTTGCTGCCCTGAAGAGATGAACAGAGATTTTATTTTTTTTTCAATCTGTTACTAATTGGATAGCAATACAGTAAATAAATGTGAGCTTGTGACTTCAAGCTCTACGAGCCCTCTGCAACAGGAAATAGGAACTCTGAGCACTGAAGTGTCTATCACTCCTCCAACAGTCAGGACAGGCTCTTAGTCACAGTTACTAATGGTATTTTTGACCATAGCACTGCTTTTTATAAAAGCATCTGGGCTGTTTCTGCCAGGCTAATCCCACCCTGGTTTTGATGAGTGCTACAGTCCAGCTACATGCTGCTAATCCTCCAAGGGAAAGTGTCCCTACAAGTGTTAAAGATGATTCCTCTCTCTAGATTCTAACACTGGTGAGTGAGATGCTTTCAGGGAACTTTACAATGCTGTATTCCCCTGGGATACAGCAGGGACAGCCTGTGCAAGATGAATCAACGCCATACGTCAAGTACTGTTTGTATATGTTTCAGAGTAACCAGGCAAAGTCTTTTAACTTTCCATCCTAGAGCCCGAGCAGTACTTTCCTGAATGTCAGCCAGGAAAATTTTGTAGATTTGGCAGTAGGACTGTGGGAAGCCTGGTTGAAGACCAGCCCAGAGTGCTGGAGCAGAGGCTTTATATAAAGAGAGAGAATCCAAACACCTTCCTTTGTTTCATGCTACAAACGAATACAAATGGAGCCCTGAGATTGCAATCAGGCTCCATTGTATAAGCACAGGCCTTTCCATTACTCCATTACGGCTTTTTGGCATGTAGAGCTTCATTATTTTTCAGCTGGAAAACTAATTAAAATGAATTCTTTTTTATTTATCAGAGTGTTAATGCTTCAGTTCTCAAGTCTCCGCTGGCTTCCAGCCATTTAATTTTGGTCCCTAGGGCAAAGCCTGACAAATTAAGATAAAGCCATTACTTAATGTTCCCCTCCTGAGAGAAAACAAGAAGTATTTCCTGTTCTTATTAATTGCACAAAGTCAATTTCCATGGTAAAATTTCATGATCAGAGCTTTTGCACCCAACATCTTTCTCCTCCCGTGATCCCCATTCAGCTGCACTGGCTGAGGCAGGGAGCAGTGCCAGGCTTCAGCCGGGCTTTCCTCAACACCCTGAAAACCACAAAATGAACAAAGGCTTTGCTCAGGTGCTTGCCCTTTGCCATTTGGAACCACCCTCTCCAGTACCTCCAAGGTACTTTTGCTTCAAGATTGCTGTGCTTCACCTCCAAGGAGAGCCCAGCCCTGGGGATCCTGGCCGTGCCAAACGGGTTAGTCAGAGCTGTGGTATGGGCACTGCCCAGTTCAAGAGCATTCAAAGCAGCCAAAATCCGCCTTCTTTTTTTTTTTTTTTTTTTTTCCCCAGTGTGTATATCACAAAAGTTCATGCACTTTTCCAGCAGTGTTGACTTAACCGGGACCTGTCCTCCCCAGCTTCGGAGCCTGGTGCAACAGGTACCAAACAGCCCCTTCCCATGGCAACACAGCTGAATGCCTGGGCATGAGGGCAGCGGGAGGACTCCAGCGAGCGAACGAGGCGCTCAGCCTCAGCTCGGGAAAGCAGCCAGAATGATGCAAAAAGTTTAGAGGGGAAGCAGAAAAACAAACAGAAAGGAAACACAGCAAAGTGTCAGCAGTTGTGAGGGGACAGGCAGAGAGCAGCAGCGCCACTGCATTTCCCTCCCCATCGGCGTCTCTGGTACAAACCTCACACCCCTTAGCCACCAGAGAGCTCTGCCCAGCACTGCTCTCTTAATAACATTCTTACATTTAAACAGAGCTAACACCATTGAAGCCCAACTCCGTAGCAGAAGTTCACCCAAATATTTTCATAAAGCCAGCTTGTTTAGGGAAAGGCTTGGCCAGACAAGGACACAGCTTGCTGAGAGCTGTTGAATTGCATTATCTAAGATGTGTTGCCGTGTTTGGGACTGAGAGCAGATATTGCAAAATGTCTGTTGACTCCCTGGTAGCAGCACAGGGCTGGCACACTGGGCCGGGCTGTGCCAGCGCCCCGGAGGGATGAATTTGTTCTGTGACCTCCCTGCAGGGTTGGGACGCCTTGCTTCACAGGCCATGCTGGTGCAAGCCCTCGCAAGGAGTCAGAAGCACCTCCTGCAAGTGCCAGCACACCTCTGCTGCGCTGACATGTGCCAGGGCCAGCCCCGTCATTCCATGCAGGGACAGGCTCTGCCATACAGCCTTCTCCCGTCTGAGTCAAAGCGGGATCCTGCTGCCTCGCTGGGGAGCCCAGAGGGGGCAGGAAAACAGCCCTGAGATGCTCCCAGCCAGGGCCACCGCCGGGGCTCTCACATCCCCCGGCACCGAGAGCAGGAGGGGAGGGCAGGGAGGACATGGCTGCTCCACAGCAGCTTGGACTGGGGAGGGGACAGAGCTGGAAGCTCCGTGCTCCCGCGTTTCTGGGGCAGGCACAAACAAAAACATCCTCGAGGGCAGATGTTTGGAAAGGAAGCAAAGCACGCAGCTCCGCTTCTGCTAACTTAGGCCAGACCAGGAAAGCAGCTGAGTGAGGCATGCAAAGAACAAAACCTATTCACCAAAGACCTTCACAGTGCCAGAGAGAACAGCAAGATACTCCCTGTTCACCTTACCCCCTCTCAAAATCAGCTATTTGCTGATTTTTTTAAGTGTTACTAATAAAAAAGTATGCACAGGATTTGGAAATGTCCTTTTAATTACTTTTTTTTTAAAAAAAACTTCAGCATTTTCAGCTGAATTATTATTGTGTATTTACAGTTTTGTACAGAAATTCATTGCACAATCTCAGTTTTTCTAATCTCAGCACAAATCTCTGGTGGGTCTTGTCCTACCACCTATTCCTGAATTCCATACAGCTGAACTGTGCTGGGCCACATATGCTGTTTAAAAAGTAGGCAAAGTTATGAAGAGTGCAAAAAATGCATCCTGATGTGAGATGATTCAATGGTTTGAAACTCAGAAGTGAGCAATAGGGAGAGTCTGGAGCACATTTTGTGCTTCAGATAGGTTGCTACACACCATTACAGAAAAACGCACAACAGCCAGTGCTACATGACAAACACTTCTTAAATCAACATAATTCAAATAGTAATTTTCACTAACCATCCTGAGAATTATATTAAAAAGTATTATCGCTCTGAAATGTTTTTGAGGAAGATCTGAGAGGCCAGTTTAGCCAACAGCGTAAGCAGATGCAGTTCCTGTGCACTCCTAAGTCAACAGGGAATTTCATTCCTTTTTAATTTTCCACATGCAAGCTTTAAAACCCCAGCTGTGGCTGTTGTCCAGAATAAGGTCAAGGGAAAATACATGTTCTCTCTATGTTTTTCAAGGTATTTGTATTGAGAAATTCTTCTGCTTGCTTAGTAGGAAGGAGGGAATTTAGTAGAATGGTAAGAGGTAGGATGTACTTTTTGAAGTCCCTTAGAAAATCACTAGTACACTATGTTACAAATCCACACAAATTCCATTTCCCATGGACAATAGAGTTTCATTGGGACTTTGTAGTTTTTCCATTTGCTCTTCACCCTCACAAGGTGCTCTGTGCACCTGTAGCAAAAAGGAACTACTCTCATAGGTCTGGATGTGAAAGCTGTGTGCATGCTAAGATCCCACTGCTCAAATGCAGGGTAGAGGCAATGAAGGCAGGGTAGAAGCAATGACCTGATGATAGAAAGCTGATAATAAACTAGCAGTAATAAAGAATCATGTGACAAGGAGAGTTGTAGTGCAGCAGGCAGGAGCAGAGATGGGCATGGGAAAAAGAAAGGAGGAAAGAGGGAAATGAGCTGTCAGCAGGATGACTCATCTAGAGTGCAGGAAATAGGGAAAACCTCATTTCTGGCCCATATGGCTTCTCACATACCGCGTCGCACAGATTCTTAGCTCCTCCTCACCCCCACCCCTCTGTGCAGTAGCACAGTTTAAAGACAGGTAAAATGCACTCCTGCCTTCTCCCATCTCACATGGATCAGCAGTTAGGATGGCCCCCTGGGAGTACTCAGCAGAGAGATATCATTAGGTATTTCTCTACATATAATTACCAATTACTCAGTCCTGAGATAGATGCCAAGATGTTTTGCATTTGCACAGAAAACCCCTGGGGAACCTTGGAGTAAAAAAACAGCACTCAGTGGTGTTTGGGCATCCAGAATTTAGGCAGCTGAACAGGAGAATTCAAAATCTGCTTTTCAACTTCCACATCTAGGGTCCATGTTAGAACTTCCCTGAAACTATACCAAGCTTCCAAGTGTTTCACTTTTCACTGCTAGCTGGTATTTCATTAAATCAGGTGTTTATACAACATTAATAGGAAACCATGTCATTTCAAGCTGAGTTTAGTAAAGACAGGTATTATTAACACTGGCATTATTTTGCTTTTATTTACAGTTTTGATAAGAAAAGAGGCAAGGCCTGCTGGACTGCTAAGAAGGCAAAAGCTTTTCTACCATCAAAATGCCACTTACAGCCCCTGTTAAATATAATAATCCTTAGTTTTATGCTCTATAGGAAAATGAGCAAAGCAAAGGATTGGCAGTTCTGATGAGTACACCCAAAGTCACAAGAGAACTGGAGAAGAGACAGCACCTCTCTTTTGCAGTCTTGGGGAACCTTATAGCTCCAAGGGACACAATCTTTGAGAGGATCCAACATTTTATCATAGGATCAGATGTTTAAATGAATCATTTTGTCTGAATCGCTGCTAGCCATAGAATTTGAGACAATAAAACATAATAAATGTATCAACATTGCAGGAATGATGGTAACACATGTAAGCTGGATCCAGTTTTCACGGGCAACCATAGCAGGAAAGCCAGAGTAGCCTCGAATTATGGAAAATTGTTTAAGCATGTTGAGATCTACACAGCCTTAGCTTCTCTGCTGTGGTTAACTGTACTTGCTTTTCATATGGAAACACAGCTAAAAGCTTTCACCACAGGCCTCTATTTCCTCCATTTGGGGGAAAGGTAAGCTCCTAACATAGATGTGATGTTAAAAGTACAACCACAACATAAATTGCAATAGAGATTAAGAAAACAAACAAAACAACAACTACAAAATAAAACAAATAGGCAGGCCCTAAGTGCAGTATTTCTTGAAAGAGGTTAACTTACAGGAAAAGAGATTTAAGGTCAAGATGTGTGATTTATTGCTGAATAGTTTGTGGTCAAAGAAAAATGCATAGATGAAAATATAAAGACATAAAATATGACACTGTCAAGTTCACTTTCTTAATTCATTTTGTTCTAGTACTTATTTTCCAGAGGGAAGTTGGAAGTGAGTGGTTTTGTGAGTGGTTTAGAAAATTTAGAACTTATCTGACCACACAAACTCAGGTTTCAAATAATTTTCTCAAAGACATGTTGTTTTCACTCATGATACTTCTTTCTTTATACACGGGATGCTTATTTTTTTTAGATTGTAGCGTGGAGCTTAACATGGAACAGGATGTGCAGCAGTGACCCTGACATACAAATCTCTGTAAGAAGAAGGTGGGTTCAACACCTTTCTGGACCTGCCAGGTTGCTCCCTGAGCAGCACAGGGTGTCCCCCCTGCACAGAGCACAGGTACTCAGATGATCATAGTGCTCTGTGTGCCCCTGGTATAAAACCTTACAGTGCCCACTTCTTGAATGGTTTGGACACTTTTGATTTCCCAGTCTTAAAACGGTAAAGGAGAACTGGAAAACAAGCAGAGAAATGCTACCTATATGATCCTAGCCATAGGGAATATCTCCTGTATAAGGAACAAAGGCGGTTGAACAGACAAGCACAATTCAGCTTGAGAACAGAGAATATTGGTGGAGATTGGATAATTGTCCTACAATTACCAGTGATGGAGAGGATGAACAGGGAAATGCCTTCCTGAGCCATGAAAACGCCACTGCAGCTACAAGTTTACAAGGGTTTAGAAAGGAACTGGACAGATCACTGGAAGACCTCCAAAAGAAAAGGCCACCCATTTCAGAGTTCAGTCTGTCCCCACAGCTATTTTGTGCATTTCAAGAACTCCAGAAAATCCTTTTTCTGTATAAAGCCACAGAAAACCTTATAGGCCTTATTATTTCAACATGCAAGACAGAACTTTTCTTACTCTTTGCATCTTCCAAAGCAAGGCGAGCAGAAGCGTGTCAAGATTATGTCCTTTTCCTTTGCTAAACTGCAAGAAGGGCAATGTGTTAATTGTAGGAGCTGCAGTAGGCAGCAAAAAGCAATTCAGAGAGCAGGAATTGACAAAAGCTGGGAGCATCTGGGCTTTCTCCAGCTTATAAACCCAAAACTGTACCTGCAGTTGCAGGATCCAAATACTTCAGTGGTGAATACCTCCCTCTGGAAAATCCCCATCATATCTGGGAAGTAGTGGGTAGGTACACAAAGAGGTACATAGCAGTGGAAGAATGATGCATTACTCACAAATGTATTTGAAAATCCTTCTCCTTACATTTTTTCTGGATACACAGAACAATAATTTCCCTCAGAATAAACTATTTGACAGTTTCTACTGTACACTGCAGTGGTGTGCATGTAGCTGTTGTCTTTAAACCTTGGGTGTTTCCTCAAAAGTCATATTTTCTGTCTTGTTCTTAGCAAGTATCTCTGCTTATAAAGAATCCTGGAAAAAAATCACATGAGAAAGTGAGTAGGTTTTATTTCTGTGTGTGCTCTACAATACATTTTCATGCATTTAAGCTAAATCAGGCCAGTTGATAAAATCAGAGAGTGCTGATGAGAAAGATAACAGGATATTATTTGAATATTATGGATAAAATTAATGACTGTAGAAAATGAAGGCATTTAAAAGTGTTCTTATACCTTAACTGAAAGCCCAGGAAGTAACAGAGAACAGCTGCAGTAACTATTCCTCTAATCCTGGTGCTGTTTTTTGAATGGTTGTTTTAGATACCCACATAGGCAAACAGGGATCTATGATTATTGAATTAAGAATAAGCCCAGCAAGAGTTCATCACCCCTACAAATGACAAACTGGAGAGCTTTTTTTTTTGTTTTTAATACATAATAATGGGTCCTTTTTTAATTAATGAGTTCTATTCATGGATCACCCAGGTGCTATTAAATTGCTCAAAGCTTGTCTGTTTGCCAAGTGTAAACCCATGATGTTTTGGCACAAGCCATTTTCTCTCCAAACCAGCCCAGTATTTGCTTGAAAATCTCTACCAATGAAAACTTTGTCTCCCTCAGGGCTCCCTGAATAGCTGTGTGCAGGAACAGGACACTGAGCTTCTCAGGAAAGCTCCAGCTGAATGCTTTCTGCAAAACTAAGGCAGCCATAAAAGGAAACTGGGAGGTCCCTGGAAGGGTGATTCCCACCAGCAGCTCTTCTGAACACACAAACACAGCTTCAATAAAATTCAGTCACTGATCTCACCCCTCCAACAGCACTGGCAGTTCTGCCATGACCCCACCATCCTGCAGCAGAAACCCAAGCAGCAAAATATAATTACAAATGATCAAATTTGCATTTCAAGGGGAGCAAAAATATGAAATATAAGAAAATACGAATGTTTCACAGTGATGGGAAAAAATGATTGCAATGTATGAAGGCCATGAATCATTTTGAGATCTCTTCTCTGAGATAAAATATTATTATTATTATTTCATGTAAGTAATGATTACATTGAATTTGAAATGGCTTTGTAATTTCCTGTCTAATGCTACCCTTAGGTATCTTCTATATTATCATGTTTAAATTATCTTTTATTTTTCTTCTTGAATATATATGTTTTGAATTATTTTTTCATCTGGTGTATCAGCCCACTCTTCTTCAGATTGAATCTTATTTTTATATTTCCTGCCCACATTTCTACAGTTAGAAGTTTATTGCTTTGTAAAGCTGAAAAAAAAAGAAATAAATAATAAAAATAAAATAAAATAATGTTCATGTCATGTGTTTGTATTTATATCTGAAAATACACACGTTTTGCTACAAGCACTTTTTAAAACATCTTAGGGACATGCCCCGATTCACTACTGTACACGTATCTGTGCATTTAGATTGGAAAGAAAGCCAAACATACCCAGACTTTATAATCATATATTACTGTCTAAAAACCCTTTGAATTTCAAGGCATATTCATGCAAAAAAAAGGTAAAATCCAACTCTGCCAGGTTGAGATGGAGAATTTCAAGGTCAGTGTTGTTCCCTGAAAATTCTTTAGCATTGCTGTTTACTCATTGCAAAATTAAATCACAACTGCAGAGCACAACCATGAAGTTTAGAGGTATGAACCCATATGAAAACCAACCAACAAGGGCAAGAAACCCCTCAAGAGAAAGGTGAGACCTCAGACCAGAATCCAGGTGTGGAACAAGCGAGTGAATTGAGCTTCTTGCAGCAGCAACACATATGACAATTATTGCATGGAAAAATCAGGAACTTCCTTACCTGTACATGCAGCACCTTCATTTAGACTTCAATGAAATTGTACACAACCAAACCTGATTGCAAATCTTGCAGGGACATCTCCACTGCTTGACATATTTGGCATTATCATCATATTACCATCAGGCTCATGGTGTGACTCGGGGGACTGTCCTGTGCAAGGTCAAGAGTTGGACTCAATGATCCTTGTGGGTCTCCCTCAACTCAGAATATTCTGTGATTCTGTGACCCCGTGGTCCATCCCTTCAGTCACTTTGCAGGCTGAGTTACACTGCTTATCCCAGCAAAAATTTAAATTAATTTTTAAAAAAATATTTTCTATTTAACTGGTAGTGACTGATGGTACACTTATAACTTGAATTGTTTTAATATTTCTATTAATGAAAAAGACAAACAAACAAAAAGAAAATACTCAAGTCCTTAGTAATAAAAAAATTCTTGCTTTCTCTGCAGGGTTTATTTTCATCTGACTGTTTTTTTTCTTAAATTAAAAATATACATTATAACATTTACATGACTTTAAAAATCTACAATTAACTTTTCTAAAATGCATCCCATTGCAAGCAGATAGTAAACAGCTTTTGAAAGCAGAAATTTTATTAAAGCATTTCAGAGGCTATTAAACTGACTGCCACACTCTCCTGTCTGTGCAAGGATGATGAGCTATATAATGAATTGCCTTCTCACCTTCTTCTCTGTCATTTTAAGTGAACTGAGGCTGGGATGGGCTATTTTCCTTTCTCAGGTTTATCTTTTGCTTTGTTTTCATCAATCCAACAATTTCTGTGTATTCTTTCATTTTCAAGGCCACAGATTCCTAAAGTAATGAACTAATATAGTAGCACCAGAAAGAAGTTCTAAAAATCCAACTGGCTACCCTGGGAATCACTGCAGCAGTTTAATAAGCCTCAGTTTTCTCTTACTAATCTAAAATAAGACTTGGCACATGATATTTGCCAGCTGTTGTACATTTACTGCCTTAAATACATTTTTTATTGTCAATGAAGCACTGTGAAGAACCCACTCATAGCCTTATTTGGATTAAACTTTACACCACGCCATATCAGATCCCTTTTTTCTTTGCATGTCTATTTGCTTTGTTCACTTACTTTTATTTGGCCCAGATATGAGCAGCATTCTTTAATTAGTGCAATTTATTATATGCCTGGAAAAATCAGATTTAGTTCTTCTGTGGTGTGAGATATTTTAGAATATTTTCAAGTGAAAATGTTAACACAAGCCTGTCTCTCTACCCCAAAAGAATTGAAATCCTGTTTGTAACTAATTTCCATATCTCACAAGCTATAAAGCCTGCCACACACTGCAGCTCCAGGATTTCTAAGGTGGACATTATTTGGCTTTGCATGGAAAACTTGCAGCTGTATATCAGTCATGTTTTAGCCATAAACAATTCAACTGCTCAGCTTTATATCAGGCTAAATTCCCACTCCTTTCCGTGAGCTTTTATAACGAGACTCTTCACACTTTCCCTGAAGTCCCTCACTGAAGGATGACAGGTTTTCCATCAATCTGCAGCAGATGCAGCAGCACAGGGAGAAGCTTCCTCCTTGCTTAAGGACTGAGCACCTGCCCACTCTTGGGCTGCAATGTCCTGTTCTGCACCTTCAGCTCTGCCAACATCCTTCTTCTGCCAGGAGAAATAAGTCTCCGGGCCTTGATCATGTCACTTCCCCTGATATTCATCTCCAATAATCTGCAGGAGGGGCTCAGGTGTCTGTGTCCCTCCTGGTCCCCTGGGAATGGCTCCTTCCCCAGCCACCAGCAGCTGCCTGGCTCTCACTAGCATGGTACAAGGGGAGCCCAGCATCTGTTTCACCCACTTCGGCCAGTGCCCCAGAGGCAAAGCTGCTGCATTCATGTCCTTCATCATGTTTGTTAGAAATGTCTGTGACAGTGAACCCCCAGTAACTGGGAAGATGATGGGAGCATGCACTGTACAGCAGGAGGAAGAGGCTGATGTTGGAGTGTTTGTAGACTTGTAAACACAACAGTCCCACAGGTCTGAACAGAAGTACCAAGGCAAACCAAAACTGCAGGTTTTGAGATTCCAGGTCTAACATTCTAAATTAGTTTCTCTTCATTAGGTATGACATGAGAAGAAAAATAATGTGTTCTTTTAGCTCAGTTCAGAGCCCAAGCCATCATACCTGCTCACAGAGCAAAGACCTTAAAAGAAGTACAGAATTCAGAGAACATTCTCCAATGTATCTGTGTCCATAAAAATAATATTCAGCCAAAACAAAGATGAAAGCAACCAAAAGGGTGCTTGGCAAACATCATTGTACCATATTCTTCATTTTCAATCTTTTAAGTTTATAGACTAGACTGTTTCATATGAATGCAGCTGCAAATATGTGGGTGAGAATAGTTATCCTCTCCAAGATTCTGATGACATTCATTCACAGTGAAAGATCTGTAAGAACACTGTGCCTTTTTCAGAAAGGCTGCATCAGTCAAAGTAAGCGTAACACGTTGTTGATGAGTCAGACAAGTCTTGTCTTCTGGTTGTTAGAGAAATTGGACTATGGACTAACCAAATTTATTCCATACAGTTACTGTTGCTCTCAGAGCACAGCAGGAAGAATATCTATGAGCTGCTGTAGCATTGTGGCCTGCAAACAAAGCCAAGATGACCTGGTAAAAGACAGGGTCCTTATCATTCCCTTGACCAAACTCCTAAGCTGGCTTGCCATTGGCCTTGTGGTGACAGTCACAGGGGAAATTCTCAGTTGCCAGCCATTTGAGGGCATCACGATATAAAAAAATTACTCTTCACAAAAGAGTAATTCATTTCAGGTCCACTCTTCCAGATCTTCCCAAGATATAAATGCTGCCTCTTGAGAATAAGGAATCATAAATTCTCATCTTCTGTGTCACTAAGCAGAGAATTGTTAGCAGCCCTGCTCAGCCCCACAGCAGCTGTTTTACTGATCCCCTTGCCACCAGGTCCCATGACATCTGAGAAGGCTGATGAGAAAGTGGGTGGGAAGTCCATATGTCAGCCCACCAGTCTGATGTTACTCTTAGCGCCAAATCTTATTTCCTTGAAGTTTCCTTCAGAAAGGTCAAATGGGAGACTGCAGAATCTGAAAAATTTCTAAATAACAATTTTCTGAACCAAGGCCTGGAAAAGCACTGACCTTTGGCGTTGCTTGTTTTTGGATGTGCCTTCCTCTTCCCTTTGTGAGTGGTCAGTTTGAGTATGTGAGAGACCCATGGGAGATACATATATGAAGACAAGAGCCTTTAGAAGACAAGTGAGAGCAAGGGGTACGACTGATGAAGTGTCATGTGTGAAAACCAAGTCGTTCTTTAAAATTGGCTCTTTCTAACACCAGATATGATCTAAATGTAAAAAATGTAGAACAGAATCTTTATCTTGTTGTTGAAGGCTGTCTGAGAGAGAGGATTTTAGAAGTCCACCAATATCTTCTTCTCAAAATGTTCCAGACTGGGGTCCAAGCCTAATTGCTCAAGCTTATCCAACTTGGTGACCTGTGTAAACACTTCAAAGTGATTGAAACTGAGGAACAGTAATCCAGGACAGTTTAGGCAGCCTATAAACCAGTTGTCAGATAGCTCATCCTTTATAAGCTGGTAAAATGTTCCCTGACATAGTCTTGCTTTATTCTCTTTCATTTTCCCTTAAGTAGCAGTGACAGAATTCCAAAGCAATTAATAGTTGCAGAATCAAAGTATTATTTGGGTTGAAAAAGACCTTTAAGACCTGTAAAGAGGATTGTGGAAACTCGTGCTGAACAGTGTGGGGCAATAGAGGGGTGGCATGAGTCTGGCCATGTCAGCTGTGCATGGCAGCATGGCCACATCAATGCCACATCAATGGCCACATCCCCAGGCCAGGTGGAACTGTACAGACACCAGGGTAGGCTGAGAACACTGGGGTGTAGCCCAATTGAGTTCCTGTTTAAGAGGAAAGAAGTATTGAAGTAAATGGAATGTAAAACAGCAAATTAATAGATTATATTTGACAGATTGGAAGAATTTCCTTAATTTAGTAAGCACATTTGTCTATAATCCACAATTTGGGTGACTTGATGAAAAATATAATAAAGCATTCAAGAGGATCTGCTGTATGTTCTGTCTCTCTTTGTGGTATATTTTCTCAGAAATGCAGGTTTAAAGATGGACAGCTTAAGATATATAATAGCATTCCCTTGGCCACTCAGTTGTTCTTGATACATGCAGCATGCTATATGTAAATGCCCAAGAAAACAACACATAAGTCTCTCTGCCATCTGTAGTCTAGCTGTAATTTTTTTCATGCTTCCTTAGTACTGAGAAGGAAACTGGAAAATCTTTGATTTGCTCCATCTTTTTGCTCCATACGGTGACACATGCCAATCCTTGTACATCATATCAGTAGAACTGGCTCAAATGATTGAGTGATTTTTGTTATAAAAACTAGGATAAAGCCTTCTAATTTTTCTTTTATCTTCCAGTTCAATAATAAAACTGGATAGACTTCTTGTGGTTTTGGCAAGAAAATTAAGCACAATGAAACCTTCCATTTACTTGTAATTCATTTCGCAACTAATGGTCTTGGAGCCCCAGACTGTCATGAAGCTTGGATAGCAAAGGAAGGCTTTTATTCATTCACATGGAATTCACAGTTCTAAGGATTACTCATGATTTGTAGTGCACCCCAAAGAAATAAGAGCTTCAGTTGGAGCAGTATCTTCCTTTACTTACTGCTATCACTAAACCAGTGCCATATTTTTGCCCATGCTGATAAAGGGAGTTAAAGCAAAACCTGAATGTGTCTTCAGTCCCTAGCTGCCCCTGTAGCATCCTAGAAAATTCCTGGGCAAGCAGCTTGGAGAGGCAGCCTGCTGCCAGAGCTCAGTTGTCTTGGGAAGGCTTTCTCCAAATCCTCCCAGTCTGCTTACCTCAACTGCATCTTTCCTGAGCCAGGACCAGTCAGCTAGGGACAGTCTCAGGAGAAGCTTTTCAGAATTATTAAGAGTACAAGGAGACCAAAATAATGCAGGAAAATTTCTGTGAGCTTTAAATGCAAAAAAATATGTTAGACCTGGTCTGGTGCTACAGATATTGCACCTGCAATAGTGCATCCAGCTCTGGGGCCCTCAACACAAGAGGGACATGGATCTGTTGGAACAAGCTCTGAGGAGGGACACAATGATCAAATGTCTCTAGGATAGGAACTCTTCTCCTGTGAATACAGGCTGAGAGAGTTGGAGCTGTTCATCCTTGAGCAGAGAAGGTTTCAGTGAGACCTCAGAGTAGACTGTCAGTCCCTAAATAGATCCTGCAAGAGAGCTGGAGAGGGACTTTCTGAAGGGCATGTAGGGATAGGACAGGGGAGAATAGCTTAAAGCTGAAAAAGGGGAGGCTTGCATTAGATATTGAGAATAAATTATTATTTAGAGGGCAGTGAGACATTGGAACAATTTGCCCACAGAAGTTGTGTATGATTCCATTCCTGCAATGCTCAAGGCCGGGCTAGATGGGATTCAGAGCAACCTTGTCCAGTGGAAGATGTGGAACTAGTGGCAGAGGGGAACTAGATGATCTATAAGGTCCCTTTCAACCCAAACCATTCTATGATTCTATAAGTCCATGACTGCATGTGTGTAGGATTCTATGATTCCCTGGGCAAGGCATGTAACCCCCTGTGCTTTGAGAAAGACGGATGTTGCTATTTCTGATAATACTGCTTGGAGTCTTTGACAACTCTATTTTTTTATATAACTAAAACAATGTGAGAAACCAGCAATTCTGAGCTCTTTAGGGGAAAAGAAATAATCAAATCTCCCTCTGCTGCCATTGGAGTGTTTACAAGCATGTGGTTAAAGTGAAGAATGGTGTCCAGGCACACAGCTCCTACAGATGGAGCCTCCAGCCACTACTAAGGGCAGGGATCATGTTGCAAGCAAGTGCACACACATTTAGCAAAAGCAACACTACCCTTGAGTAATACTGTATTTTGAAAAGAAATGTGTCACAGACATCACTAATTTTAAAGCAGGAAGGAATTCCATGTATTTCTCAAAATTGCAGCAGAGGATCTGTGTTCATGGATACACATAGACACGGATACACACACAAGTTATGAAATGAAGTTATTTTTACTCTTACTCATTACTGAATTAACAACACTGGTATACATGACCCACATTCAGACAATTCTCACTGATTATCTTAACTTTTGAAAATTCACTTATTCAACTTAAAATGAAATGCAACCTTTCCCTTCCTCATTTGGCAGACATTTTGGAAGACCTGGTGGATAGTAAACAGCCATATGTAATAGGGGTTTTTATAATTTCTTTTGTGAGAAAATTGTAGTTTCTCAGCAATCAGTGCTAAAAATGTCAATAAGTCAAAATATTAAGATGTAATGTGTGACCAGTCCTCAGCATGTTAAGACTCTTCATAGAGTTTATGTGTTTTACTTAAGTCTGCTTCACAGTAATGTTAACCACTAGATTTCTGCTATTGAATCTGGGACACTGACTCTGCCAGAAGAGCTTCTAATTTACACTGCTGTGTAATGAAATCATATTATCTATTTTTTCAGCAGTTAGTATGCATGGTTATATATCCCTTTCTGATAAAGGTTTACTCCTTCTGGAAGCTTGTTGTAAAATTTGGCAGCTAACAGCCATTCTTCAGCCAAGAAATTTCTCTCTTCTCTGCTCCAAATAATTTATCTGATACTATTTCTGCTTATTCCTTCAAAATTTAATTGTTCTTTGATGGCAAAAATACCTGAAAGGACCTTTCCAAGAAGTTGGTCAAAAGAAAACCCAGGAATCTGCTGTGGTATTCAGAGGGCAGCAGCTGGAGATGTGCAGCAGCTGTGTGTTCTGCATGGGCTCTGCAGGGGCACTGGAAGAGTGAGCTGCTATTGCCAGTTTTGGGGAGGAATTTTCTGAAGCCTCCTTTTTAAATGGTCTTGCTAGTCACTGATGCTAAGGAAAGGAGCTAAAAGCCAGCACTTACACATAGCATCTCTCTACCAGAAGAGAAATTTTAAAGCTCTGGACCAAACAGAGAGCCTCCCATCTGGAAATGATACCTTACTAGAACGAACAGCTTATTTATTCTACTTTAATAAGGCAAACCTGTTAATTAAAATCTGAAAGAGTTTAGGGAATATTTTTCTATTCCATTTTACTGTGAAGTAGGAGGGAAGTAAATTCAGCAGCAGAATCTGTGGGCAATATTCTCAAACAAGAACTTTGAAGCAAAAAGCATATGACTCACCTCCTGCTGAAAAACTTGTCCTTCCCTCCTGGGACACCAGCATTGATGTTGTTACAGCTGCTTCCGTGTGGCATTTTCTGGACCATTGCTTTACTCCTGTCAGAATAGTTCAGCTGCATTTGTGGTCAGGCTGAAGTGCATGCAATTTAAAGTGTGAGAGCGGTGGAGAGGAGCCTCTGCCTCTGGTGTCACCCAGCCTGGGGCACCAGGAGGAATCCAGCCAGAGAACTTGGAAAGGCCTCATTCATGTGTCTGGGCTGGCAGGGTAAGTGTAGGAAGACTCCTTTCCAGGAGGAGGCTCCTAGCTCTTTTGGTCCTAACACAGACTTTACCTACACACTAATATTCTATCAGTCTTACCAGGCTCAACAGAATTTTTACCAGCATCACATGAAGAGATGCTTAAAATACCCCATTTACTGCAGATAGAGAGGAAAAAGAAATGTTTGAAGCTGTGTTGGAAAGCTGGGAATCAGCAAACTCGACTTAAACAACAGAAGGGAAGAAAGAAATTCACATTTACGAGACTTGAAATGCTAGTGGAAATTGAAAATTAGTGGAAATACTGACAATTTTTGGCAACATTATAAATTGGTTTTTTAGATCCTTTTTTACTTTTTTCCTGGGGACACTAGCTGAAAAATTGATTTTTTGAAATTAAAAAGAATAAGCAGAAGTAAGAATCATGGAATTATAGAATGGTTTGGGTTGGGAAGGGCATTAAAGGTAATTGGGTTCCAAACCACCTGCCATGGGCAGAGATGCCATTTACTAGATCAGATAGCTCAGGATTCCATCCAAACAGGCCTTGAACACTTCCAGGGATGGGGCATCCACAACTTCCCTGGTCAGCCTGTTCCTGTCTCATTTCCCTCTGAGTAAAGAATTTCTTCCGTACATCTAACCTAAACCTGCCCTTTTTCAGATTAAAATTACTGTCCCTTGTCCTGTCACTGTTTGTCCATATAAAAAGTCTCTTTCCCTCCTTATAAGCTCCCTTCAGGTACTGGAAGGCCACATGAGGTCTCCCTGAAGCCTTCTCTTTTCCAGGCTGAACAACCCCAGCTCTTTTGGTCTGTCTTCATAGGGGAGGTGCTCCAGCCCTCGTATCATCTTTGTGTCCCTCCTCTGTTTTCTAAAGTAATTAGTGCATATTATCTTTCCACTTCTAAAGTTACAGGCCTTCAAGTAAGACAAATGATCAGCCATTTCAGCTGGATTTGGATCCAGATAACCTATCATACAACATGAGAAAAAGCTTCCTTTAGTAGACATCCTGTCTTATACATGACTGCATTGGTTTGATATATTCTACAAGACAGTAGATCTTATTAAATATTTCTGTCCTGTGAGAACAATTGCCATTGCAGGAGTACAGATAGGATGATCTGAAGACAGGCAAAGTTTCTTCATTCTCACACAAGGTTTCTGTGCAGGTGATCTGGCCCGTGACAGTGAGTGCTTGCTCTGCACATCTGGAGCAGATGACCCACAAGGGAGCAGCTACACCTTCCTTCTGTTTGGGGCAGAGCTACTGCCCAGCCACAGAATGAGTGACAAAGTGTCATTTTGGATCACTTACTGAGAGTACCAAAGCAAAGCAGAAATGATGACCAAATCAAGGATTTAGGAACAGTCTGAACACAGTCCAAACACCCAGGTAAGAACATTTAACAAGCAGAACATCAAGCAAACCATTGTTACTTGAGACCCTAAAGCAATTTTTAATCTCACAGAAAAAAACAAGAGAAAAAAATATTTCAATTATTAATAGGCATGAGCAGCATACAAACCAAGAAGTCAGTATTACATAAAATTCTCAGCTGCCACAAACTTATTTGTTCCTGAAACAACTCTACTGACATCACCATAAGCCAACAGCTACTCCAAGGACCTAAACTTCATTCCATGACTTTGTTGAACAATTGCAAGTAGTAGAAGTCTCAAATATTTTATGAGGTTGCATCTAAACTGGACTTCTGAAAAATAAACAGAGATCAGACTAACAATACTGCTGTTCAAGAAGGAAAAGTGTAAAGAGGAATGTTTCCAACAAGGGCACAAGAATTTCAAACCACACCTCTTGGTTTTGCAAGGGCGTGTTAATGGTCACCATGAGGCTGGATTCCTCAGCTTCAGGGTCTGCTTGCTGGCAACTTCAGACTAAAGTAAATTTTGACCTGAATTTGCCTCCTCTTACACCTGTGATTCAGATGGAAAGTAGATAAAACCTGCCATATTTATCTAGACTTTGTTCATTAAGATACTTGACAACAGTTACTAATGTTTTTAAAGATATGCCTTCCATGAAATGTTGCCAAAACAAAGGTATACAGCACACAAAGGCAGGTAAATAACTCCACATTTTATCCTGCTGATAATCAAATTAGGAAGGATGTTTGGACAGTAAGTGTACCTAAAACAAATTTAAATGACAGTGGCAGTAAAACATAGAAAACTTTCGTTAGATTTACAATTTTTTTTATTTGAACCCTTATTTTCCTCAGCCAGAGGGATACTGCTTCAGGTTATCTGTTGGTTAAGATATTATAAACCAAACAAATGATCAGATGAATGACCTATAATTAATCTGGAAAAAAAATAAGGGTCATGTATTTGGGCATTTTGTTTGGTTTTGATACTACTTCCAAGTGATGAATACTTACACAGATTTATGGAACTCAGGTGACATTGACTGAATGACTGGAAAGGTGTTACATTCCTCTTGCATAACATGGAAAATCCCCTGCAGGGAACTGGAAAACTGCAATTTACACATCAATACATTTATAGGAGCCACTTCTTTTTCATTATAAAAATGGTAAGACTTTTCCTGGTTGCATATTGTATTAAACAAAAGTTGATAATTTTATATAATGTCAAAGATGAAGAATAAGAAGCAACTATACAAAAAAAAAAAAAAAAGCAGAAGGAAATTATTACAAATTTAGGAAATGGGTACATAACACCTACATGAGCATTAAAATCCCAGGCAGAGGTTTGGTGGCTTTACTTCGTGTTCTGTCTTTTATGTGGGGAAAGAGTTGTTGCTGGTGCAGATTGCTGCCACGAGCCACACAGCTTCATGGAGCCTGCTGCTTATTGCCTTGTAGATGAGAATTCCCCTGCTATTGTTCAGTTTTGGTTTTAAGCTGAATTTCCAGTCTTCTCACAGTCTGTGCATTGCTCAAGGTCAGGCCACACTCTGCTAAAATAACAAAAAATGTGTAATGGCTATACTTTACTAAAAATAAGATGCTGTCCCCAACAGCATCTTATGTGTATGGAAAAACTTCCAGGCCAATGAGACAAACAAACAGAAACTCAAGTAAAATAAACCCAGTAAACAGAAACGTGTGGGAGGAGACATATGGAACAGTCAGCTACAAAGCAGAGGGAGGTAGAATGGTAAAACCACAGTTGCTGCTGTCCTTGCAGGGGAACATCACAACGGCCAGGCCCTCTCAGTAGCCACATCAAAAAGCAGAAAAAAGGAAAAAGAAAAGGAAGGTAAAATGATAAATATACTCCTGGGTGAAGAACCCAGGAGAAGAGTAGCTTGAGACTATAAATAGAATTAACTATGGAGAAAGCTAGAAGCATAAATAGTTAAAAGGCACTGAGAATTGCAGTTGGGCTTTTTTGCGTAAGAGTTGGCATCTTAATAAAGGTATAAACTTCATAGTAGCTCTGTAATGCTCCTGTTCTTCTTATCACCTTCATTCTGCAGTGTTTGCTCATGTCAGTGATCCTCTGAGTGTGCAATACATGAAAGGTTCACTCATCTCTGCTCTGCCATTAAACTTCAAAGAGCTGGCTCTGAGTACAATTTAAAATCACTTTCTGTAGTAAAGCACTGTTATTACCTCAAGCAAAGAGAATGAAAATCCAGGGGAAAAAAAAAAAAAAAAGGAAACCTCTCCATAATATGAGCTTAGAATCAGCAGGTTAATTTTCTCTTGCATGGATTTTTTTCCCCAAAAATATTTTAGGGATGTTGTTGTTTTTACTAAACTTTTCATTGAGAATGACTCATAGCCGTGGCTTCCTATAACAGAAGGGATTCCTATTTGGCCTCCCTACAAGCCACCTCCTTTCCATTTACATATAAATCAGATGCAGGAAGAGATTAGCAGCTTCATTCCAGTAAGTGGGAACAATCCAGGCCCTCTGACATTCACATTTAGCAGGCTTGTAAGGAATCTGTATAAAAGACTTGGAGAGGGGAAAAGCCGTTTGTTTACCCTTTTTAGAAAAAAAAAAATAAAAATGAACTGTTGCTTGAGCCAGGGGTTATGACAGAAAAACCAAGTGGAAATCCCAGGAATAAAAGCAACCTGTATTGACTTGAAATGCAACTGTGCTAGAGCTAATGGGTGTTTCTGAATTTTCTTCTATGAATATAAGGAAAACAAATGAAGTCAATCTGCCAGGCTTTAATAGGAATGAGCACCCCTAATAAAGGACCAATTTAAAGCTAATAAAAGCCACTGAACTTCATGGACCAGAGTCATGCTGTTAACAACCTGGACTAGAAGGTAAACAGAACATTAATTCACCACGGAGTAGATGGGAGTGCTGTGAGAACAGGAAAATAACCTACAGAGACCGAGAGAAAAAAGGATGGGAAATAAGATTGATTTTGGAGTCACATGAACTATTATGCACAGATTAAAATACTAGAGATGTTTGAAAAGCAGCTGTGATGATCCCCCTCGGACTGGCTGGAATGGATTCAGATCAAGGGCTGAAAAATTGCTTAATTCTTTACAAGTCCTGGCCTGGCAGGGGCAGCAGCCCCCAAGAAGGACACCCAGGAGTCACCAGGGGGATCAGTGGGGTCCTGCCGGGAGCAGAGGCTGTGGCTGCACAGCCGGCCCCTGGCCCCGGGGCCAGGAGAAGGGAAAAGCCCTCCTGATCCCACGGCTTCTGAGCTGCCAGAAGTGAGCTTCCACACAAGATAAATGCACGGTGCTTCAGCTGCAGGGTTAGAGGATCTCTCTGCATACATCTTATGTACTGCATAGGCACACACAGAGCATTCTATAAATGCCTTATTAAACATAGACGCTATTACATTCACCGTGAGCACCTTTTTCTCCCTATTTGAACTCCCCAGGGACTGACTGTGTGTTCTCTTCTCTTGTTGCCCATCTGGAGCCAGCACTTACACCAGGGCAAAGCGGCTATAAATTTGCATTAGAACGAAGCTATTATAAACTGTTCCCACTGCATTTATATCTGACTGCATAGTTTTGCTGCAAGTTTGCTCAGAAAATTAGGGAAGCAAAAAGCTCTTCCAAAACAATTTCATTTGAATATCCTCCAAGTTATACACTCCAGCACTATAAACAAGGTTCGCTTATGAAAGTGTATTTAAGTGTCTTTCCAAGAGGTCAACATTTAATACAGGTGAATTTGCAATTCAAACTTTACTTTACAGATTTTTGTCAGTATAAACATTTATAAGGCAGATATTAAGATAATTTGATCTGTTTAGGAGCTGAACCTGAAAGAATGTAATTTTTAATCTGCAAACTTACTTAGAGGCTCTTAGCCACAAAGACATTTGTCACAGAGTTTTCCAAACACCCTGATGTAACAAAAATTTGCCAGAGACCTTGCCTATATAATGGTTACTTTTTCTTAGATCATTTTCTTAGAAGGTATGAGGAGAGATGAAGGGACACAAAACCTAGCTGGTGTTTATAGATGTCAGTCTGGTTCCACACAGTGCTTTAGACTTCTTGTACAGCTTCCAAATGCCACCTCTGTGCTTGCATTTCCCTTCTTTGGAATGAGGGTGCTACTGCTCCCCACTTTCCAGGCAAGCTGCCCTAGTGAAGAGCATTTTTTCCCATGCAGCAATAGTACTTTGCATGCAGAGGCTTCAGGGGCAGAGCAGAAGCAATGGAGACACTCCAAAGGCAGGGGAAAGGGGGCATTGCTTGGTAGGATCACAAGTGCTCAAACCAACAGTTCCGCAGAATAGACTACAAAAAATCTTGCAGCTGCAGTTAAAAGGTATTTATATGCAAATCATTCATTTGCAGAAGGCAGATATCAAAAGAAGAGGAAGCTGAAGGCTCAGGCATGATTTACTTCTCCATTCTATCTGTTGTTTTCAGGGCATTTCAAAGAAAAATAATTTAGTAGGTTATTAATCATTAAAATGTTAATAATCAATAGCAAACAATTGAAAACAAAACAAAACAACAAAAAAACAGAAGACTAAATAAACTAAAGACAAAAATACTCCAAGTTACCAAATTATTATATACCACCCTACTGGTAAAAACCCAGATAAGGCTTTTGTTTAGTTTTCTGCCACAAATCAAGAAAGTAGAAAACTGTATAATGTTCAGCCACGGACAAGGAATTTTTTTTGGCAAATAATATCCATAGCATTTAATGAACGAATAGCAGAAAACGAAGCACATCTTTTTAGGTGAACCATGGACATTGAATCTTCATATTTTTTGCTTTTATTATATGAAAAGGAAATGGTAACAAATACCCAAGCTAATACCTTTCCTGTAGACAAATTATGCCACTTCAGGAACTATGCAATAGGATACAATATATCATCATTCATCATCTAAGGTATTCAATGCAACTTCACCCATATCACAAGGTCATTTCTTCCAATGGTCATTTACAAAAACACAATATTTTTGTTTTTTAAAAAAATTATGCTGGTTTCAGAAAAAACGAGTCTTATTGTAAGAGTTCTGAGGTCATGGTACCTTGGGGATGCTCAGGTTCCTGCATTTCTCACTGCTGTCCCCACATGAATGTAAGGACTTCACAGAGAATCTTCAGAGAGTTATATTTACAGTTTCTTTTTCCTCTTCATCAGGGTCAAAGAGATTTAAAGGTGCTCACAAAAGCAGAATCCTTATTTATAATCTTCTCAGTGCCAGCGCAAGTGTCAGCTGGTCTTTGATCCTGTAAATAGAAAGATCTCCCCGTGCACCCATTAATAAGGGCTGGGAACTGCCATTTTTCCTGGCCCTGTGCCTTTCTGAGTCAGAAAGAGCCCCAGGCTCAGCACCTACCACTGTGGTCCATGGAGACATAAGCCCAAAGATAATAGATAGTCCAGACTGACATTACAAATTTCAGAGTTAAGTTTTTATTATTTATTATGCATAATTTTAAAGTTACAGACTTTTCCTCCAACACATGTTGAGGTTCCATCCAATTTTAAGAGGTGCGTAGGATTTTCAAGATAAACAGTTGACTGTGGGTGATGCACAGGTTACATTTAATGGATGCAGGACCAGATGGTCTGATCTCTTTGCCTGCATGGAGGCAGGGGGAAGTAAAGACTGTGCTTGTAGAGTTAAAGCTCACAGTCCCCAGAGGAGAAAAGTAGGATGGAATTCTCATTTGGGTGGGATAGCACATTTTGAAAGTGATTGCATCAGGAACAGGAGAGCATTTGTGTGCAGAAAAAAGTGTCTTACCCTCCTCAAGAACAAAAGGAGGAAATACCATCACTCCTTCCTTTGGATATATTTTGTCAGCATCAGATGGAATATTGCACAAGTGCATGAATATACTCACAGGCACACATGCATAAACACATACAGACATTTAAGATTGAAGTTGCTCCATATTCTAAACCACTCACGATATCACACCACTTCCTGCTCCGCTCCAATGAGGAAGATGGAACAGGAGGGAAGAAGGACAAGGATGAAGAAAATAATAGGGATCCCAGCAAATAAATTATCTCCAAAAATGACATCCTTTTGGTACTTTATTTCTCTCTTTATCTTTTCCTTGTCATACTAACTTAGAAGTATGAACCTTTCAGCACCTTCTCTTCTGCAACATGCATTAAAATGTTTTCTTTTTCACTTGCCTTAGCATTGCCTTTTACTGGCAGTCCAGAGGCTTATTACATTTCTTATATCTGAAAAATATTAATGTCTTTTGACATCCTTGCCAAAATAAATTTCAGCTGATTAGTCATCTCATGTTTTTGTACCATGGCCATTATTCAGAGCTTTTGTTAATTTGCTAAATGAGCCAAAATGGACACACATATTCATCCCACTGATAACAATGATGTATTCAGAAGAGTGAACACTGCAGATGTCACACTGAATCATTCATATTAACCCAAAACACAGGAGGTGGCATTGCCCAGAAAACACATTACTCATTTAGAGGTAACTTAGACTCTGATGCCCACTTCCCAAGCTGTTTTAACATTCACACCTAATCAGAGGTTTCCCAAGCTGTTTACATGTTCACTCCTAAGAGGGAAGCCAAGTTTCCCTACAGCTCACACATTACAAGTCACGTGGGAATCGTCTTGCCTGCCTTTTTTTTGGGTTCATGCTTGCTTCATCTGGACTATCAGTAGTCTTTCTGCAATAGGAAGGATGGAGTATGACCCCATACCTGTCTAGGGAAAAGACTGGGAAATGGGAGGGGGCTGTCCCTTCCTCAGGATATGGAGGAAACTGAATCAGATCTTCCACTTCCCAGGGAAGTGCTTTCCCCCAGATCTTCAGAAAAACATGGCCACTGCCTTTCCCTCTGCCCTTGCAGACCTGAGAGTGCTGAAACAACTGGATTCTAGTAAATCAAGCCCTTACAGATAAAAGCCCTGAACTGATTCATTTAACCACAAACTGAGGTCCTATCATTTGTTGTAAAGCCACTAAAGGTATCCAAATAACTTTTGGGTCTAAGATAAGTGTAGGAGCACCTACACAGCCCAGGCATGCTTTACATTAATGGTCTAGGGAAGTCTTGTTAGTTCCTTAAACCAGGCTTATAAAGAAACACTGGTGCCTGAATTTTGAGTCTGCCATTAATTTCTCTGACTTCATTCGTGTGCTCTGCAAAAGTATGAGCCTGAGCATATACTGGAATCCAGACCCAGAAAGGGCTTTAAGGTAACACTTGGGGAATGCTAGAAGAGAAGGTTGGAAACAATGAGTAAAATGCATCTGCAACACAAACCTTTACATATGACCTTACTTTTCATGGATCACAGCTAGGGTGAGAGCACTCAAGGCTGAGTGCTCCAGCCTTGCTGTGGGAGTCAGTGCCTCCATTAATGCTAATAGCTGGTTCACGTTCACAGAAAGCTAAAAGTAGCCACAACTATCTTGTGATAATTTTCTAGAATTTCTTTGATTTTCAACTTGCCTCAGACTAAATGCTAATACAGATTTCTGTGCTTATATCCCTTCCTAATTTGCAAAGGCACATAACAAAATATTTGTATCAAGAAGCCACACAGTTAAACCAGTATCTAGGTAGGGTAATGTAATTGCACTGATACCAAATCTGAGGTAAAGAGGTTAAGACTATGAAGCTTTAGTTACTGACAGTAACATTCCTTTCTTACGTCCTTCCAAATTTTAACCTGAGACTAAAAGCCAAGATTGGATGGAGGTTCAGAATGTCCTGGCTCTCCTTAATCTGGGTCTTCTTAACATTCTGAATTAGCAAATATTTTCATGTGGGATCTTCACTTTCCTTTCTTGTAAAAAAAAAAATTAACTCTCTAAAGAAAAATACAAAATATCCCCTTTTTCTTCTCTGCATTATATTAAATTATTGAAGGCAATTTTTTTCTTGATGTCAAAGCTGTTTGGTTTGGTTGGTTTTGTTTTGGTTTTTTTTTTTATTGCAGCTCAGTAGAGTTGCTGAAGAGGTAGTGAATAGTATAAAGTGAATGGGACAACAAGAAGGATAAAAATCTGGAAGTAAATCTAGCTTCAGTTTCAACTGAAAAAAATCTCAGATATTTTTCAATTTCATTAGATCACATTTTATCTAAGAAATTCATCTTCAGATCATTGCAGTCCATTCCTAATCAGAACAAAATAGTTAATGAGTAATTTCTCAATTGGTCTTTAAAAAGATCTGGAAATCTAACAGATAATAAATTTAGAATTCCATTAAAAATTAAATAATTTCTTCTTTTTTGACTGTATAACAAATACTCTACTAGGGAACATTTTCATTTTTTAATGACTCAGTGCTTGCAGAACATTATATTTCATAACAAAAAGAAAATTCAGTGTAGAGAAGACAGACTCATGGTGTTTTATCCTCTTCTGAGTGGTTATTAAACATGCCTTAATGCCTTAGACATGAAGACTTTTCCAAAATAATGTGCTAAAAGCAAAGTATTTTGCCTGTGTGTCCTTGAAGTCAGGAGTTTTTGAATTCACTTCAAAAGAAGGACTGGATTCATTCAAGGAAAGGACTGGAAAAAGAATGAGAATATTTAAACGTAATTCTGTGAGGACTATATATTTAGAACACATTTAATTTCCATCAAGTCTTTTCTTTCTTATATCCTCACTATGTACAATTCTTTTTAGGCCAACCACCACTAGAAATCTAGTTAATGGATGTGAACTATGTACTTTATGTTGAATTTTTAATGTCTAAACTAGAATGCACTGTTCCCAAAGAGCAATAAAAATGTCTACATCTTAAGGGCATTTGAATATTTGCATTTGGAAAGTATTCATCTCTTCACAGCTGTTACCCAGCCATAAAAACAATGCACAAGCACAGCCAGCAACTTAGAGTGAAAAGGAACTATTTACTTCCTTGCTATGGTCCAAGGTGTTTTCAGGATTGCGGAATGCAGTTTCCTGTTTTGAGACTGTTCTTGAAAGTGGACCACTGGGAAAGCAGCTTATTCCAAAAGTTGCACTAACTTCAGCATGATCTGGTTGATTTCTCTAAATTGGGCCTGGTGTATGTCATCATGGCCCAGTTTCTTTTATATTTTATGAAACAACACAAAGTAACTCAATGCATGTTGAAGTACAGATGCAGCCATACTGCTGATATGCAATATTGGGAACAAATTCAGGTTTGTGCAGTCTTTGGAGTGATCAGTGCAACTGCAGGTGGCACTTGAGACAGAAGTAGGTGTCCAAACACATCTCTTCATCTTTTGTATTGCTCTCTGTGATGTCAAGAAAGCAGCATTTCTTAACAGGTGCCTTACTGCAGCACAGCTTTCAGTAGTCTATTGGTAAGCTCTTGGAAGCCAAGAAATTTATTATAAACTCTTCATTGATAGCCCTTTCATTTACTGATAGTCATTTAGGTGCTTATATGAAGGAGCTTTCTCAAAATACATGTCAGTAAATGGAAGAATTTCTGAAAACTTACAATGCTCAGGTCCCTTTGATATGAACTCAAGACAATTTGGAATGTGTTGCCTTATTGCAGTGTTTTAAGCGATTTTTTTCTGAAGGCAAGTATACAGCTTGAAAGAATCCCAAATGATTAAGTGATATTTATCCTCATAGTAGATATTCTGATCTCTTTAAATGCAACACAGAGTTATTACATCCTTTTCCACATTGTTTGCATGAGCGTTTTGTTACTCTATATTATAGAAGTGCTCTGGGCTGAGGTTTCGGCCCATGGAGAAAAATAAAATTTTGTTTCTGTACTAAAACAGTCCACACATACATGTACAGGACTACAGACTACAGGTTCTCTTCAGGTACTATGCAATTTAGGGCTGAGTGTAGCTCCAGATGGGAGGTAGTAAGCCTATTCTTGATGTTTTTCTTCCTGGTTGCTTTATTTGTGGTATCACATCGCTGCTGTCACACTTGCAGGATGACATTCTTGCAGGCTCAGCACCACACCTGGACTGTAGCCCATCTTTATTTGTGTAACAAGTACCTGAATTAGATTTTGAATTCTCCCATACTGCCCAAAATTCACATAATTTCAATTGTAGCATGTCTAATCATTAATAATGACACAGTAAACAAAATCCAAGTATTATCCAGTAGATTAAATTACCCAAAATATCTGGAATAATGATCAGGTTAAAATTTCACTAGACCCAAGGGAATCTCTGCCCTGCAAGATTTACTGGTGAACTAGTTAGATTCCTGTTTTTGAGAGACTCTCTCATGTCTTTCTTTAGAAAACAGTCATAGAAATGCATTCATTCACCAGGAAAATATTTATTGGGCATATATTTTAAGACTAAACAGGGACTGCTAATAGGATGTAGTATTTTTGAAAATACAATCCAATAAAAGATGCTCTTGAAAGATCTTGGCTTACTTCTTCTGCTCTTCAGTATGTGTGAATTCATTCATAAATCAAGTTTTACCTTTCCTAAAGGATTTTTTAACATTTAAGGAAACCATAAAATTACCAGATTGCGAAAAATTGCAGAGCAAAATCTCACTGAATGGCAGTGTTTTCAATGATTATTCATAATCTGTTGCTTGATTCTGTTAATACTCAGTATCCCATGGATATCTGGAGAGAGTGCTGTCCCTGCAGAGATTCTCTTATCCTGCTTTCTCTGCTCACTTGTGCAAGCTTAGCACGCACAGCCCTCAGGAGCAAAGGCTGCCTTTCTATTGACAGATCCAGAACCAGAGTGCAGAAAGGGACACTAAAAAGGATGATCAAGACATGCCATTCAGAATTTCTCATGTTAACTACTTTTCTTGAGAAAAAGACATAAAGTTTACGGGCATAAAATAGAAATATATCTTGGTAGGAAAAGAGTTTACTGTAGCAACGTCTGTTTTAAGAAAAGCACACAGCGCTGAAGAGTTCAGTGTATCAGACAAAAAAACCCTCCACAAATTCATCATTAAAATGAATTAATGAGGATGTTACTGATTGAACAGCTGCTCTGCTTTAGCTGCTATCACACTGGAAACAATTCTACAGTCACCTATATAAATTTGAATTGTATTCTTGTTGGCTTTCAAGCACACATTTTCTAATCACACAAACTGTTCAAGAACTCTGTCCAATCAGTGATGCCACATAAAGTTTTACAGTAAGTATTGTGGAAAATATATTTCCATATATGTACTAATAATCATCATTTATACTCAACACAGATTTCAATTTTTGAAATAATACTGTTTATTGTTATTATTACTGTTGTTGTTATCAGTGTAATTATGTTCTTAAAATACCATCCTAATTGTTTCTTATCCCACATGCAGTAAAAATGGGTTTCTACTTCTGGACTGATTCTTAAAATGAGGAAACAATTATGTTACTAGGAAAAAGGTAAAAAAAAAAAAAAATTAAAATATGGTAACCATGACACTTTTTTATAAGAAAATGAATCTTTTTTTTTCCTTCTTATTTTATCAATCTGTAGTTTTATAATAATAGTCTACACATCACATAGTTTGAGGAAATGATAGAACTTCCTGTTCTTTCACATCTGGAACATTAGTAAGTTCAATCTCCAAAAAAATAGAGTCTAAATAATTTACCACCCTGTTTATTTCAAAGACCTCCTTCCAGAATTAAAGGAAATCTATTTGCATGTTTCTAAAGGCATTGTTCCTTCAGTCTGTGATGTTCATCAGTCAGGTTTGCTGCTTTTGTTTTTGTTATCTAAATAAATATAGTTCAATGGTTTGGAACTCCATGGTTATCCCAGTGGATTCCTCTATATCTATTGTGTAAGGCCTAACTAGGGGAAGCACACGATGACTAATTTCATGAACACAAGGTGATAGAAACAAGTGGAAACCTCAATGTTCTGCTACAATCTACCACTTTTTAACACTTTGTAAGGCCTAATGATCCCATAGCTCCTGAATCTCTCACAGATAAGTTTGTATTTTCCATTTTCTCTGATCATTTCCAAAATTTTCTATAATTAATTTATTTATTAGGTGTTGCTAGAAATTTGATAAAACACCAATCATTTACTTGTGGTCGGTTTTTGCACACAGGCATCCACCAAAAAAATAACTCCTGAGTGTAAATTGACACCTAGTATGCAATAATTTGTTCACAAAATCATGGCCTAAATAAGAAACAAATGTTGAGGTCAGGGAGAAACAACCACCAAGAAACACAGGGTGGAAAGTGATAGCCAATGGAAATGCAACACAATACGCTGACAGAAGGAGTTGTAATTCAAATGGGTTACATTTTTTTTATACACTCTAAGTTTTAAATATATTTGTAAAATTGGAAGAGTTCTGCAAAGCAACTATAGCTTAACTAAAGTAACCTGTACCAATATCTGTGTAGTCTATATTTGTTAATGGTCTTCACAGTAAAGCAAACATTTAAGGTTAGTACTTTGATCAGGGCTGTACAGGAATGAGGTTTACCATTTGGTGGAAAATCACATAAAATGTGTTTAAAAGTATAAACACAGAACTTTAAAATTTCCTTTTATTTCCCACGAATCAGGATGTTCCTGCATATCCTAATAAAATAGTATTGAAATTCCTTTATACTTGCTGTAAGCAAAAAATAGGAAAAAAAAAAAGTCAATTTGGTTGATGCAACCCAGAGTGTGACCCAATCCCCCACCTGCTCTTCCATTGAAATCAAGGTGTCTGTGGGCAGGATCACACCACGCACACTGCAGAACTGAGCCTAAGGCTATGCAGACAAAACCATGAAAGACTGCAAAAGTGAAACCAGCTATACAACAGCTGGGTTTTATTCTGAGTCTGTCCCTTACGCTGTCTACAGTGAGGAGAGATAAATTGGCTCCTAAGGGTATTACAGCCTGACTGTGAAACACACATCTAAAATAACTAGCCAAATCTCCCTCTGAAAAGCCTTTCTTTTTGCTAACTGTAGAAATATTAACTTAGGTTAATGTCTGGATTATAGAATTTCCACTTTTACAACAGGCAAATTTGGAAGAGATAAATATTGAATTATTATGTTTTATTATTGAATTGGAGATGGCCACAATTTTACCCAATTCTTTTAATGTATATTTAAATATGTAGCTGCTGTCACCAAGAGAATCTCAGAGTTTCACAATACCACTGAAGACTAAATTCTTTAGGGATTTCTAGACGATATCTGGAGTTCATTGTTCCCCCCCTGAAAACCATGTGTGGAAGACAATGTTCACAGACCCCTCGGGAACTCCTTCTCACAGTGATGTCTAATGCAATATTTGTAGTTCATGGGAACCTTTTATTTACAATTAACATATGAAACGTGGTAGCATAGAGCCCCTTTGATCATCATGCATTAAAAGTCACCATCAGAGTAGGCACAGACTTCAGTGTTCCAACTTACAGAGGAAAGGTTTGAAAGACAAAGGGCACAGTCTGAATTGTCCTTAAAGCCACATAAAGCGCCAGTGTACAGTGAATGAGAAGGGTGGAACCATTTCCTTGAGTGAATTCATGATTTAGCCCCTGAACTTTGGACACTGAGAAACTCTGAGACTTAAGAGCACAAAAGTGGCAGCAGAAATAGTTAAGATGGGAAGTGATTAAGTCATGAACAATGAGAGGTTGGAAAGTACTGCAATAGGCCATTGGGAAATAATGATTACATTGTCAGCACTGAACTGCCAGATGTGTTTTCTACTGACTGAAGTGGGACCCAGGATTTCTTCATTGTCATGCAAGTGATAAAAATGATAAAAATATTTGTCTGAGTTATTGAACAACATCTAAATAAAGTGGTGTTGCCACCCACCTTCTTGGTGGAGACATTTGTGCTATAGGTGCTCATGCAAAGCAGCTCATTGGTGCTGGATCAATCAGCAGCCCATGTTCCTCAAAGTAATTTTCCTTGTGCATAGCGAAGTGTTGTCCAAACAATGAACACAAAACAGGATAATGTGCCTTAGCAACATGTTACAAGAAGAAACATATTGAAACTTCACTTAAATCCACACAAATATTATTAGAAAAAGGGGATTCACTCAAGGGAACCTTTCTCAAGACTGAAGCTTGTGCAACATAAAACTTGGAAAGAGGTTTTGACTGAGAAATCTGCTGGCCTTTCTGAGACATGCTCTTGGTAAATTCTTGTGTGCCAAAGGTACTGGAGCTGATTTACTGTGAAATAAGGCAATATCTGCTCAAGAGATACCCAAACTTTATGAAAAATATGAATTTGCTATTTTTACAGGACCCTAGGAAAGTTACACAGGCATCTCACCTTGTACAACCCCAAGGCTGTTTCCAATTGAACTAAAAATGTTCCATAGGTACAAATTAACATTACAGATGCTATAACGTTACCAGTGTTCAATCAGTGAACGTGTTCTAGACTAAATGTTAAACACATATCTATAGGTAATATTGGGTCTGGACAGGTATCCACGTCAGAGTTCTTGAGCTGCTCCAAAAGTCATTTCATGGAAACAGACACACACTCTACAATAAAGGCATTGGATAAAGCTTTTTCTTTTCTCCTATAAATGGAATTTATCTTTTTTTTTTTCACACTAGAAGACATTTTTTAATCCTAGAGTTCACACTCTAGGATTCATCAGTTCAGTATTTTACTTTAATTTTGTCATCTCAATAAAAATATGCTCAGATGTGACTACATGCATTCTTAGGGAATATAAAGTATACCAACACTTGAAAAATGATTTCCTACTATTCAGATGTCTCTAAATAAAAACTTTGCCTGGTAAAAGCAGTTTTTTTAGACTAGATAGCACCACTTAAGCACAACTATGGCTCTTATGACAAATCCATATAGTTCCATCACAAGATATTTCATGAAGCCATGCACTTTTTCTTCTGAATTTTAGCACGAGCATATTACATTAAATTATCAGGGAAAAGTCCCTGGCTTCATTTCAATGCAAGAACTGTAATTCAAACCATGCTTCTTGTTGCTCCCTGTACAGGATGAAAATATCACTGTCTGCATCAGCACTGCCTCCCACACAGAGTCCTGCTGTGTCCAGCTCACAAGAGTTATGTTTCATCTGTGGGAGCAAGAAGAGCTTCTAAGCTGCAGGATCCACACACCCAGTCCCCACTCAGGTAGATGCTGTGGCTGCCCCATCCCTCCCATCACAATGCTGCTCCCACAGGAAGGCAGCCTACCTAAGCTGGCTAGATAGGGGATGCAGCACATTCCTGAGAGATCCAAGATATAAAACATATAAACAGAATATAAGGGCAGTATAGCCCTTATTCTATTCTCAGTTACCCAGACATTAAACAACACCCAGGCTTCTATTGTGTTGGGATTGTATCTTGATGGGTAGAACAAAGAAATGTGTCAAAACATACATGAATACTTCTCCTGACATGGTCACATTTTTCAGAGTGTTAATTAGATAAGCTCAGGTGGCTTCCACTGATTGTTTACCCTTGAGGTTTTCATTGGCTTAATATTCCATAAACCCAACTACATATCTATTCATTCATAGATTTTTTAAAATGGGTGTTCTTTGTTTCAAGGTACAGATGTTAGTATAATAAAATACTAACAGATCTCTCAGTGTGAATAAACAGGAATCAGTGTTTATTCATGATACAAAGACTTGTGTAGGGAGTTCTCCTCATTAAAATGGTAAACTAAGCAAAATTTAATTACAGCTTGAAAGCCAAAGGGAAGTATGTTACTATCTTATCCTGCAGGACACAAGGTAATTTTAAAAAACAGGCCCATGCCAGTGATAAAGTAAATAGAAATACAAAATCAGACTAGGCCCTAGTGTTTGGCATGATTCATACCTATAGAAATCCATTTCCATTTCCAGTTATGATTTACTGGTTTGGCCATTAAAAAAATTAAAAAAAATCAGTCACTGTTTAAAAGCTGTCCTAAAACACACTTCATGTATCTCTATTTTATGAAACTGGAAAACAAAACAAAACACATGTAATATACTTTTTTGCTGTGAGACAAAGTTCTAGATTGATTTTCTGCAATGAAACAGAGGGAAAACTCTTGTAAAGACAATTACATTTTCTTCTTTCTAACGAAGAATTCAGAACAATAACCTTTCTCTTTTTCCTTGCATGGTAACACAAGGCTATAAAACAAGACACTGAGAAACTGGCCAAGAGGAAATCTTGGCACCCAGATGAAAAAGCCGTAATACTGAAAACTCTGCTGATACTGTCAAAAGCAGCATTTTGAACACATATTTGGTTTAGTTCATTTTTAAAATTATCATTGTTTCTGAAGATATTTCAAATAGGAGCTGAGAATAGTTTGCCTCCCTTGTTTTTAGCAGGAAGACAAATTCCCACTCTAAGCAAATCCTCCTACTAAATTTAAAAAAAAAAAAAAGTACAGTAAGTTGCTCTGTAAGTTAAAATAATGCACTATATTATTAGAACACTTTTGGTATCTAGCTTCTCCTATTAATTTATTCTCACTCAAAAATACTGTTGTCTTGGTTATCTGAGCTGGTATATATCCAGCTAAAATATCCACACTTTGCAAAGTAGATATCCTTGCAGTCAGTGTACATTAATAGCTCTGAGATTAGAACAGTCTGCAGTGCTGCCTAATTTTGTACAATGCCACTGTGGTTAGCAGAACCACTCTATAAATAAGCTGCAGGTTCTGTGTTCTCAGATTTTTCAGACTCAGGCTGGAATTTAAAGCCTGAAAATCACAGGGAAATACACTAACCAGCCAAAACAGGGGAAGAAGCAGGATATTGTGGGTTTTACTGGCACACAAGACGAATAATCTTCTTGTTACCACCTCACTGAAAATTTTAAAAATACCTAGTTTTATCAAAAAAACCTGATGACTTTTCACCCAAAATGCCTCAGCCAAATAAAAGCTGGAGTTAACAAGAAACCAAAATCCAAGAAGTCTGTGAGTACAGCAATCTCTCAAACTCCACGTAAAACAAACTTTAGGTGTGAATGGTGTCACACAACCACATGAAAAAAATAACAAACATTTTTGCATTCCACAAAATGACACTTTAACTCCACCACTAAAAATAAGGGATCCCTTAAATGAGTGCAGAGGAACCAGAAACCACAACAGCCACCCCTGAATCTGCCACTCTGCCAGATTCTGCCATTTCCTGGCAGTGGCTAAACATTTCTGTTAAGTCCTTGGAGTTAATCCTAATTAATAACCCTGCTGCAGGTCAGCCCTTGGCCAGCTCCCATCAAACAATATTTACATGTCTCTTATCTGGTCATAAATTGTTAAATTTTATCTTTTGGCATACCCACAGCTATTACTTGCCTGTCACAAAAGTGTGCAGTGCATTGCTAGAGTCATAAAAGGGCTTCTATTATGGTTGCAAAGCTGAGCTGGTGGATGGGGTCTGTAGAAACTGAGACCGCCTTTCCTGAATGAATGGACTGACTTCTCAATCTTGAATTCTGATCTGTGAACGGAATTGAAATGTTTAACCAACCACCCAGACAGATGTTAGCATAATGTTATCTAACCTGAGCTCTACATCCAGAGCTCTTTAAAAACCACCAGTATCCCTCTGCAGTGAGAATGCCAAAGGAACCCAGCTTTGGTAGATCCCTAATCCCAAAGTTCATCTACTAGACTATTAACCTAGGTGGGCACACCTATGCACATTTTGATGGGAAAAGTGCTAAATTCTTTTTTCCTTTCTCCTACCGTCCTAAACCAGAATTCAGTGATAGGTGTTTCTCTTGTAATGCTGGACGTCACTGCAGCCCTGTGCCCAACAACCACCTGGGTTGAGTTTCTGCTTTAGTTGCCATATGTGTCTCCCTGGTTCTTCTCCATTCAAATTGTAAAGAGGTGCTGAGATGGTATTCAGTGGCTATAAATGATGTGCTGGCAGAACTGATGCTTTGAAAGTCAGTGTGAATATAAGGAACTTTAAACAATGATTTTAACATCTTATTTTCACTACCAAACTCTTTGGCCATTAACAGAGGAACAAGTATTGTTTCAGTAGTTAACCTGAATTAGTGCATCATACAGCTAACAAACCACCAACAACTTATTTCACAAAAAGCCTTTACCATATGATCTCTACTTCAGTTTCTTTAAAATCCTCCTCACAGAGAAATCAGACCAAATAAGTCTGTCTCACACAGCAAGGAATAGGGATAGGTGCTATCACCATTCCTCAGGCTTTCAAAAGAATGAGCCACCCTGATTTCCACCTGCAAAAGGTCAGCACCAGAACGCAAACAATTTCTTTGTGCTGAATGTCTCTATTTTCTTTCCCTGAACTTGAGTTGACATGAAGTATTTGGCATAGCTATGTGCAGACTCCAAAGGCCAAGCCCCCTTCTCTCTTCCAAGCCTGCTGAGATAAAAGCACAGATAAGATTCATATTTCCTGTAACTTCTGTACCTTGGAAACATAAAACTTGGGCAGCACTCAACTACATTTGGACATTGTGTATAAAAGCCACTGGAGACAGAATACACAAGTGGCAAAACTCCTCTCCATCGAAATTGTGTTCTATAAATTCCTGCTGTAGAGGTTTTTAGTGGACATTTGGATAATGATCAAATGAAAAAAACAGCACTGCTTTGATATGAGGCTTTTTTCCTTTCCTGTCTTTCACTCTTACCCATTCTCTACCACTCCAGCTGGGGTTGTGCTGCTTACCTCTTTTTGCTACACCGTCAGCTTTTTTGCAGACATCAGGATTTGGATGCCCAGAGCACAGATGCTGCCAGGGCTGATAAGAGAAAGTGAGTTTTTTGGTGGGAAGAATGCCATAGCCAGCACTGTACTCTTCTGATTCTTTATTTGTTAGTCACAGTTTGCAGACGTTAAAGGGACAATAACTTTGCAACATCTTCAAACATTGCACACAGAGAAGGCATGTGGCACTTCTCTGCAAACCAGGAATGTTTGGGCACTGTTACCCACTGCCCAACTGGCTTGTTCAGAGCACTTACTAAGCAGCAAATTATTTTGGCTATTAAGGGCATACTTATTACAAAAACGTGCTTTTGTTAATCATGTCAGGCTTCAGCTCTGTTCCTGAATTTTCTTTAGTTTTTTGACCATCGCCCACTCCTTGGTGAGCTCTTGGTAAATACTCTCATTGTCTATTGTTAATCATTCTTGCCTACACGATGACAGCTGGTTTTTGATCAGTGTCTGAACAAAACCACCTTTTCTGGATGGGTCATGAAATGGGATGGAATTTATGAGGCATCTTTCTCCATATTACATTGCCCTCAGCTATGTTCTGTCAGAGGCACTCTGTACTACTGTGTAAACACATTCTCTTTCGTGTCACAGTGATCTGGAAATAATGTCTCTGAATGGAACAAAATTGAAAGAAAAGACATTTTCTTACAGGCCTGTCTCAAAATGGTATTTTTTAAAATGTCAGACTAATCCTCTGTACAGCAGGCAAAAGTGAAGTTCTTTCCCTTCTGACACCTATTAGAGGGACAGTTATACTGCACAGCCCTTGTTCTGCAACTGCATTCTTATTTATTTTTTAAAATACATAAATTGTCAGCCTATCAGAAGAGGTCTTCTGATGCTGATTGAGCATTTTCAATTAAGTACTTCCCAGTTAATCTGCAGAATTCCTGGCCCTGAGGGTTGCCCTGCTATTTCTACTTGTAGCACTTCTCAGCAGGCTTTTGCTTTATCCTGGGCACTCATTGTGGGTAGTAGTGGACCCTTCCATGTCCCTTTACACAACAGTTTTCCTTTCAGCATTAACAATCATCATAGGAAACTACTCAGCAGTGAAACCAGTCATCTGCTTCCTATCAATGGGATGGGCAGGCAGCAAGCTACGAAAAGAGTGATGGTTTTTTTGACCCTACCCATACCATTGATCTGATCAACTGTAAATCAAGGACTGGGCAAAATATATCTCTACTGGAACAAGAGAAGAAGCAGTAAACATCCTGGTATACTGCTTTTCCATGAGACTTTGTGGTGATCCTGAAGCTGAGCATGTACTGTGTTTTCAAACTCACTGTGAAAATGCAGGTTGCATCCATTTCATCACATGCAACAGGCAGAGTCTATTTAAAACAACTTTCACACTTCTCATAGGTTTTCCTACAAAATATGCTGAAGAGTGCTTTTCCTTTTCACACATCAGCTCAAGAAACAAGGAGTATGGCAATGAAACAAAGTAACTAAAAAGATTTCATTTACTGTTCCTGAGAATTTGGACACTCATACAACATCACCAGGATGTGTACTATAAAATTAATTTGAGAGAAAAGGAGAGTCTATCAAAATGTTTTGAATTTTCATGATACAGCTGGAAGTGATGTATACACTACTGTGCAACACATGCTAGCCAGATTTTCAATGGTACACTGGGCACTTATAAAGGCAAATGCATTCCCTGATATGCTTCATAGGATTAATAAACATGAGTTTGACAAAACTGTATTTCATTCCCACACAAAAAAAATGGTAATGAGTTAGACAGATAAGACCGCATAGCACAAAAAGCCCAGTTGTCTTGCCAGAAGTTATATATAGAGAGAAACATCCCTGGTCTACCAGGTCTTAGTGTTCAGACAACCATAGTGATACTTTATGTTCTCTAGTCTTTTCTTTTACTAAACATTTGAAGTAAACTAGAAAGCTTATAATTAAAATAGTTAGACAAATCTAAAGTCTTTGGTTAAGGCATCAAAATAAACCTGGAGCTGCTGAAATGGAGAACAGAATGAGTCACAATTCAAGAAATGCCTCGGGCTTGCCATTCTCTCAGTATTTGCCAATATTCTCTAATAAACCTGATATTCAAACATTCACAGTGCCCAGCATATGTTTTAGACAGTTACTAACACAAAAAGGAAGCATAGATACATATGCACCTTTGTTGTTCTGGTGCTCTGCTGGGACGTTTGTTGTCTGTGCTTCCTGGGTGCTTCCTTAGAAGGGCCCCAGGAACATTCTCAGAGCATTTCTTGGCCCAGTATGAGAAGGATTTTCTAGGAACCAGAGCTCATGTTGAGGGAACACTACCTCAAAGGGCAAGACTGAGCTAAGTCTCAGGAGTGGCCCAGAATTCAGAGTATTGCCTGGGTTGTTTGACCATATATAGTCAGGACATAGTCTTTAAATACTTTGACATTCAAGTCTCTGATTTTGCCCTTATTGCCAAAGGCTGCATTGGAAAAGGTGGAGCTCTGCCTTGCGGAGCTCTGCCTTATTTCAGCTGCATTATCTACAGGTTTCTATCTGAAGGATAGAGGTCTTTACATGGAATTCTTTCTCAAAGAGAAAAAGAAGAGAATCATAGAGTCACAGAAAAATTATAAATAGAATCAATGAACAAACATGAACACACAGGCACACACAAAAATAACAAGAACAGCTATAAATTGAAGCAGACTACAGAAAATAAAAGGGGCAGAGTTTCAGCTGGCATAAACAGAAACATTGATTAATCTTAAAGCTATAATGCATGAGAGAGCACAAGCTAATAAAATACATGCATCGCTTGCAGTACAAATTAAACAGATTTGAGCTGTTTTCATAAACACAACAGGACAAAAAAAAGGAAGGTTAAAATCTATCTATAGATTACTTTATTCCCTTTGTGCCTGCTAGGAATTTTACATGCAGTTATAGCTGTCTAACTATCAAAAAGACCGAGTGAGAAAGTGGAAGGAGTTCAGAGGGTCCAGAATGAAGCAAAAGTGATCAGAGAGTTGGAGAGACTGATACATAGTGAGTGACTAAAATAGAACTGAATTTTTATGACATTGGCTGTATGACAATTAAAGAGATACAGCAATCTACAGTCTGAAATGCACAACTACAAAAAGGGAAGGACTTTTATGGGAAAATAGAAAGGAAAACTGAGCAAGAAAAAAAAATGCATTCTGCATTTCCAAAGTAGACTGAACTAGTCTTCCAGGCATGGAATGTGTAAAAGTTCTGCTAGTCTAGGACTAACAATGTTCTCTTCTCCTAGATCTGTCTACAGTAGGCCTCTTAAAAATTTCTTATTCCCATTCTTATTAATTCATCTGCATAGTTCCATGTTCTTTACTACTAAGAGAGAGTAGTAGCTAACATTTTATTCAAGGATCATCTAGCCCTGATCAAAAGCTTTTGAGAACAAACCAATCCTTAACCTAGTCCCTGTTCTCTGCTGTGTCTCCTACCACTGCTAGTAGAAGCACAAACACCAAAGGAAATTTTAAGATGCAAGCATAGCATACATATACTCGCTTTCAGCACATGCTGCTGCCAACTCCTTAGACAAGAGTTTCCCTATAACCCCTGGATTTAACAAAAAGACAGACAGAAAGAGGAAGAGCACATAGCCTTGGGAAGGAGTGGCCTGGAAAAACCCCAGAGGAAGCCAAACAGAGGTTAATCACAATCTGCTAGACTTCGACTGCTGATAATGCACCTCCTCTCTAGAAAGTAACTTTGCATTCTGTCTGCTCCAATCTCCTTTCTTTGGATAACCTGGACAGAGAAAACACTATAATTGACATATATTCATACATAAAATGTGCATATATATTATATATACACCTGTATTGTAACACATGGACCAGTTGCCTGATACCACAGGGGCAGGCCAAGTCATACTAGAGAAGTCTTACAGAGAGAAGGAATGGAATCCAAGTGCACCTCCAGGAATGGTACATTCTTCAGCTACACTTCTTTGACTCAAAATAATTAGAAAAAATATCAGTTCTCACAAGGGCGTTTGTGTTCTGCCGTCATCTCTTCTCAGTGGAGTTTTCAAAGTAGGATTTTTCTTAATTATATGCCCTTTGAAAAAGTATTCTGCAAATTCTACTTTTCTCAAAGGAGCATCCTTTTTCATAAAGAAAGGGTTTTACCTCAGAAATTACCTTACCTAAAGAAGTCAAGATTTAGCCAAGCTATCAGACTATAAAAATAAGTTTGAGAGAAAAAAATCCAAAGAATATGTGAAGCACTCCTTGGGCAAGTAAAAGTCAGACCCTTACAAGCCCCAAGTGTAGGAATGGCCAAAGTCTTGGAAAAGAAAAACTCATCATTCTGTGTACAGCTGACTAATACAATATTTCTGGCTTTCCAATAAGCTATTTGAAAAATATATGATGAATAATAATGGAAAATTGTTTTTATATATTTTAGGAATAAAAAATAAAAAGCTGTGTTGTCTAAGGTTGAATTATTTTATGGATGAGAATATACTAAACACCTCAGAGATTTTCTGTGTCATTAACATACTGCAAACTGACCAAAAATGCATTCTTAACAAAAGTAGTTTATCAGCTCATCAGTATTTTTGTAAAGGGACTACAGAAAAGAATGACATAATTAAAGCATAGCGTATTCAGTATTTCTCTTCCACACACAAAGCATGAAAAGAGCAGAAACTGGTGAAAAAACCAAAGAGATTTTCACACAGAGACTTGTTAAATAGCAAGTTGCAGAAAATATCTGGAAAACTTAGTGGCAGTAAACCTCTGAAGTGTAGTTTAGAAATGCAAACTAAACAATTCTAGTCTCAATATCTAGTGACTGTCACATTTTTCCAGATGGATGATCTGTTAAAAACAGACCTGAGAAATATTTGATCCAGCTGCTGATTGGATAGAAATCTTCATCTCCAGAAAAAGAAAAGTATCAGGTTTTGGGTTTTTTCAATATCCAAAGAACCTAAGCTCATAGTAACTATTGAAGAGTTCAAGAGTTTGATTTTTATCTTTATAAAAAGATTTTTTAAAAGCCATCAATCAATGACAGCACACTGCTTCACACCCCCAGTCATCACCTGCTTCCCACCAGACATAGCTTCCTGCAAAGCAACACTTCACACTAGAAGAAAGAATAAAACAACCATTAGCAGAGTCCTACTTAAAACAGAATATTCAGTGATCTCCAAAAAATATGGTGTGGTCCAAGGTAAAAGATCCTCCATCACTGACAACTAATGACAGAATGTTTGCAACAAAAAACATCCCAGAAGAGTTACTGCTTTTATAATGATTTTTCATCAGAATCTGGTTTAACTTGGATGCTCATAGAGAAATCACCTGGTCCTTCCTGCAAATCCCACAAACACCCAAGTTATTTCCATATTTCCTATACAATATCCCTTTTCCTTTTTCATTTCAGTGGGCTAAGAGACCAAGCTCTAAAGCTCTGATGAACTTTCAGGTTCTGGTTTCATGCTACACTGCTTTAACGCATTTCTTTCCTCTGGTAATAAAAGCAAACAGCCATAAACCCTGGGGTTACACATTTTAACAAGCTGCCACCAGTCAGCTGAACAGTAGCAGCTGTTGGACCACCGTGCTGCAAGGCTAAAGCAGCTACTTCTGCTCCCCAGCTCTGGCTGGGCTGGGGCATGAATAGGCTCAGGAAATGCCATTGTGTGCTGAGTAGTTTTCCATGTGCTACGTCCCTTTCCCAACATTTTATAACATGCAGTTGGCCCACTGAGGTGGGGTGTCATTAGGATTTAGGTGTCATATAATTAGGGTGTCATATAATCTTTAACATGCTTAAACACACAGGAAACATTGATCATTTTGGCCCCTGTGCTGCTGTAAACATTGAAGTGGCCAGCAGGACCAGGGAAGTGATTGTCCTGTACTCAACACTGGTGAGGCCACACCTCAAGTTCTGCGTCCAGTTCTGGGCCCCTCATTACAAGAAGGACATTGAGGAGCTGGAAGATGTCCAAAGAAAGAGAATAAAGCCAGTGAGAGGTCTTGAGTGTAAGTCCTATGAGGAGCAGCTGAGGGATTTGGGTGGTTTAGCCTTAGCACTCTCTCCAACCATCGGAAAAGAGGTTGTGGCCAGGTGGGATCAGCCTCTTCTCCCAGGCAACCAGAGACAGAACAAGAGGAAATGGCCTCAAGCTGCACCAAAGGACGTTCACATTGGGCATCAGGAGAATGTCTTCCCTGAGAATGTGGTCCAGCATGGAACAGCCTACCCAGGGAGGTGGTGGATTTACCATCCCTGGAAGTGTTCAAGAAATGACTGGATGTGTAGTTAGTAATGACTGTATAGTGTAGTTAATGTGGGGGTGTTCAGTCAAAGGTGGGGCTCGATCTTGGAGGTCTTTTCCAACTTTAATGATTCTATGATCCTATGATTCCATGATTTAATACATATCATGCATACAGACAGTCTCCAAATCCCAACCAGGGAATTTCTCACTAGATCACCAATTATTTCAGCATTCAAATCCCAGTCTCAGTGAATCATTGTGAGTTTTACCTTGTAACATATAATGACACATTAATAACAGCTCTGATGATAAATCCTATACACTGCTGGTAGAAGCAAAATCTTAAAAAAATTGAAAGGTCTCAAGAATGAATTATGAAAACACACTGAAAATGTTTCCAAACTTCTATTGGCGGGAAAAAACAAAAAAAAAGAAGTATCTAAAAATGTCTGAGCTCAGCCCCTTTGCTCTTCCCTGTGCTCTCTATCTGCTCACAAGGAACCATATTCCCACTGTTGGTATTAAACAGCAAACTCTCTCATCCCTCAGTGGAGACTATTTGAGCACTATTAAGTCATCAAAACAGCAACTCAGGAGACCTCATGGGAGTACTTGCTTTCTTCCTTTCTCATAGCAGAAATCAGAAGCTATGCTGAAAGCTACTATGAACATCTCTATTACCACTAACTCAGCTTGCTAAAAGAGATCCAGAAAGTCCTAAAATAATTTCAACAACCAATTTTTGGCCTAAACATATTTATCATGTCACCTCTATTCTGATTCTTAAAGTAGCTTTCATCTCAACACATACAAAACCAATCCTCATAGAGGCATTTGGCTAAATTTAGCAGCAACTGATATAATTCAGCAAATTAAATATAAAAGTTTAGCCACAGCTTACATTTCTTTTTATTGATTGGCCACTGGAAACTGTGAATTTTACACTCCACAGGGAAAAAAATGAAAAGAAAAGCAACAGAGCACAAGAGAGTTTCCATACACAGAGACAGGATCTCATAATCCTTTTTAATGGAATAAGTCAAAGGTCACTGCTTCAGTGGTGACAAAATGGGATGCATATGATGTACACACTTTTTTCAAAAGTCTCACATCAGGTTTCCCTATGCAAATTCCTCAAACATGCAATTTTTTTTATGTGTTAGCATTTGCAGTTTAAACCTCTCTATGCATCAAATCTGAATATTAAAACTGCCCACGGTGCAAATAAGAAAATGTAGCTTCTAACCAATATCTTTAATCTGCAAGGCCCTTCAGGGTTGGTTCCATTTCAACACATCTCACATATCCCTGAATGCCACACAAATTTCTCAGTCCTCTACAACTGCTTCCTTCAAATGCATTTACATCCAGGCATAAATTTATCAGAAGGAAAATTGGAAAAAGAAGTTGCAACTTTTCCACTAACACTACCTGGTTCACTTCTTGAAATCTCAGCTGTGCAGCTGCCTCTCCCTTCCACCCATGCTGCATGGCCAGGGGATGGCTGCAGCCGCTGGTTTTACACCTCACTTGTAATGTAAATAAATATTGAGAGCCCATCTGACCTTTCATATCCCAGTATAATGCCTACATGTGCAATGGCAGGAACAAAAATTCCCCAGGTATGCCATGGAGATATGAGGGTAAAATAAAAGATTCTTTTCACAGCTCCTCTGAATTCATTAAGATTTTCAATACTGATCTTCAAAACAAAATAACATATTTGAAGCACACATCTCTTAAAATATCAATAAAATTATGAGAGAAATAATTAGGACTCTTTTTCATTTATCTCTTTGAAAACATGAAGTGTTATTTGTATTATAACCATTATATGGTAGTTTTAGATTAAACTACAAATATTTTTTAAAGGGAAAAGAGAGAGAAAACAGGAAAAGAATACCCTGAGAGCTGAACTCGTCCTGACGAGCAAAATAGAATAGATGGCCATTGTCTATGGTCTTGTTGCAAAGACAGAGGCACTTTCTGAAATGCAAAGTAAAATTGTGAAAGCTTTTGCCAAAAGATATATAACTGACATGCCTGCCCTGGTCAAGAAAGACAGTTTGTATCTGTATATGAAATACTAATATAGTCAAAGTAATCAAAGTAATATTCAAAGCTTAAACAAGATCATCCTTATAAAACAAATATAGAATTTTTTTTTTCAATAAAATTACACATTAATTAGAATCTAAATACAACATTTTTTTTCAAGGACAGCTATGAAAACTTTTTTTGCCAAGATCTCTGCTCTCCAAAAATCTGTTTGTGAACTGTTTGCCCTTATGCTGCATTTTACACCTCAGAGGAATTGCAGTGAACATGCAAGATGTATTTTCATAATCCTTCTCCAAACCAGTTCCTAAAAGTCCTTTTCCAATAAAGGGTATGAAAACATTAATAAAACTACAGAGCCTACCACAGCCTTGCTTGCTTTTTTGGATGCCTCATCTGTATGTCTGCATCCATTGTTCATCCCTGGGCCTATGCTTTTAATTACAAACTTTTTGGGAGACTATTTGTTCAATAGCTGTGTACTCTGTGCCACAATACATTCTGAGAGACTCTTCTAACAAAAAGAATTCAAAATAATGAACAATTTCACACTTTCATTTGTTAAAAACGTGGCAGCAAGAGGTTAGAAAATTGAGATATACTTCTTCAACAGCTGATGTTGCCCTCAAGCAGAAGTTTAGCACATAAAAAACTACACTTGGGCCAAAGTGTGGAAACACACACATACATATGCATTTCATGTCACATGATAGAATTTCGTGGCTGTTACCGACACAGAGACTAAAAAAAAATCTTTCCAAAGGTTAGAGAATAACATGTAAGATTGGAGAAGTTTTACACCGTGTTTATGGTCATTTTTCTCTACTGTTACTTTTGTACTTCAAAGTGTTCTCTCCAGCCATGCTGGCAGAAAGCTGAGCCTGGTGTCCCTGAACATGGATACTGGAAAAATCTCCCTTACAGAACATTTTATATATATCCTTATATTCTGTGCATTTGCCAGGGATTATAATTTGATGCTGTTCTAGTTTTACTCTCAACCTCACTTCATAAGTCATATACAAATAATTTGCAAAATAACTACCAAAGTTATTGAAAACAGTATGATTAAAGGGTTTTATAATAACCAACATTCTCAGTTGCATGCAGCTTAAGCTTTTATTGCTTTTAAATAGGCTTTCCATGAAAAATATTATTTTTTCAGGAGCAATAGCATCACCACTTTATTTCAAATCCTCAGAGATTACAAAAGTAAACTCTTGGTTTTCCCATGGTGCCCTCTCAATGTTTATCAATTAATACAATAACAGATTTCAAAAAGTATATGGACATGAACAAGAGAGTGCTATTTGCTTTTTATAAATGGAGCTGATACTGCAAGCCCACTCTCCAGCAGCAGACTGATTTGGGAGATCTTTCAAGAAGAACCACTCCCTGGCTTTTAGCAAAGCTGGAACTGAGCAATAAAGCTATGGTATGGCTGCTGGGAAATGGGCAGAGTTGTTCAAAAGCAGGTCCCAGGTTGTGTACATGCACCTGATCCATGTCTCTAGAGATGGGAGCAGAAGTAGTTGGTACAAACCAGTATGATCTGACTACTGTAACTTAGGGGCTAGTTTGGGAGCCTGTGTTGGTGGCTCCTACCTCGCTTATCAGTAGCACCAAAACCAAATTTCTGTGCCTAACCCAAGCAGCTACCAGAAACCTGATGAATGCCTGTACTCAGGTCCCCATATCTACAAGCCAAAAAAATAACAGTTGCTGGACAGAAGAACCCAGAAGGGTAGGACTGAACCTCAACTCTAATTGGTTTTTTTTCATTCTTCTCACTCATGGAGCAAAGAGTAATGGAGGAAGGCAGGAGGGGTGAGGGGAAGCAGGGTGGAAATGCAGCTCATAAATATGTCTTGAGTTATGATGCTGTTTCTTTGCTTGCCTTTGAACCTACTGTAAATTCATATTTGCAGGCTTTTTAGATCTAGTCCAAAACATTTATGTGAGATCAGTATCACTAAGCTCACTAGTATGGGAGAAAAAAAAACATCAATGAAACAAAACTAGATACACATAAGATGCAAAGCTTTTTTGCAGAAGTTTCCGACAAGAACAATGCAGTATGAACCAGAGCATTGTAATAAGTGATTTCCTACCCAAATTTTGCATAGTTGTTTTTATACCACTTTCTTGTGAGCTTTTTAAAGCTTAAAGCTCTCCTTTACTTAACATAGCGGTGAAAATTAAAGGAAGTTAAAATTAGCAACTTCCTCTTTAATTTAACAGGCCTGAATGATTGATTAGTAATATCACTTCTTTCCAAGACTGATATGTGACTGTGGTTATTGAATGCAACAAGAATGAACTCCTGGCAGCTCATGAGATCACTCTGCATATCAATATTATCAGGCACTTTTAGCAATCATTACAATAATTTATTGACTTTATACAGATTATTCAGGTTTAAAATATGTTCTCAAAACAGAGGAAATACTTTGTATGGACTGAAGCTAAAATACAAAGAAGGCAGGGTAATACTTGTAATGGCAGATGCAGTATTTTATTGCAGCAAATATTAGGCAGTTTAAGCAGCATGAGACAAGTAAATCCCGCTGGAGAGTGACTAGCCAGCGGGAACCTCGGTGGGCAGCGGCGACCCACCTCTCCCCCTTCTTTCCCTGTTTCCCCTACAGCTGCGAAGGGCCGTAGACACGGCCCAGCATGGCCCAGAGCACAATCCCCGCCGCTTTTTGTTTCTGCTGCCGGCTGTCGCGGTGCCACGCACGCTGGCAAAGGCCGCGGGGACAGCCGGGCAGCGCACACGGCCGGGGGAGCCGAGCGCGGCCGGGGGAGCCGAGCGCGGCCGGGGGAGCCGAGCGCGGCCGGGGGAGCTGCC
>VYXF01001784.1:268031-284085 GCA_013397295.1 Polioptila caerulea | reverse complement strand
CGCGCTGTGGGAGGCGGAGAAGTGCGCGGAGGACGAGCTGGACCGCGACCCCCACGGGCTGAACTCCCACCTGCAGGTGCGGGCCGGGCCGGGCCGGGCCGGGCCGGGCCGGGGGCGGGCGGGGCCGGGGCCCGGGTTCTCGGGGAGGGGTCCCGGCGGGCTCCCCGCGCCCCAGCTCCCCGTGACGGTAGAGCCTCCTCTTGTTCCAGCTGGGGTTCGAGGATGTGATCGCGGAGCCCGAGCTCACCCACTCCTTCGACAAGGTCTGGATCTGCAGCCACGCTCTGTTTGAGCTGAGCAAGTACGTGATCTACAAGGTGCTGACTCTGGTCCTCGCCATACCGCTGGCCTTGGTTGTGGGGATCGTCTTCGCGACGCTCAGCTGCCTGCACATCTGGTAAGCGCCTGCTGCGTCCGGCGGTGCCCGCGCTCTGCTGCCAGCCCCGCTGAGCTCCTCTCCTCTAGCGTTCATTACTGCCCAGCCTCCGACCGCCGACTTTACACCGGTACTCAGATCAGCTAATATTAACTGCTTTATTTCTAAAGGGACAGAAAAAAAATTAATGCTTTCTCTGTGTATCAGTTCCCTGCCTTGGTTTTACCAGCGGTCTGTCATGACTGTAATAGCTCCTTGGGGCAGAGAGCCTGGATTCCCACTTGGACGGCACATTTTGGAACACATCAATGCATTCCAACCTTGGCTGGCTTCTAGAGTGATAATAGTGACTGAATTTGGTTTTTAAACGGAAGTGTAGAATTTGTTCAAACATGTATTTTAAATGAATTATCTAGGCAGAAGTATTACTAACACCTGAAGCTATTACTAACTTCTTAGAACCATTACCTCTTTAATTTTTTTCCACACAGACTGAAGAAAGCTTTTGAGGGCTCAGCTGGCTCTGTGTTACTGCCATGAAATGTAGTGCCAGTGTCTTGCATCTGATACACAGCTATCTCTAGGTGCAGTGCTCCAAAGCTCTTCCACCTAAGCAAAAGCCCCTGCTGAGCTCAGGAAAGCTGCTTCCAACCATGGCACAAGTTCACAGGCAAATACACTGGCTGTCCAAGTCACATAAAACCTGTATGTTTTAAGCATAATATACTCACAAAATATCAGGAAGAGTACTTTGAGACCAGAAAGGGAGATGATGGTAGAGAATGAAGAAAGACAGGGAGAATAATGAGGTTGAGAAAAGAAATGGCATTCCAAAAGGCTGTAGAGGAAGGAATGAATGCAGATTATTGACATTATTTCTGCAAACTAGGATTCTCCATATACATGAGTTTTGGGCAAAGTCTAATTTGAGTTGGGTAACACTGGAATCTCTTTCCTTTTATCAAGGGAAACAGAATGCAGAAACTGGAAGTGAGCTCAAAACCCTGGGAATACATTGATTATCTGAACCTGTAGTGGCAGTCTCATGGGTACAGGTTTCAGTTTTTGAAAGTGCAATGGAAGCTTGTGTTGATGGCATTGTCAAGCCACCTTGGAAACTGATTAACTTGAATTTTGGAGCACAGCGTTTGCATAATATCAAAAGGAGTTGCAGAGCAGTTTAGAGATGCTGACTTGATACATCTCTTGTTCCCAAATTGTTACAAACAAACAGTGCATAGGCATAGTGTTGCCCAGAATTTTAGACCTGTCAGCTGTCACTGTGCCATAGTGTGCAGTGTGACTGCAAAAGGGTATGGTGAGTCTATATAGGTTTCCAGTAGTGAAATACCTGCAGAAAAATTAATCAATGCCAAATTTATTTAAACTGTAGTACTTTTTTTGTGCTTCAGAAAGATCTTGTATCTGGATTTCACAGACTGGATACAGAGTTTCACTGATCCAGGATTGAGAGGTCAGTTACTATTTATGCACCTAGTCCCAAGTGACCGTCTCAGGAACTGTGGGCTCCCAGTACATGTGAAATAGAACTATCTGAATGTAGCACTTCATTTGAAAAGTTTCTCTTGACTTTCTGTGGACACACTTGCTTTCCCAACAAATCATATTCTTTGCCCAAGTTTGTTGTCAACATAGAATTAATCTTTCGTTTCGATCTTCCTTGCACCTGGGATGGATGTGACAGGATCATGTAACTCAGTAGCGCTATCTGCATCCCCTTGGACTCCATCCAGTGCTACCATCCAAAGGCAATACTGCCCCATTTTCCCACAAACTCAAGCTGGATTGGTTCCAACACAGAGGTGGAACACACTGAGACTAAGTTGGCATCTCTGCACCTCTGCATGTTCCAGATATCATGCGAGTGAGGAGTTCAATGTTTCTGCATTTGAGAGGATGGTGCAAAAGCAGTGCACATTTACAGGCCCTAAACACAGGCTACTAGTTCCCTTGTAGGCCCATTGGCTCTGAAATAAAAAACATAACTCCATGTTTTGTACATGAAAGAAGGGGACTTCCATCATAACTCTTTCTTCAGCTGTTTAAATGTCATGGGAAGACCCTGGGGCAAACCCTCCCGGAATTCTGCCACTCAGAGTCTTGTGCTTCACTTTTATCATCCAAACCAGTGGGGTGATCGTGTTGATATGTCGTAAGGCAGCCTCTTCTGGCATTAAATTCAAAAGTGTTTTAACAACTTCTGGAGGTGCTCAAGCAGAAAGCTCTGTTGAGATCACACATGTTGATGCAGTTTCATCAGCATGTTGAAAATCCACATAAGTCTAACTCAGCATTTCTCATGCTCAAGGGTGCCTTGTGAATTGCCCCCATCACACCTGATAGTAAATGTTGTCTTTCACCTGCAAAAAGAAAGCTAAGTAAGAAATATATAGTAATACAGTTAATGTTAATTTTTCACCATGAAGATGGAACATATTGTGTTCCCAAACTGGCTGCTTGAGCAGAATCTGGTTTCACAATACCTGGTAAAAGATACCGATGGGCTGAAACTGGGCCAGCTAGCAGGCTTGTGATCTACATACAAGCCAGTTCAAAGAAGTCAGCTTCACATTTTTACTTTACTGATGACTGTCATTTTCACCACAGACTATACAGGCCACACTAAGTAACATCTTTCTGTGAAATTAGCAAGCTTTTAAATATGTCCTCAGATTGTAGCTCTTAATGTTATTGATTTTTGAACATGAACAAAAATGCCTGGTTTTTCAGGCAGCTCATAAAAAATTGTTATATTTCTTGTAGATCAGTGACTTCTTCTTGTTCCAAGCCACATGCTCTTGTTCCAAGCCACACGTTTGCCACCTCTTGGAAATTAACACGTGAATTTCATATATGCTTTTTTGTAGTCTTATCAGAATAGTGTTCTGGTGCATTGTATCTTTACGCTAAGAATCAGTGATCCATAACTTGAGTCTTGGATCTGAGATGGGCTCACTCAGCTCTGTAGTCATCATTGGCTAAAGCAATGATGCTTTAGAGCCAGGGACTTACATGAAAAGTAGATATGGACATGCATTATTTCTTACCTTTTTGTATTCCACAACTTCATTTACGTATCTGCTGCTGTCATACTCAACCCTAAAACCTTGTCCCTACTAACTGTTTGAAATTGAAATAAATTACATTACAGCTAGGAAGGCCTACCTTATAATCTGGAGGTGCTGCCTTGATGCCTCTTCTTTGATGTCCAGTACATATCTTGTGGTTTAGGAAAAGGAAGCATGTGGATGTTTTCTTGCTTCTTCTATAGTAATTTTGTCTTTTCCAGTCAACCCAGATCCTGGAATACATAATATTTGATTGTAATGCACTTCAAATGCTGCGTATGAGTCGGGAAAGGCTTTGGTGGTTATCTGTTGCCTCACTTGTCCCAGTGGTTAATGCCATGCAACAAGAAGCTGTACAACTGCTAAGTAATTTTTAGCCATCTTTTCTCAATGCTTGCTTGTATTGTAGAGCTATACAAGACTTTTCATTCACAATCATGATGTAGTACATGGAATTAGGTAACTTAAGCACAGAAACGGAGAGTATCTGAAAAATAAGTTTGAATACATGTCTGAGATTCCATTTTGAAAAACATTACAGGAGAAAGTGTGATTCTTCACTTTGAAGCCGGAATCTGAATTAGTGGTGCATGACTACTCCAACATTGTTGCCCAAGTCTGTGAGAAGTTGATTCTCTTTATCTGTGGGAATTAAACTGTGCTCTGCCATTTCAAAGAGGTATTTGGGTCTTGACAGTGTTCATTCAGGTCTTAGCAAGAAGAAAAAGTAACCTGAGCAAAAACGAGAGACGTTGAAGGGTATAATTTTGTAAATGTCATGCCTTGAACAGAATAAAGAGAAAATAGGATAGGAGGGAAAAAAATAGGGTAATTTGTGCTTTTCAGTTCAACAGTTCCCAAAAGACATGCTTCATCCCACTTGGTCAAAGGAGGGGTATTTTATAATATATATACATAGCAAGATTCAATGGGAGGTCATATGGGTAGCTGCCTTCAGCTTAGATGACAAATTCAACAGACCTTTCATTTTCTTCCCAAAGCTGTACTATGTGGTAACAGTAGTAGTACCAATATGGCATCAGTGTTGAGATCCTTGGGATATACTGCTTTAATTTTACTGTTAGGCATTACCCAAGCAGGTAATTACCATGTCTGTGAACAAGAGTTCAGACCAGGATAAGTCCACAGCAAAGGATGGGTGTGTTGTATTTGTCAGGTCACAAAAACAAATACGTGGGTTCTAATGGCATTTGGTTATTTATTTTTTAGTGTGACTGATCACTCCACAGAAAGCACATTGCACCCTTTGGTAAGATATCCTGTGCAGAATGGGATGCTGGCTTTTACATATGTAAATACACATGTATATACACACACTCACATAATTTAAAACTTAGAAAATGCCTTTTATGACTCTCCTTGGTCTAAAGGATTTTATTCTCAGAGGAAAGATGTTTGAGTAATTGTTCTATAAGTAGACGGACTTTTATTTTAAAATTGAAAGTTATTTACATTAATTAGCTTTGGTTGCTACCATGTCTCATGTATCCTCCCATGGATTTAGCCTACATTACGTTTTGCATGCATTTACCATAAATTTAAAAAAAATTAATAAAAAGTGCTAAAAGATTATAAAACATTACCAAAATATTCTAATGTTTACTTTGCTTAAGACTATCAAAATAGGTTGACTTCCACTACTGTGTATGTGAATGACCTCTACAGCAAATTCTAATACTATGATCTCTGCTTCTCTAGCCTTCTACAGCTTTCTTTGAATCTTCTGCACACTGTGGTATTTGTTTAGTTTGTGTTTTGTGTGAACCTGTCAACAGAGAGTCCAAACGAAATGTTGTCTTTTCCTGCTTCTCTCCAGTTCCATTAGATTTTTTAAAAATCATGCCAAATTAATTATAGATGGTAGCAAAGGAGAAATTACATAGTCTTTATAAACTATCTGAAATGGAAAATAGGTGAAGTCAGCACAAACAGAATAGCCATTTCTGGTGCTTTCCTGTGTTGCTTGGAAAAATAGCAGGGTTTTTTTCCTTTGCATTATTGATGTTTATCAGCTGTATTCTAACAGGTTAAGGCCTCATTTTTTTTGCTCTATAAATCATCTATTCTATATTCAGTGATATTATAGGAGGTTATAAACACACAGTTTACAGCGTTCAGTTTAAAACTAGAGGCACATTATTGCAGCAGTGCTCACAGTCCTATATGGGGTGTTTCAGCAGAGACAAAAGAGAAGGTTTTAGAAAAACTATTCTTGTTTAAATCCATCTGGGCTAGCTTTGAGTAGAGCATTGATGTACTAGTATATGCCTTGCATTGTATGACAAAAGCTGTGAGATAAACACTGAGTAATTTATTTTGATACTGTACATTTCCAACCTTCAACTTCTTTTAAACATGGTAGGTTTTTTCTACTTCTTTAATCTGAGGAGTATGCAATGTAAATACACAGCACCTTTTTTTTTCAGACTTATGATGAAATATTAAATTATGTATTTTATGTCATTCCAGTCAAAGTCAGTGAAAGTTCTGCTGTGGAATTATGCAAATGCAAGATTCAGAACCTAAATTTTGAATGCACGAGTAAAGTAGAACAGAGTTTATTATCTTTGTCAAAAGAATCTATAGCTTCTTTTATCTAATTTACGAAGTAAACATGTTCAGTATGGAAGAGAGATTTTATTAAAACCATGCACTAATAGAACTTCAGTATTATTTATGTGTACATTTAGTTTGTCTGCATCCAAGTAAGAACAGCTTAGTGAAATGACCACAGGTTTAGGCCAATAAATGATTAAGGAAGGAGAATAACTTAAAATAGTGTGGTCAGTTATCACATGTCCACGGGCCCTCCTGAGCTGCCCATATGTGCACTTCTGGCTCTCCTCCACTGTTAGCATGCTTGGCTCAAGCCACCAGTAATGACATTGCTTTGGAACGGGTACACATGGAGATGCTTACCAATGCTCAGGAGATGAAAGCACAATACTTTCTAGTATGTACCCTGAGAGAATTAAAAGATCTTTTCCCCTGACAAGGACTTCTGACCATATTCTAATGTTAAATTCTCACCCACAAATGAAGAACTTCACAGGATCAGCCCAATTTTCTGAGATGTAGCATGTACCTGTATTGTAATAACCTGATGTAACTGGATATTGCCTTCCTGTTTCTGTTTCACTGTTGCATCTTGTAACAGGGATGGGTAGGAATGAGACACCGCCGGTGTGATGTGCATGTGTGCACTTGTGTATGCCTGTGAGACAGATAAAAGAAACACCAGAAGAGGCAGCAGAGCAGGAACAGATTGTAAAGGGTGTTGTTTCCAGTAAGTCAAACTGGGGAACGTGGTGTTTCTGTCAACCCCTAAAGACCCACATTCAGATATGACCACAGCACAAGTGAGTCCTTGGGCTATGCCTGCTCTCTGGCCGCAGTGGGTGGCAGCAGGGCTACGGCGGATCATGTACACCAGCCCTGCCAGCAGCAGGGAGAGTCAGCAAAAGTTCATCATTCTAAATGCCATGTAAAGAAATTGCCAGTTAGTAAACAGACACAATGAAAAGAAAGCTGGTGTCTACACTCACATGTTGCATACAAATGATTCTGGCCAGAGGACCACATGCATATGCAGGTGTGAGGCCTTGAGCAAACAAAATTGATAGAGAATGACTGCATGGGAGTAGAGTCAACTTGCTTAAATATTTAGATTTATATTATAAACCTATAAAAGTTAAAGAACAACTTCTCTTCCATAAGATGTTACATTTGTGTTTCATTATTCTGATTTCCTTGTGCTACAGCAGCACCAATCTTCAAATATTTCATTTTCTCTTTTACAGGGTTGTGGTGCCTTTTGTGAAAACCTGTCTCATGGTCCTGCCTTCGGTGCATACTGTATGGAAGAGCCTGACAGATGTTTTTGTTGTACCATTCTTTCACAGCCTGGGCCGGTGCTTTGCCATGGTTAACATACGCCTGGACCAAGAGTAAACATCAGAGATGTGACACTGCTGTAGTTGTAGCTAGTGTTATACTTCTTTGCTAGCCTAACATGCAAGCACTTACCATTCATTCCAAACTGTTAAATTACAATGGCTGGTTTAAGTGGGAACATGCTGTTTTTACTAAAACTCATTTATTATCAGGGAGATCCATTTAAGAATTAGTAGGCAGTTTTCATAGCTCACTATTTTAACAACAGAGTGATCATAGAGTATCTTGGCAACACTTTATTTTAATGGTAGGCTGATTGGTAGATTACAGGAGAATTCTCATGGAGGATTAAAAGCCACCACAGTGATAATGATTGGTGTTATTACTATAAATAAATTATGAAATAGGCTGTGATATCTTAGACAAAACTGATCTCTAGGGTTTCACATTGACTTTACTGCAGTTCCACCAGGGATCATTTTTGGCCTTGCTTTGCAGAATGATAAACCCAGTCCTCTGTTATCAGCAGTTAAAGTGAACGTGACTCATTGCATAAACATACAGGGAAAGGAACTCTTGTGTAATTCTCCTTTACTGGGGGGGCAAAGCTCCCTAGAAGTTTATCCCTTAAAATAAGGTGTTAGCTAATGATCTGTAACATTGTATCTGTATATTTTATTTAATGAGAGATTAACTTTGCTGTATATTTTGTACCTTTGTAAATGACAGTTGAACAGGTTTTTATGAAGCATAGTTTCTCTAGTATTTGAATTCTAACCAACTTATTAAGCAGCAAAAGTGAGACACTGCAAAAATTATTTTAGATAACTAAAATTTCCTTTTCTAAATTAAGGAGCTTTTGAGTGTTGCTGTGCAATTCTAATATATTAATTATATATTATTGTGTGTAAAAGCAAAGATTATAAGTGTTTTCATACACATTTATGCAAAAGACATGGGAATATCTGTTTATGAGAAATGGTTTTTATTAAAAATTGGGTGTAATAAATGCTACCCTGCCTATTTCTGTATATTATTGGTGTGAACATTGTGATATTTAAAGCAATAGACACTATGCTAGCACTTTAACAAGGTAGCAAGCTCTTACAGAAGGCAAGTGAGTGTACTCAGTACCCTTGTCTAATTCTCCTAACGTATTGACTTGGCTTTCTCTGTTGCTTATTTACTATTGCAAAGCCTAACCCCTGAAGAAGACCCTTCTTTCCTCTGCAACTAATATGACTTTTTAAACCAGAATAACAGAACATGTGCAGAGGTACATTAAAATTACATCAGCCTTCTGGTGGGCTTATGCTGCTGTTTTATTTAAATAGAGATGGAAAGTTGCAATTTTAAAATGTTTGTATGATTTAGAATGTTATTTTCTAAAATGTGTCAAATTTCTTATCAAACAAGTGGTGTCTAATAAAATAATAAAATGTCAGCTGTTACCCATTTACAACTTCATTTGTTTTCAGATTTTTCAGCTTTTAAACAAACTCTTAAAATGCCAAACAGCTTATAATACTATGCAGTTCTTCAAAAATTTGTGAGAGGTAAAGAAATGGATGCGTATCAATACAGTTCCACTATTATCAACTGCATTTAACATATTTATAGTAGAAAATGACATATCTCTGTGTGTAATTGAGCCCATACAGAAGTAGGTCTCTCTGCAGAATTTTGGCAACATTCAAAATAATGCTTAATTCTTTTTACAGGTGCACACTTTCTTTACAGATGAGCTGCAGAATTCCTTTTCTTGTCTATTGGCCTATTAAAGCTACCTGACACTGTATATTCTTTGTATATTAAGAGCATCTTTGTATATTAGAAGTATTTTTATCATTTGTGCCATTTAGAGAGGGATTCATATGGCTTTAAAAAAATAGATCGTAATGATTAGCACCCATGGAAACTTCTCTTGTTCTTTTTTATTCTGCAAGAAGTTAGCTTGTTTTTCAGATGTGTTCTTCATAATACCTTTCTTGTGTTAAAAATGGAAATAACTCTTTTGAAAATAAAAATTGGCCAGGCTAGGCTTGAACTCTTTTGAGAGTTATTTTCTTTTACGCTGTCCAAGGACTTTTACAAAGATATTTTCCACTGAAAAATATCCCCTTGATGAATTCATTTAAAAGAGAAAAAGAAAATAAATTAATCTGTACTAGTTCTTGTGTCTAAAAGGAGCCCTATAAAAACCTAAGGTTTGAAGGAAACCAAGTGTGAATTTTAAGTTTTGAGAATGAGGCCATTCTCCAGAGAAAGATGTATAATTTTATGGTATGCATTCCTTGATATATGCATTCTTATATAGCTTACTGAAGTCAACTGGCTCTACCTACCACTATTAAGTAGAATGGTTTGGTTTGTTCTTATTTTGATTTAGGCTTGCCATTGATTAGTTCTTTTCACCATTTCTCTAGCTGCTACAAGATTCAAGCAAGCTTGTAATTAAAGTTCTTTTTTTCTTAGATATTTATAACAATATCTTTCTCTGGAACAGGTGTGCCTTTACTATAAGAAAATACAAAGTGCACTCTTAGACTTTGGGTAAAATATTAGATGCTTGGCAAATACTCTTACTTTGTCCATAAAGGGAGTGGAAGGAAGTAGAAATATTTACACACTCTCCAATACTCAGGTGTGAATCTGCCTCAGGCAACTCTGGCTGGCAAGTATTCTCAGGGTTTTATGGTTCTAGCATATATCCTGAAGGTCTGGCACAGCATATACTGTGAATACCTCACAGCACTGTTGGACAGCAGGGATGGAATGGGAACTGGCACTGAACTGGCTCTTTGATGTAGGAGCAGTTTTGTCTCCAATCTGTTTGAAATGTGGACAAACCGTCCCAGCTGATGCCTTAAAAGCAACATGAAAATGAGAATTTAGGCCAGGGAGTCCAGAAACTGCACTAGAAAAAATGTAGGAAAACTTAACACCTGATTCAGATTACTTTGGTACATCTTTTTTTTCTGTAGAATGGGGAAAATGTTATTGCCCATAACAAAAGTAGACTTTCCATCATCATGATAGAGCTATTTCAAATAACAAGTGTGAGAAGTTCTGATTCCAGCCTGTTCTTTGTTACTGCAGACCTTAGGTCTACAACCATGAGCTGGAAGCTTAGTCCTGACTTGAAAAATGTTTCAGCATCTTGTTTTTCATGAAGATGACAACTAACATACAGAACTCACCCTGGATTTGTGTTTATGGACTTCTTAATTTTAATTCACAGAGAAGTTTAACCTGCCTCCTTATGACAACTGTTTACTAAAATGCTCCTAATCTGATTCTGGAACTTTTATATTTGTATCTTATCTTTCACCACCCTAGTAGTTCACCATATAAATTGAAATAAATTCTTAACAAAAACTGTGATGTATTAGTAGATGCAGAGCCTGTTCCCACCTATCCAGAAAGTTCACTTAAGCATTCACTGACTAAAAAGTTCAGAACATCCCTGCAGCTCTGGGACCTCAGACCACACACTCGTTTTAAGTGGAAGCCAAAGAATGGTAATTCCTTTATTTTTACAGGGTGTGATCATTTCCCCACCTGCAGAGATAAAACTATTGCTGTTATTAACTCTTTTAAAAAAACATGGAAAAATACATCTATTTGGGGTTTTTTTAAATAAAAATGCAAATGGAACAAGGTCAAACACCAGACACTTTACTAGTGTTGTCTGTTGTCTGTGCTCGTGAAAATTAGAGTTGAAGGCCTCCAGAGATACTGAACCAGCAGTTAGGCTTGAAATTGGAGGTTCTTTCTTCATGCAGGGATTTACAAATTAGGCTAATTAATAAAGGCTAATTGTAGCTTTGTGATTCTAATCTTCCTAAGCTTATTGCAACAAAAGGAAAATGTCTTCTGAGAGGCAATTCAGAGGAGCTAAGATAGGTCCCTGCTTTGAATCATCCTCCAGAGAAAAGAGTCAGTACTGATTAATGCAAAATATCTGATTGGGCTTGGCTTGGCTTCTTTGCTCTGCTGCATAAAAAGTTGTAATTGCTGCAGAAATTGGGAAGGCCAATGGAAGCAACTAGAGTTTCATAAAAGTAGTGAAGCAGGTTCTTCTCTACTCCCTTCTCTCACAACTTGATGCGAGGGGGTCGTGTCAGATGTTCAGTTTCAGCTGCAAGTGGGAGAAAGAAGGACCCCTTCACATAGCACTGAATCAGATCCTACTTAAGACACTCAGAGGGGATAAAATATAGGGATTCACTTTTATTTCAGACCTTGAGGAAAGCTTGTCTATTTTTCCAACTGCCTCAGCTCAATAAGAGCTGCCTTTTCACCCCAGGTACCTGATCTTGCCTTTTTATTTTACACTATTAGAGCTATCACCGTGATAAAACTATCACCTAAGGTTTACCAGGCAATGCTTAGGTAGAGAAGTAGTGACAAAAAGCCCATCCTACATAAGCCTCAAGGAGTGGGCATTTAAGTCCCATTAATGAGACTAGTTCTCTTAGTCTGACATTTTCTGTAAAACATACGAACATTTAATAATGCAGTAGAACTGGAAGAATGGTACAGAACAGTGTTAAAACAGACCACTGTTCATGGTCCAGCTGAGTAGTTTTCAAGGTATTTGATACTGCAAAGGGTTGAGAAAAGAGGGACTTTGCACAAGGTCTTGCAGAATTAAAGATTTCAATCTATTTGCCTCTCCAGTCAAGGCAGTTACAAGGTATCTTGCTAAAGACCTACAGGGAATACCTCTAATAAAAGATGTACACACCTACGACAGGATTGAGATATAAAAAAGTAATGCATTTTGATCCAAAACTGTAATCCCTGCCCAGCTGCCACCCAACCAGGAACATGTCTGAACCGAGAAGGTGCCTCCCTTTCCCATAACCCCCCACAATACCTACAGTTTTACTTTTGTCATGCCCAGAACTGCCCTTATTTGAGCAACTTGGTATCTTACTCACACCTAAGCCCAGTCAGAACCCAAAAGCGGGGAAGGGGGGGGGCTTAGACTCCTTAAAATATACTTAACTGCACATCAACAGAATAAGGTACTTCCCAAAATACACTTTCCCAGGAGTGAGTCCAAATGCAGTGGCACACTTCAGGCAAGAATTGATTTCAGGTTTCTCAGGTGTTGGTTTGAGTCTTTTAGCCCTTGGGCTATTGTGAAATGTTTTATGGCAGCATCACTTTCACATAAAATGAAATCACTCCTGTCTAGAGGCTGTGAGAAGGAAGGAATGTGAAAAGAACTACCCATCTTTCCTGGTATGACTAATCCTTGGATTCAAGGCACAAACAGACCTAATACCAAATGCGTACATGAACCTGTATACTGGGGACAAGGGGAACCCATCTCTATGGAAATGTTCTGATCCAGTGACTTACATTTTAAAATACAGATGCCCTCAAGAGAGTGGGCACCACCGTAAATCCTCCAGGACTACAGGTCTTAAAATAATGGAATGAGGAAAACATTGGCCTGCATTTTAAACCTATCCTAATGCTTGTTATCATGCAATAGGGTGAGAACAGTAGAATGAAAGATAAAAATTCAATACCAACAGTTCTGGCAGCTAAGGCTTTCATCCAGCAAAACATACAAAACTGCACATAAAATGATGTGGTTAAACAGTTGAACAGAAGACACACAAAAAAGCAATGATCTTTCTCTCTTAAGCCTCAGGTTTTCAAGTGCTCTGCATAAGGCAGGCTGCTCATGGACAGCCTCTGTTACCTGAGAGCCTTGTTGCTGTTGAAACCATGCATAAAGATAACAGTTTCCCAGGGCTGACTTTGGTCTTGCTGACATTGGAATATATCAGGAGTATTGCTAATACCGTAACTGGAATAACAACACAAGCTTAAAATGAAAAGGAGAGTGAGGCGTGGAGGGAGACAAAGACACTCAGTGAGCAGTCATCCACATTCAGCTCAGTTTCATGACTCATTTTCTGACAGTTTTTGAGGGATTTTGTCCAATCCTTTTTTTTTTTCGCCCCCCTTTTTTTGGTTTCTGGGGATCCTACCCATGAAACTTCTCCTCTCCTCAAAATGGAAAAAATAAATCATAAATTGCACATGCTTTGCACCAGGTTTAAAGCAAGTTGTAACTAAGGTAATTCTGAGGTTTGAAATTTCAGTTAAAGCAAGAATGTGGAGCAATAAAAACTTGTTAAAATTAGGTATGAAATCCCTAAGGCTGGTGTGATGAAGAAAGGCAATGAGGTGGCCAACAGGCATGTAGTCCTGTTTAGCAACTGACCAGGACTACTAAAGACACAGTAGAAGAAGACTGAGTGGCATTTCCAAGGCCAGCTTAAGTGCCTACAGTTTCTGGTAATTTCTGGCCACCCCTGGATAATTCATTAATAGTAACAGAGAAGGTAATGGAGCCTTTTCATTATCAGAAGATTTCTGCAGGCCTTTAACAGGCCCTTTCCCATTGAGCTATTACTCTCCCTCTGACTGTAACAGGATATCCTTGCAGAACTCCTGTGTGCATCCATGCCAGGTCTGGCTGTTGAGTTTGTGAGCATTTCTCATACAGCAGTGCCAGAGGCAATGGGCCATGGCTCCATCCCTCTCCATCTCTGCTGATGTAACTTGCTCACTCACTGCTTGGTAGTACCCATGCCTTTTTCTGAGTAGGCTGTCTTCTTGGTATTCCAGCTCAAGAAAGGACTGCTAATGTGATGGTTCATTCTGCTTTGTATGCAGCCTATTCTGGAATTCATCTCCTAAAACTTATAAATTCCACTAGTTTATGATATTCTTCTAGCTGCAGTAAAATTATGTGATCCACAAATATTTTTTAAAGGGGACTGTGGTTCTGAAAAACTATTCCAGGATCAATTCAGCATTTCAAATTAACAAATATCTCTTTTCTTTCTCTTTTTTCAGTCATTCTTGAGATACACAGTCATACTGAATGATGGATCAAAATGTTCTGATTCATGTGCTGGACACTGACTAATTGAAAAATCTTCCTAGATATGAAAACAAGAACTTGCAATTTTTTTCAGATGGATATAAAAATTGCAGTCCATATCTTTAAATACACTAACTTGACTCCATATTCACACTCAAAAGCTTGTACAGACAGAAATAGTCTAATGATGGCTTAAGTGAATTATTGCATCAATAAACAAGTTACTTTTAAAAATTACAACTAACTTGGAAAGTTGGAAACCTTCCATCCAAGGCATTTGTTCTAAAGTTTATGAGCAATATAAACCAAAGAGAGTTGACTGCTAACTAATGTATCAGCAACACACGTCCATGTGGACTGCATTTTTAACAGGTGCAGTTATTTACACTTGCGGCACCTACATCCATCTTAGCCAGGGGCTTCTTCGAGGTCATTTCTCTGTTGAAGTGCCAAAGCCATACTGTAGTTAGGAATGTTCTACTTCTGTTGCTGCAATTCTGTGCTAAATGGCATAACACTAAGGTCAAAATTTTTCTGTTAATGTTATAAATCTTTCACCATAGTCTGATTTCCTAACACAAAACTAATGGCTGCAAACACACACACACAAAAGGTAAATATAATTCGTTTCTTAGATGTACAGTGATGCTGCAACCCTAACCTGAGCCAGCTTGAATACAGTGATGAATGTTTATATTTATAGCATTTACAGCTACATATGCCCCTGAGCTTACAAAAAACCTTGAGAACAAAGTATGTCAAGATGGTGTTGCACCATTCCCCTTTAAAAGTTAATCCCAGTAGTTAATATGCATGGCAGACGCGCATGGATCAATCTCCTCTAGGGAAATATATAGCAGTGTTAAAGTGCAGAACTGTTAAATATTTGCATAGTTTTGAAATGAACCAGTTGAGAAAAATCTTTTTCTTCATCTCAAGGATATCCAAGTTTCCACAATTGTTTCTGGAGCAGCGGTGTTACTGTGTAAACTATTGTCAGTGCCGGGAGGGGGGAGCTCGGCAAATGGTTCGCTCGCTCTGGACGCTAAACACAACTAAAGTTTTCCATCTTTTCATTGCTTCCTTGCCCCCCCGCTCCATCTTGTCCAGGTGGCTCTGCCGCACGCAGCCACTGTCGCCCCGGCAGCCAGCGGCGGGGACCCACTGTGGGCAGCCGGAGCAGGGCGNGCGGCTCCCGGCCGCCCTGCCGTGTGCGGGGCCGTACCGCCGCTGTCACCCCCCCCAGCCGGAGGCAGGGAGCCGCCCTGGCCAGCGGCCAGCCCTCTCCTCGCAGCTACCTCCCCCGGCCGGCCGCTCCGCAGAGCGGAATCTTCCTGCCTCCGGCCCTACAAGTCACAGGGCAGAGCAACTCGCGGCAGAGCCGTCAGCAGCCCGCGGCAGCATGTCCGGCACCAAATACGTAGACTCGGAGGTAGGACCACCGGGGCACGGGGCCGGGATGCTGCCCTGCCGCCGAGTACCTGCAGCGGCTCGGGNTGCATACCAAAGAGATCGACCTGGTCAACCGAGACCCCAAGCACCTCAACGACGACGTGGTTAAGGTGAGGGCCGAGGCGGGATGTCGCGGGGGACGATACCAAGTCCTGCCAAGGCAGGATACGCGGGCATTGTCAGGGCAGCTGGAACCCGCGAACCTCATCCCTCCACCTGCTACAGGAGGGAACGGGCCCGGGGCTGATCGTTTGTTTTCTTAACGAGAAGGCGGAGTGGGCAGGAGAGAGGCGGGCAGCGGCCAGG
>VYXF01001784.1:202286-265859 GCA_013397295.1 Polioptila caerulea | reverse complement strand
AATAACATAACCAAACAATATCCAGGCAATCAAAGCAGAAATGAACTGAGAACTATCTAGGGGTGGATGGATGTGCTTAGGTGTGTGTGTGACAAAAGACAGTGCGGGCAAGGATAAAAGAAAGGACAGAGCCTAAAAGCTTAACACTCCAAATTAACAGTACTTAACTTATACCTCAAGCCTAACAATTTAACAGTAATAGGAAAAACACTTAACTTATACCTAACTTATAGCTTAAACTTAGTTTATTACAACGGTTTACAGAGAATAAGTAGCAACTCAGCAGAAGAACAACACTTAGCAGCACTTAGCTTATAACTTATGTTTAACAACTTAGCAAAAGAACAATACTTAGCAGCATTTAAGTAAGTTTATAACTATAACTTAACCTTATTCACAAGCCTAACTTACTTAGATATCCAAGGTACTTAAATATCAGGTACTTAACAGGGGCATGCACACAGATAGGAACTGTTAATGCAAGCAAGATACCTGTGAAAAATTCCCCCCAGAGGTCAGTGAAATACTCACTTCAGATGCTTTTGCATCTCCCAGTGAGCAAAGGGTTGGGCTTGGAGGAGTCTGGGTATTGGCCCAAGATACAACTTGTTTCAGTGATCCTCCATACATGAGGCTCTGGGAGACATCCATCCCACTCAGAGAGAGGCTGCTGATTGTAGCTTGCTGCAGTCCAGGAGAGCTCAAAGGGCCCCATTTTGGACCACTGTCTATAGGATTGCAAGAGAGTGGGCTTTAGTCATAACAGTGTTTCATCCTGGCCACAGTGTGGGTCGGCACTTTCTCTGAAAGCGTGAGAAAGGAATGTTATGCCATTCGGGCAGGAGCAATATTTTCCAGGGCTGGTCATAGGGAAAAGAGCAGCTTGTTAGCAATTCCTGTGAGCAGACAATGTTTCTGATAAGCTTGAAAAGAGCTGAGCCCAGGTAGTGTTTTCAAACCCAAGGCCTAACAAGAATTTCTCAAATTGCACTGCAGCCTGGAAAGAAGGAGAGAGGAATACACCACTGCAATCTGAAAATTGAGGATGCTGTCATCTTGGTTTGTCAGACCCTAGGAAAAATGGGAGCTGCCCAGTCATAGTGGGTGACTAAGCCACTAACTGGCTTGCTTCATGGCCAGCAGTGTCCGAGTGTGTGCAATTTACCATGTTTGTTGTCATGAAGACCCATTATTGAAAATGAAAATTACTGTATTGTTTCCAGAGAATCAAGAGGGTGAACTCTGGTTCCTGAGTGTGTATCTATATGATGAGTCATGCTATATGCAGACAATTTAACAGTCATGACTAAATTCAAATTCCAGACTTTAACACAATTTGAAGATGCTGAATATGACAAGCCATGGTCATATATTGCTGGATCCATGCTAAGGATTATCCTTCACAGAAGCCTGTGTCTTTAAGGAGCCACACAAAAATGATAAGGCAAAAAATTTTTATTTGCTTAGGAAAAATAATCTGTGTACCTAATGGCACAAAACTGCCTTTAAAATGGATGAGTTTAAGAAGGAGAGAGCGATTCTTTTTTCTTCTACTCATGGAGAAGCAGCTGAGTAGACAGGGAATGCCAGAGCTCATGAACAGCGCTGCATCACAGTTTATTGCGTAGTCAACAGAAGTCCCCAAAGCAACCAAGCCTTCTGAGGATGAGTCATAGCCCCCAAGCAAGTCAGAATCCTGGCGACCACAAACCTAACCTAATGAAAGAAAGACCCTGGTGGGAAAAGAGTGAGACACTGACAGAAAAAAACTGTAATGGACCTAAAAGAAGCTGAAACCTACAAAGCCTACCCTGCCCTCTCTGCCTTCTGCAGAGGCAGGGATTAGGGAAGTTTGTTACATTCCATCTTCTGAAATAAACCCTGAGAATAATGAGTATAGGAATGGAAAAAACAAACTTGTCAGTTTGTCCTTTTGAAATAATTGTGAACCAACACTGAAAAACAGCAAACAGCCAGACTACCAGTACTGCCTCTGTGTCAGCAAGTGAGCTCCTGGCAGTGAACACAGTCACATCAAGACATAGGAATATACCAAAATGAATTTGATGTTAACCAGACAGGATCCATTTTACATCATAAAAACAGCAGTATTTGTACAAAATGGCATGGTAAATTAGCATTTTCTGTTTTGTTACAGGGATATATAAGAATATTTTTTATTTTAGGTATTTCATAGGTAGTCCAGCCTGCAGAGTAGAGAGAGTAATTTTGCCCCAAATTGCATTTATATGGACCTTGTGCTTAGATTCAGTCTATTAGATGTAGCAATAACATTCACATGCAGTATCTAGGGGACAGCCTTGGATTGGGGTGAAAATACACAGATTCAGTTCCTGCCTTAGCCATCAGTCTGTAGTCCCCTTCTGACATGCATCTGCCGTTCCTACATTGGCTGTAAAACATCTAGGCAGAGTGTAAAACTAACTGAAGGAGACTCCAGTCTTAGGTACTAAAAGTCAGAGAAAAAAAAAATGCATAGGAGTCCTGTAATGCCAGAAGTATGGCTCAGGCAGAGCTCAATTTTGTTTAGAGCTATTGCATTTTTCTAGATTCAGAACTTTCTGCTTTTTACTTGCTATTTTATGCATTTCTTGCCACTTGACTATGAGGCACAACAGCATGGAAACTGGGGACAAACCAGTCAGCCATGAAATAGAAATGATTAGACAGAGAATGAGGAATCTGCTCTGTAAGCAGCTCTCTAAAAGGCCTCAGTGTTGTCTGTATTCAAATACTTCCCATAGCACATTTTAAAAATAACCTTCTCTTGTGAGAAGCAAGAGACACGTTCCCTTGATTTGTAACACAGAGCATCTGCCCAGCTTCCCCTGCAGCTGATGTGTGGTGCAGGCAGCGTTAGGGTTGGGATCCAGGCAAGGGGCAGAAACCCAGTCAAGATCTTTTTATGAAAAACTAGACACATGGAGCAGGTTTGCATCAGAGCTGTTGGGTGACTTACAGTTTGTCTTTAAATTAACCACCAAATGGAAGCTTGGTGCCGGGAGGATTCCAGAAAAATGGGGCAAATGGCTGGATTTATGTTCAGAGAGAGATGTGAACAAGGCCTTGTGGAACCTGAGGTATGCAGACAGTGGCAGTGACAGCACTGAACCAGAGGAAGCACAATCTAGTAAAAATCACCAGAATTTCCTTTTTTTTTTTTCAATTTTTTTTTTCGGTGGAGACCAGAAAGGAAGGATTTTCTTCCTCACACAACTGCCCTCATACTTCACCAAGACAGCAGGAGAATGTGCACTAGGGGTTCCATTCTTTTAGGTACTGGCTTGTGAAGGTGGCTAGTCAAGTCAGGCAGGAGGAGAAGAGAGGAGAGAATCTAATGAGGGAGAAACAACCTCTGTGCATGTGGGAGCTCTCCAGGAGTCATGCTGGTGATTATAGAGGTGGTTTGCCATAGTTTTGTCTTTTTCATATGTCTTTCACTGGACAGTTCTGCTCTTGAACTTGTGTCCCACAGGTTTTACTTGTGATGAAACACAACAAACAGGGTGGAAAGCTTGTTGCTTTTTTCTTTCATTTATCCCCAATGACCTAGGACCCACATGAAGGTGCCTGAAGTTCAGGCTTTCTTCTCCTTGTTTCCCAACACAGTATTTGTGTTTTTCAGAGTACAGCTAAAATGCAGCCTTCGGGTTCTAGAGTTCAAACTTTCTCAACATATCTGTGGTCAAGTCTGCACAGAGTTTCCTGAATTTGGAAAATGCAAAGGAGGGAGCCAGTTCTCCTACAGGTTGCTCTTCTCACTATCTTCCTTGCTGAGAATGGGGATGGACCTTGCAGCCAACTCTCCGAAGTCTAATCCTTTGAGACTAGTGAGGACCAACTGTGCAGTCACATCTGCAGCCAGCTTACAGTTTTTTCCTACAGTGATGTGCCAGGAAGAAAGGTCTGTGGCTGGTCTACCATCCAGACATAATTATTATTTTGTTCTAAACAAGTGGTATCTATCTGCTGTTTGTTGTACAGGAGTCCTTCTGGCTCTGGAAAAAAAAATTCTGGTACTTGGCTACAATTGTGAGGACGCAGAGCTTTCGTACCAAGTTTCAAAAAGTTACATATTCATGCTTTCCAGCCAAAACTAATGCAGCTCAGGGCAATTCAGCTTGCTGCATTGGCATTTTTAGTCAGATGTTGACAAATACTGTAATACCCTTATGTACTCATTAGGGAGGAAAGTATTACTCAGGCATGTTTTTAAAGCTACTTACAATTCTTACAATTTCTGCCTCATAATAAAAAAGAGTTTTTAAAATCCAGTTAACATTTTACATAATTTTTCATTATTAAGGTCCCTCCCTGTTGTACTACATGGTGTAAGATGCACAGAGAGAGAACAGAGGTCAGAGCACTTGCCATCTCCACACCTGAGAACCTCCTGGAAGGAGAGCAGGTGTCACCCCATGCTCTTTTTGAATGGGAGACCTAAGGTGGGCTGTCACTCAGACGTGCCAACTGAGAGGAATGCAGTTCTGCTTTTTAACATAGTAAAATAAGAGAAAAGTGGAGCTCAATCAGGCACTATTTCTGAAATAAGGAATTAAGTGAAATTTAATGCAGACCCTTCTTCTTTGTTTTTGGAAATTGTTAAAAGTCATGAGAACATGGATAAATGTTTAAATTTAAAAACATCCATATAAATAAATAGACACATAAATATATGTGTGTGTATATGTTCTAATCCAAGCTTGTCCCCTGGGCTCTTGCTGTCAGCAGTGACCGAAGTGAGACGTCCCTGGAGGCAGATTCACGTGGCAGCGTTTAACCCTAACCACAGGACAGGAGAAGCAGTGCTCTCAGAGAACATGTTTGTGTCAGTTGCTGATGCTTAGTAAGTCAGTAAGCTTGTAGCTTAGACATGACACCTTACTTGGGCATAAAAACTAATTAAATGAAATTGTTCTGCAACACTGTGTCCTATTAACAAGTTATGAGGTTTAGATTTAAAATGCAAGAAAATTCAGGTATTTTATTTTGGCCACACACAAATTCTGTTTAAAATATTTCTTCTAAGGCTAGTCTAGGAGTATGAGATTAAAAACTTGAGTCATTATGAATGCCAGTTTATACAAGGTCTGAGCAAGGCTTTAAAGGTTCTGAAAAATAGTTTTCTTGCACACTACTTAGGAGTTCTCAGACATGGGATTTCTGAATGTCCATAAGATTCCAGCTAATAAAGGCATCTGTTCTAATGAAAGCTTCTTTCTCAAACAAATGTGGTTGCATTTAAACTTATGGTATTATTAAAGTCTTATGCACAGCCTTCTTTGCTTGGCATGATGAACATGACTCATAACTCCACAGAAAAATGTTCATTTGATGGCCACGGAGACAGAGCAAATGATTCAGCATGGCTGTTTCTTTTGTTAGAATTTATTGGACACTATCTCAGATTCAAGAGGCAAATACTTTTCAATTCTGATAACTTCAACAGGATTTAGATCACATGTTAGAAAATATTAAGAACAATTTGAATTGATTGTAGAATTTTTAGCCCACTATGTGGATAGAAGCTCTGTCTTCTAATGCACAGAGTATGGATATCTAAAACAAACAAACAAAAAATACTGAGATGCAAAACTCTCCAGGGGAAAAAGAGATAATTGTGTACAGTAGAATGGTCTGCCAGTGAGGTCCTTAGTGAGGAAATTTGATCTTGGTTGTATTTTAGGCAACAGAAAGAAGAAAATACAAATGAACTTGGGTGATTCTATAACACTTGTAATTACTGGAAAACTGAAGACAGATATAGTTCTAAACTAAGATAAGTTTGTATTGCCCACAACTCTCAAATACCCTTCTCATAGATAGAGGAAGTCTACATCAGTAATTGATTTTTTTGAGATTTTTGATCCAGAACTACTATATTTCTTTTCTAGACAAATGACAGTAATAAAACACATCTCGGACTTTAAAAGGGTTGGTCATTTTGAACAAGAAAGAGAAATTTATGCCATTTAATTTGATTTATTGGAGAGGCAGGTTTTACCCCATTAGTCTCTTTATGTTTTCTTGACAAATTTCTTAGGAAAAGGTCTTTTTATAGTTTTAAAAAAATTAGAGCTTTAGGCAATATCATTCTCATCAGAAATTGTTATCAGATTAGCAATCAAAAGAAAAAATCATTTCAGTGCCACCATTTCAGTGTCCCCATTTCAATGAGCTCATGAATTGATCAAATACAATTTTATTCAAGATGTAGGAGCTGTGCTCTAGATGTTAGTGGGACTGTACAAGGGTGGAGTTTGCTTGTAGTTAAACAAATAGGAACTGATAAATTCAACTTCATAGATAAGAAGTGAGAAGACATTCTCACAGCTGAAGGTGAAAGCATCACATTCTCTGTCCAAATTCCTGTTGTGCTGAATTTATATTCTGAGTTCCAAAAAAGCCTAAGGGACTCATAGATGGATTGCGCAACATTTTCCCTTTCAACTTTGAAATCCCTTCTTAGAATTCAATCAGATGCTACCAAAAAAAAAAAAAAAAATTCGGTATTCCCTCAAAATCAAGGATCTGTCTCCTGTAGAGCTCAGCCATAAAATCATCAAGTGTTTTATGAAGTCCAAGTTCATGTGTCATAGAAAGCTTTGGGTTGGAAGGGACCTTAAGGATCATCCAGTTCCAGCCCCCTGCCATGGGCTGGGGTGCCACTCACTAGATCAGGTTGCTCAAAGCCCTCTCAGCCTGGCCTTGAACACTTCCAGGGATGAGGCATCCACAGCTTCTCTGAGCAACCTGTTCCAGTGCCTCTCTTAGGAATTTCTTCCTAATATCTAATCTAAACCTACCCTCTTTCAGTTTAAAACCATTCCTACTTGTCCAGTCACTACATGCCCTTATAAAAAGTCCCTCCCTAGCCCACTTTATTTACTGCTCTAAGAGCCTTCTCTTCTCCAGACTGAAAAACCGCAAGTCTAGCAGCCTGTCTTGACAGAGGGTGTGCTCCAGCCCTCTAATCATCTTTTTGGCTCTCCAGTAGGCCCATGTTCTTACCTTGGAGGCCCCAGACCTGGACACAGTACTCCAGACGAGGTCTCATGAGAGCAGAGTGGGAGAATCACCTTCCTCCCCCTTTCTTCTGATGCAGCCCAGGATGCTGTCGGCTTTCTGGGCTGCAAGCCAGATGGTATTGAGCTGCTCATCAGCCAGCATCCCCAAGTCCTTCTCTGCAGGGCTGCTCTCAATCTAGCTACCACCCAGCCTGTATTTGTGCTTGGGGCTGCCCTGACCCAGGTGTAGGACCTTTCATTTGGCCTTGTTGGACTTCATGAAGTTCACAGGTGCTCAGCCCTCAAGCCTGTGAAGGTACCCCTTTCCTCCAGCATGCCAGCCTCACCACACAGCTTGGTGCCATCAGCAAACTTTCACTCAATCCCATTGCTGTTCTCATGCAGTTTATGACAAGAGCAGAACTATAAAATATCTTGATTTTATGAAATACCAAAGAAATACCTTATATTTAAGGATCAGTAACTTAAGCTCTTCAATAAGAAAGATTACCTTCTAACAGTGCAGATGCAGGGGCAAGGTTTCTTTTAAAAGGAAAAGAGAGGCAGCTGGGCATCACTGCACACTCACTGTCAGCAATAAGCATGGTTCAGCTAGAAATGAGGGGAAAAGATGAAAACAATTTATAAAAACTTGCAAAAAAGAATTGCAGCAGCTAACAGGAGTGCATTTATCAATAGTATACATAATCAAGAGCCTCCTCTCCTTAGACTCCCTTTACAAAAAGACAAAAACCTAGTTTCCAGATCTATAACAACCTCGAAAGGTTCCTGTCTCTCCATGTGCTACTAAAGAGTCTGAGGTCACTACGTTTCCACTTGCCATTAGTGCCTAAATTTGAGAGTGATAAAGCTAGACCCAAAAAAAGTTCTAAAAAGTTATACTTAATAGCAGTAACAATAATGTAAATCTCTCATATTTATATTTATTAAATATAATTTAAAACATAAAATCACTTTACACGATGTCTTTACTTTTATTAAGGTTTCTGGATTCAGCTTAACTCCAGTCACCTCTGGAATAAAAGAAAAAATTCCTGTTATGTTTCATGCAATCAAAACTTCACACTGATGTTCATATTTATAAATATACCTCTTTAAACATGCAAACAGGCATATGTGTATATATATAAATGTATTAGGGTTCTTTGCTAAAATAGCTGTCTCAAACAAGGAACTGTGGAACATTAATCAAATAATCAAAACAAAGAAAGCTTCTTAAGGGTTTCTCTTTGGAAAAGCTGCAATAACCTCCCAGTCCAGTTTCCAGGGAGGAAAACAGTAATTTTATTTTCTGACTGCTTACTCCAACAACATCAAGACATTTGTCAAGGAACTAGCTGACATGGTATCCCCACCTGCACAGGAAGTTTTGCTGTGTTGCAGAGTGCAGATCTTTCCTTGAAACTGCTTGTCTTTCTTTCTGCCAGCCTGTATTGGAGCAGGACTGGCAAGTGCTTCAGGAGGAGATCTCTGGAGAGCAGCTGGTGGCTCCTGTGCTGACCCATTGGCATTAATCAGGTTTTCTCTCAAGTACTTCCGCAGATTTTGGTGAGCCTGCCCGTCTGATGAAACAAAGACCATCAGCAGGGCTTTTCTGGCGTGTAATCAGCACAGGCAGGGAGCAGGAGGTTGTTCTCTCAGTAATTAGAAGCAAATTTAGTTTGCTTTTTTCTATGATTTTCAGTTTGTGAAATGGTGATCTGCAATCACCCTCTTTTCTAAGTCATGGCATCCTTTACACATTTTCATAATGCATTTGAGAATTTCTTGTGCATGCAGTAGGAGTCGGTCCTGACCAAACTGGTTTTCTTCTCTGGCTAGAAGAGTGCAGTCCTTCAATTCTATGTTCCAGCATGAATATCCTTGTTTGTTAAAGCATTGTTTGCTTTTCTGGCTTACTCTGTAGCACTCAGGAAAGATTCACTGTTTCCATTAAGAGATCTGCCAGCAGAACACTTTTCTTGCCATATTGTGGAAAGCAATAGGGAAAGCAAAGGCACAGGAAGACAGGAAAGGTAAAGCAAATTAATTGGTCACTTTGTGCAAGTAACTGGAGTGCAACAGTTCTGCTTGCTTGTTTAGGCTTTTTTAGTTTGGAAATATTTCTTTGTAATTTTTCTGCACTCAACAAGCCTTACACAACAGCTCTGGTCCTAGCCATCTGCAGTCATGGCATCTTTTTTTTGTAAAGGAGTAACTGTTGTGCCTTGTGATCTGGCCAGTCCCCAGAGGAACAATGTGCTCTGAAGACAGAGGTCGAGGTTGACAGGCAAAACTGCAGCCCAGCCTGGAGGGACTCTTGGTGTTCCATTGTTAGATGCTTGCCACCAATACCAAGATTCAAGGTGATTTCCTATCTTGTGAGGGAATAGAACGCTGCTAGATGTTCATATTTTGTAGTCACCCATGCTTTAGCTCGAGGTTTGTATAAATACTGTGAAACAGAATGAGTTTTTGCTTTAGTAAACACCTCAGATCACCTAATGTTTGCTGTTGAAATCTGATTAGTGGGGAAGTAGACCATCTAGGAATCATGAAGCTCTATTTGTTCAGGAACAAAGTACCAGCTTTCCTACATAACTACAGGCAAACATTTGCCAGATGGAGATAACACAGTGCTCTTGAAAGGGTGAATGAGTCTTTGGGTGTCTGGGAGGGAAAGGAGAAGAGCAACCTTTCTCCTGTAAGTCCCAACAACTCCCCATCCTCTCTCCTGCAGATTCAGTAGAAAGAGAATAAACTTTTCTATCATTTTCCATTAAACTGTGGCATCAGTCAGGACAAGCATCAGCATATATGGTAATGTGGTATTCCAAAGGGTGAAGGAAATACGTAAATGCTTAACTGGCATCAGTAATTTAACAGAAAGGTTGTGAGTTTATTACTTAACTTTTTTCAGCTACTGTGATGCCTTTCTTCTCCAGGCACTGCAACTGGGAATTTTTAAGTTCCAAATAGTATGTAGAAGTGCTAAGGTAATAATAATCTCATATGCTCACACATTATTTTTAACAATACACACCACAGCCTTCTCCAAATGAGAACAGTGTTGCATCTGTCCTTAACATCACCTCCCAAATGTGACCCATACCATAGAAAGGCTTGCCATTTTGTGATATTTTGTGCATTTTCTTATGTTAAATATTTATTTAAAGGATATTGAATATATTTGTTAATTTTACAAATTATATTTATTACAACAGAAAAAAAAATACCATATCTGCCTCATGTCTTGCAAGGACATGATTTAATACAGTGAAACAATATTATACTTATGGTTTTGGAATCAGGGAAAACCTGTTTAAAAACAGCCCAGGGTAAACAGTAAAGACAGTTTCCACATTCTGGGCATAAAAATGTTAAGAAAACTAGCTTATGACTTTTTCCTGTGTACGTTCAGCCTAGACTTTAGCCCTGGTCTGGCAGAGCGTGTAAGCATATTGACATCAGTGGGACAGCTCACATTTTTCATGTTGTGTGCATATTTAAGTGCTCTGCCTGCCTGGACATTGTAGTGATCAATCGATAGAGATACAGTAAGGATCTAAGCCTCCTTTTACTGACTCCAAGAGATATTGAAAGCACACAAAAATATAGGCATTTTCAGCACTTGTTTGGTTTCCTCTGGAGTGGTGCCTGGCTATGTGAACTGTGTGCTGTGAGCACAGTGGCAGCATGCAGCTACCACACACAAAGATATGAATCATGAAATCATGATAGTTACAACAATAGAAATGTAGGTCAAGGCCTAATGATGGTGGTCTTAATAATTTATTTTTTTTCTGACAGACCAAGCCCACTAGTTTTTTCTATGTAACGAATATCACAAACCTCAAAGAGCAAGCTTTTGAGAAGCACAGCTGGTAAGCAGGTGATTTGAGCCTGGCATTTAATGTACCTTTCCAGACGTCCAGCTTCTGATACATTGGGACTTGAAGTGACAATGTCAGTGGGTCAACTAATTTCATATATGTGGCATATAGTATTGAGTCAGATGATAACTTCACGCTGCTAAGCCTTTTTAATTAATAGTTCTGATCTTTAAATAGACATTTTCACCCTCTTGTAAATAAATCTTGTAAATAAATCCCATACCATTTCCCTTTCTTGTAAATAAATCTATTTTAGAATCAAAGCGGGTTCCTCAGTTTCCTGATAGAAGTTTAATAAACATGTGCAGAGCAAAAGAAGCTGCATTAATTCTCATAGCAGAATCAAACAAAAGCTTCAAGCAATGCAAAAACTGGATTTACCAAACTGAATAGTAGGAAACAAAGAATAGCTGAAGTCAGGAAGTGCATTGTAGGCATGGACCAGGAGTTGATAGTGTTTAATAGTTTAGTCTGAAGCAGAAGGCTAGAGCAAATTATTAGCATCCTTTAGAAGGTCAAATCAAATTTCCTGTACTTCTCTCCTGTCACAAGGGAACATGCATGTATTTTCACTAGCTTGGCAATGACCTCACTGTGATTTCACAGCACATCCTGACAGATCTGGAGGAACAAACTACACGAGGAACATGCAATCTACTAAACAAGACCTGTGCACAACCTAAGAAAGCCTTTATGTAGATAAAATGAGAGTTCACAGATCTACATGCATGTGATGCTTTGACAAAAGTGACCTTGAGAAATATACCCTTAAAATGTTCTCTTATACTTGCAAGAGAGTTAGATTCATTACCAGAAATGACAGAGTCTTTCTTCTGTACGATCGTATTTTTGGGCACTTTTCTTTCTCCTGTCAGTCCTATTTTTACTTTACTTATTTCAGTTGGACACCCTTTATCAGTCTGATGACACTCACTGTCAGTGAGTGCTACTGGACTAAAAACCAGAGGAGAGTAGTAGGAGGGACTGAGGAGGGAGTGAGTAATCTGAGTGATGTAAATGTAATCCATGGCAAGGCAAAATGCATCCGGTCACCTGTTCCTCCAGAGGCCTGTGGATAGCTGACCCCTACAAGTTAAAATCAGGATCCTTCATGGTAGTGGTTTAGTGCAGGAGGAAGCTGAGTGATATCTCAGTTCCTGCAGCATAAGAGCTTATCTGTACTGCTTGAAGAGTGAAATAAATAGTGTTTCACAGGCAGTGGTCTGTTAGCACTTGAATAGAAGAGCCCAGATTACCTAAACTCCTTGCCTATCTTTATTTAGATGCTGCTGCAGGTAAGTCTGGTTTTGGACAGCACCACAGAGGTTCACGTGCCAGGCGTAGCTGGACTTTCTTGGCATGTACATAATGTTCTTATGTTTCATAATGTTCTTATGGCTTTTGGGAAGATAACAGCTTCATTTTAACACTGTGTTCAGCTAAGAGTTTACGTTGTCAGGCCATTCTTCCGTCTTTTCACTCACAAGTTCCCATATTCAAACTGGAGTAATGTGAAACGGAATTTAAGGAATAATGAAATGGGCAAAGTGTGACATCAGCTATTATTCCTACGGCACCATTTCTTCTACTTCTCTGCATTGGTAGAAACATCCTGAGAGCTGTTGAAATTGCTCCAAGAAACTAACCTCTTGATAATTACTGGTGTCATGAATACATCGCTATTATCTCACAGACAGATTTATTCCTGAGTACTTTTAGGACAACCATGTATGACTTGAGCTGGGAAATCCTGACCAAGGATATATCATAAATGTTCTAATATTAGCATCATCTCCTGGAATGAGGGCAGGGCTGTCCATCTGGAAATGTTGTATGGCATGATTCTTCTGTCAGCTCCCCAGCTCTCCATGGACATTGTGTTGAACACAACAGGCTAAAAATATTACTGAGAATCACACTTACAGAAAGTTTGTTATTTGATTTGAAAACCAGCGAGTTTATTGGCTTCCATTTTCCTTTCATTACAATGAATTATTTTGAAAGTAATCAAATTACGAGCTAATCTTACTATATACTTTAAAAATTCTCAAAAATTCACATTAAACTATGGCTTCATTTTGCGTGCCAAAAAAATGCATTGCTGATAAAAATAGATCTCATTTGGCTGAAATGAAGATGCAACCCTGAAGAGGCCGATGGAGCTCAATGTAAACTTCTTTTCCTTATGAGATCTAATATTTCCCTAATCAGCCAGTTGAAAAAATACAAGATGGACTCCACTGCAACTGAACTGAATAAAAATACTTTAGGTTTGACATTGAGTAGCCCTTGATGCTTTGAACCTCTATGATGGCTGTGTTACTTTTGCCAAGAGTTGCAGCATCAGCTGGTGGGAAGCATGCAATAAATTGACAAAAGTTTTAGAATAAGAGGGCTATGCTGAAGCATATGTCCTTATGTAATAATATTTTTTGAGTAGCAGCTTTCTTTTGCTGTCATCATCCTGTGTTTTGCCATCACATGGATACTTTTATTATCTGATTTCAAGGAAAATGTTAATAATAAGCCAAAAACACGCATTCACTTTGAAAATGAGCTAACATGAGATGTGGCTACAATGAAAAGTTTGCTTTTGAATAGTTTCAGAGACAGATTGTATAAGTATGCTTGCTTATGTATTCTAAAAGGAAAATCTACTCTGGCAATGCAGAGTCTGCCATAGGTTTCTGTGGAGATCAAGTTTCAACTCAAATGCTACCTTTAGGTGTGATGGTGATGATGATGATGAATATCCATCCCAAAGAATGACTTTCAGATCACTAGAACCTAGTTCAGAGTAACAGAAAAAAGAGGAGGAGGTTTATAATTTGCATGACAGGATGTCTAGAGAGAAGCACTGGCAGAGAGAACAATGTGAGTATGTTCAATTAAGCCAGCCTGGTGTTAGGCATTCAAGGTGTTTGATATCAAAGATAATTCAGAAATTTCCTTTCAAGGACTTTCCAGCCATTCACATAGATTGCACCTAGACTGTATAATTTTACTTGTAATTATGTTTTATGTTTAGGAAGCTGGAAAGTCCAGTGGTTTTATAATATTTTTCCCTTTGTTAGTAACATGTCTGGAGGTGGTAAAAGTTTCAGCAGGAGAGAAGAATGAGTGCTTTTCAATTGTTATGTATATTTTAGATTAAAAGAAGTGATTGTGAGCCTGTTCTTACAGTTTAGGCAGTATTTGCACTGAGTATATGTATATTCACCCTCTTCCAGCATGCTAAGGTGAAATTGCCTGAGTTCCTGAGGCTGCTGGCCCATGTCATACTTACCTTGCTCCTGTAAATCTTCACTTTTGGCAGCACAATTATCTCACTTTGGGATCCAGTCCCAGGAATGCAAATATTTTTTTCTTTCATCTGACTTAAACAGCCGTTTATTTCTTTGCAGAGGAATAGTGTTGTGATGTTCTCTTTCCTGTTGTTTGCAGTGCCTATACAATTGGTTGTGCTGACTAAATTAAATATCCTGTATTGTGGATTATATCAAACACGTCTGTGTGACATGGAGCTGAACCATCATTGCAATTCTGTTGATTTTCTTATAGAAATGTTATGACAATTAAGCTTCCTGAACACCTCAATATTTCAACTGAGAGTGCTAAAATATGCCTGTTGGAATGCGCTGCTTCCTTAGGTGACTTTTGAAACGATAAATAGTCAAAACTATGAAATATGATTTTATTCACCTGTTTTGTACCTTAAGTAGACCATAAGGGCACTTCATACCTTAGGGCTGTAGGAGATGAGGAAAATAATACTCAGTTTTGTGGAAAACTCCATCTAGAAGTTAGATGTCTAATTTTGAGCTAATCACTGAGGCTCCCTTGTAGTCACTGGGTAAAGGTTACTGAAGATTCATACTTAAACCATGGGTTGTAATAAGTTGGATCATGTGGGGGTGTAGGAAGTTCATGCTTCGTGTTTTCTTGCCGGGGACCATAGCTCTCCAGGAAAGGTGTTTCTGGAATACATCCTTGATGCCAATGTCTGACTGACCCAACTTTGTGTTCTTTGCTGCAGATCGATTTTGAAGATGTGATTGCTGAGCCAGAGGGAACACACAGCTTTGATGGGATTTGGAAGGCCAGTTTTACCACCTTCACTGTAACGAAATACTGGTTTTATCGTTTACTGTCAGCAATCTTTGGTATTCCAATGGCTCTCATCTGGGGCATCTACTTTGCCATTTTGTCATTCCTGCACATCTGGGCGGTGGTGCCGTGCATAAGGAGCTACCTGATTGAGATCCAGTGTATTAGCCGTGTCTACTCCATCTGCATCCACACGTTCTGCGACCCGCTCTTTGAGGCCATAGGCAAAGTGTTCAGCAGCATCCGAGCCACAGTACGGAAAGAGATCTGAGGGACAATTCCAGGAGAGCTGTCAGCCTAGGAAGGGGGTGAAGGTTTTGTGTTTTTTGGAGTGTTTTGGTGCCAGTTTTGTGTTTCCCAAAGCAGCATACAGCAACTGGTGGTGGACTGGCACAAAACAAAGAATCATTTGCTCAGTTTCTTTTTCTACTGTTCATTCCTACTGGACTACTTGCCTTTTTATTTTTTTCCTTTCTTTTGCCTTTTTTCCCCCCCCTGTGGTCTGCATTTAGCTAACTTTAAAGGGCTATTCCTCCATGCCAGCTGGATATTATTTTGCTGGCTGTTCAATTCAGAGATTGAAGTGTTGTTGGATGCCTTTTTATCTTACCCTTCATTCCTTGTGAGATAAATCCACAGTGATACTGAAGAATGACAAAAATGCTTTCCAACACTATAAAGCCATTCATTTTATTGTGGCTAAAGAGCGCAGAGCTATCACAGTGGAATGAACGTGACCAGCTGGCAGGTTTTAGCAGAATGTTCTTTTTCAATTGGATTGTCAGTTGACTGCAGCTATTTACAGTCATGGTCTGATATTGTGCAGTATGAATAAATTAGTTAAGTAAACATATTACTGAACTAGCATATGTCCTGAAAATTTAACAACTTGTCAGGCTGGAGACATTGACGTGTAAAAGCTTTTGTTGGTGCCTTTCTGTCTCATTCTGTCTTGGAATTTTGCATCTAGTCATTTCTCAGCCTTTGCTAGGATTGCAGAAACAAACTGCAGTTGAGAGCTAAAGCTGGTCATTATGGAAATGTTTTCCTGACTGTGACTTATGACACATCCCTTAGCAAGCATTTTCGGTGCTTATGTCATTGGCATCTAGGGTATTTTTGCAAAGTATTAATATAAATGCGTATCACAGGTATGCCAGAGGTAATCCTGAGTTAAAAGAAAAACGAAGGAGTTCCAAACAAGCCACAGGAGGCCAGGGAGGAGCTGCCCCTGCGAGAAACTTTTCTACAGCTTTCAAAACTTCCCTATCAGCAGAAGTCAGCCTGCCACTAGCGCATAGATTGTTTTCAGGATGCTTTGCTGAGTCTAAATTTATCCATCACAAGAGATGCTTTAGAATCTTCACATTTGTGTGTTGCTTTGTTCAGTTTTAGCTGAGCTGCCGCATCGGGAAGTCTTAAACAGAGGGTGTTGTGTGAAACTACCGTGTTGCAAAGTGGAAGGCCTCAGTAGCGGGGCCTTTGCGACATGTTCTGATGCTGTGAGCTGCAAGAGCTTTTTGCCCTCATGATAGTACTGTGTTCAGAGATGCTCTCTGCATCCTCATTGGTTTGTGTGAAGCATTTGTAAAAATAGTTGTGAGGTTTATCATCTTTATTGTAAACCAAGCTGGGGTCTGAGCCTGCTCCAGCTGGAATCTCTAGCAAACCAGTTCTTGACCTGCAGGAATGCAAAATGTGTCCCTCAGGATGAACATGGAGCTGTCTGGTACACCTACAGCTTTTTTATTTAGCGCTGATATTTCACATACTGCTTTACCTAACATGGAAGTGCCTTCCATTCTGTTTCTGCCAAAGCATTGAAAACTTTAGAAAATGCTGCATTTTTAAATGGGGGTGGGGGAGGGAAAAGGGGAGAGGGTGCACAAAAAATTTACAAAGCTATTAACTACTATTTGCATTTAAAACAGACACTGGTATGGATATAGTTTCATGTTTTTCTATGTACATAATGAAGAGTGTACTATTATAGATTTTTTCAGTATTAAAAACAACCAAGATTGTAAACAAGAAATATTTTATCTTTTTATGAGGAAAATCACTCTGAAGAAAACCTTCTTGATTTACCATATAAACTGTATATCCTGAAAGATGTCTGTTCACTTAGAGTTCTTAGTCCCTAATCCAAATACATTGCTGATCCAAACATTTACATTATTGTTATAAGCTTTCAGATATAACTGACACCTTTTTTAAAAATTCTGCATGTACATTGAAGACTACAATAAAAAGATGCTTAATGGTAGAGCCTGTCTGACTTCTTTTTCCTTGAAAGTCATGTGGACAAAAATTGTTTAAAGCTTTCTTTGTTGGTCCAGTAGAAACAGGATTTTTCCTAAAAACGCTCATTAGCCTTAGCTTTTAATGTATGGAAATAGGGGAATGACAGCTTTTATTCAGCTGTGTATAGACGTAACTTGTGACAGGACAGTTCATTTCTATGGGTTTGTTGCACAATAACTGTCACACAGTTACACAAAAGTCGAACAAAACATACTGTTATGAATGGTCTACAAATCTATTTACCATATTTTAGTGTTTAAATGGCAGATATCAATAAATGTTGTCCATCATATGTTTTCCAATAGCAGAATGGTGTATTTAGCAGCACTTAATAGGCCAGTGGTAGCAAATAGTATGTTGAATTGGACTATGTGAGGAAATGTAAAATATTTTAAAAGTAAAAGGGAGGTTGTAAGGTGAAAGAAAAGCAAATGCACCTTAGGTATCCAAAAATATCTTGCTTTTGCAAAGAGCCTGAAATATTCAGGCTTAACTATTTACAATACTATGACTCCAAGACTCTACATGGGAGAGATGTGCAGATTCACACTGTGATTGCACTGTCCCTGGCACTTTGCTGAGCCATGGCCACAGGGCTGTGCTGTGGCTGGATCTCATATCCATGCTCCTGCCATTACACTTAGGACCGTAGCCAAGATACACCCCATAGCAAGATCCAGGTTTGTCAAGTAGAGGATTAGACATTTAGTGTTGGACAGTGGCACCAGGCAACTTCTTGACTTGGCTGTAAATGTGGCGTAGACAGCCTCAGGCTGCTAGATAGAGAAGTCAGTGTCATAAACTGCCTCAAGACTTGTGCGTTCAGGTGGGCTCAATATAATTTGCCCTCTTACCAGAAACCTTTTTTGGCTGTCATTGGTCACTCTTCTCATCCTCTGAGTCACCAGTTCTTAGATTTTGCCATGTGGTTTGAACTGTGTTCCTGAGACAAAGTATGGGAGAGCGGGGCACTTCAACAAGGTGGAGTACCCAAGTACTGAGAGCATGTGAACTGTCTGGCTGTGTGGTTGATCCATCTGAATTTGACTGAGAACTAAATACAGAATATTTTTTTAAATATACTTAATTGAAATGAATTTGCAGGAAAATATAAAGTCAAACCTTAGTCTTTCAATAATAATAATTTCCCTATCTGCAACCAAGCAACATTTTAACCCTCACTTAGGTCTAACTGGAGCTGTTCTATGTTCACTTGTTTGCTTTCATTGCCTCGTGTCTGCTGCATCCTTTTGCTTCCTCATGTCCTGAGGAGGAGGAAAAAAGCACAGAATAAAAGTCTTTGCTAAGATAGAACACCTTCGTTATCCTCATTTATGTCTTGCAAACCTTGACTTTTTCATTTCCTGTTACCTGACACTGGGACGCTGTGTGACACAGGTTTGTTTTTTTTTCTATCTTGCTCTCTTCTATAGAACCTTTAATTAAAATTTCAATTGTATAGTACAACTAGCACATCATGTCTCTGAGATGCTTTTCTCTGTTAGGGGCTTTTGAAGGCACAGTGGTAAAATGTACATTTGATAACTCTGAAAATATAAATGCACAGTATTCTCACTAAATTTGTAACTGCTATTACTAAGCAGTCTATATATTAAAAATAGTGTGGCCAGCAGGAGCAGCTGAGGGTTTGTTATCCTGGAGAAAAGGAGACTCAGGGGAGGCCTTTCCTCTCTCTGCAATTGCCATCAAAAAGGAGGCTGTGGCCGGGTGGGTTCTGCCTCTTCTCCCAGGCAACTGGAGACAGGACAAGAAGAAGTGGTCTCAAGCTGCACTAGGAAAGGTTCAGGTTGGACAACCGGAAGGATTTCTCCACAGAAAGGGTAGTCAAGCATTAGAACAGACTGCCCAAATAGATGGTAGAGTCACCACCCTTGGAAGTGTTCAAGAAATGACCATGTGGCTGTGGTTTGGTTGATGTGGTGGTGTTCAATCTGACTACTTAGTTTGCTGACTACTATGAATCTAATTTTTATAAGACCGATGGTGTGGTCTGCAGGAAAGAACCATAGAACCTGATGTGGCATGACAGCTTCCAACAGGAGCCATGTCACTTTAAAGGCACTGCCTGAGCTCACCACCCCCATTGTTGAGCTAACAACAGATTGTTGTTCAGATTTTCCCTTCTATCAAATGGTTATTAGTGGTTATCAAAGGGAAATAGAGGCATTATGGTCTCCAGTTCTAGCTCTTCTAGAGGTAATTCTGTTTTCCAGATTGAAACACCAGCAATCTCAGCTGAAGGCTGTTCTCCAGACTGACTCTCTCAAGATCTCAAGAGTTTTGTTGGCACACAGGGACTAACTTAGATATAAGTCTGTCATAACTGTGACTTTCTTGGTTGATCATATCTCTGAACGTTTATCCAGGATGTGGAGTACCCCTGCAGTGCATCTGGGCACTGGCAGTCTTTTCCTGGCTATTTATTCTGAGCTAGAAAATGCTTTAAAACAGAGGATTCACTCAGAGTAATCTTAAAGGATGAAGGACTATAGAGTTGTATAACTTTTTGGCAACTATCAGAATATAGGCATTCATCTGTGACTATTAGTCATCAAAACATTCAGCCTGCTGATCTCCAGCAAGCAAAGCTCCAGATGTAGCTTGCCCAGATGTACATGTTGCCAGAAACTCTACTGGCAGAAAATCCCAAGTGAAAAAACTGACATGGAAATAAACTAGTTAGTACAATGAAAAAAAAGAAAAAATCTCATCAAAAGGAGCTGGTATATTCTATACAAAGAACAAGTTGATGAGAGATCTCAGATCTGCTTTCATATTCAAGGAATGATGCAAAGCTGTGCACAGCAGACACACTTCCATCTGAAAGGGATGGATGGAGATTTTGGAAAGGAAAAAAAGGAATGAGACGACTTTCCACACCTTTTTTCAGATCCTACCCCTAACTTTCTGCAGATAAATTCTAAACAAAATAGAACCATGCAGAAAAGCAAATACAATGTGATAGCAGGCACCAGGAGGCAGCAATAACCAAGGCATTTATGTATCATTAGGATCTGCAAACTCCCACTTAAGTGTGAATTGCCTTGAGGGGGCATGACAATAGGTATGGCCAGGCAGATTTATGTTTAAGGCAGTGATAAGTAAGATCAGAACTTCCCTTGCATGCAGTATGTATGATCAGATTCCCACAACAGGAGCCTGGCTGGGCAGACAGCAAGCCTGGTGGCTGCTCTCCATCCTTGAGCAGGGATCAGCTGGGAAGCAAGCAGTCAGGCTCATGTATGAAAACCCTCTGTATGCAATCCCAAAACCCAATTCAAATGTGTCGATTGGTGATGCCTACTGTGTGTTTCCTGTGATAAGCATTTGCTGCCTTTCCAGACTACTCACCAAGAGAGAAATTTTCTGTTGTGGTCTAGATTCTTTGCAGGACAGTAAATATCCCAATAATAGGAATGGGAAACTGAATAGAGCATATGAGTTCTTGAAGGTTTAGACAAGTGCCTTTGACAGTTGTTCATATTTTACCAACTCCTGACTTTTAATATTCTGGCTCCTACAGTGTTTTATCTCCTTATTTCACAATGTGTATACTCCCATTCAAATGGTACATACAGACATTTGTCAATTCAGCTGCCTTAACAAAAGCAGGTGTTCTTAGTCTCTGCTAGACAATGATTAATGATTCAACTAGATCTGGAAGCAGCTAAAATTCTGCCAGTTTCATTTGATTTGTGCTGAAATAGTCCAAAGAAACCCATTAAATAAAGATGCTTAGAGACGAAAAACTGTAACAGTTTTTGTCGTAATTTAGCAGGATTTTGGCCTGAACCTGAGTGTCTTTAAAGCATCATCTCTCTAGTTTAAAAAATTCCTTTGTATGTATCTAACAAATATCCTTTGAAGGAGGCCACTGAAAATACAGATTTCCTCCTCTAGATTGCACAGAGAGGTTAAAGCCAGCACTGCCCAGCTATTCAGTATAGTGAGGAAAGCCTTTCTGTTGCAGAGTTCTCAAAGAAACTTGAACTTCTCCATATATCAGTTTACTCCTTCATGGCTGAGAGACTAAAAAAGTCATTGTTGAAACTATGCTGGTGGATACTCATCCAAAATTATTTAAAAAAAAAACAACAAAAAAACAAACAAAAAAAAACCAGAAACCAAATGTCATTGTCAATGACCTGTGTCATTATGGATTATTGAGAACTGAAACTCAAAGAAATCCTGTTGCTGATTATTACAAGAACTAGCCTAAAATGTGGAGAGATTCCTCTTAGCTATAGCAAAAGACTTCAGTCTGAATCGTCAGCTTGAATTGTAGGGACTCTGAACTCTGACTCTCTTGACAAGCAAAATTTCTCATTTAGAACACTAAGCCTGTGTAGACACAAGGAAAAGTAAAACAAACTTGGGAAGAATTAACAAGGATGAATTAATAGTATATTTTTAACAACAATAATTAAATACTCTATTTCTTGGTATTAAACATTCAACCAAGTTTCACAGCCATCACAACCACAGTACTTCCTTCAGCCATTGCCACTTTGTGGTCACTGCTGTCATTCCACCTAGCCCTTTTCCCTATTTCACCATCAGTGTTACACCACCCCAGCATCTGGGAATTCCTTCATTCACACAGACATGTTGATAGGAATGCTTGGCCTTACCCCACTTGTTTCATGACACTTACAGAGAATTCATAGAGCCGAGCTGCTCTGTTCAGCAGCTTCAGCTCAAGGTATTTCTTTCCCAGCAAAATTGCCTCCATATTTGCTCATCACAATCTTGAAGGAGGTCTGCGATTTGCATGAGTCTTAAAAAAGTCCTTGCTCTATTTCTGTTTTAATCTCTGTTCAAAAGTCCTTGCTCTATTTCTGTTCTAATCTCTGTTCTAGTCTGCCTCCATTTCAGCATGAGCTTCCAGCAGTTTTGCAGGTGATTCTGGATAGAAAGCTCATGCAAATAGAATCATAGACTCAATTAGGCTGGAAATTACCTCAAGAGTCATCGAGTCCAACCTTTGACTACACATTACCATATCAACCAAACCATAGCACTGAGTGCCACATTCAGTCATTTCTTGAATACATCTAGTGATGGTGAATCCACCTCCCTGGGCAGCCTGTTCCAATGCTTTTAGGGAAGAAATTCCTCCTGATGTCAAACTTGAACCTCCTCTGGCCCATCTAGAGGCCATTTCCTCTTGTACTGTCTCTAGCTGCCAGGGAGAAGAGGCCAATCCCACCTGGCTACAACCTCCTTTTCAGGTGATTGTAGGAGCAATAAGGTCTTCCCTGAGCCTTCTTTTCTCCAGGATAAAGAACCCCATCTCCTTCAGCCATTCCTCATATGACTCACTCTCCAGGTGCTTCACCAGCTCCATTGCCCTTCTCTTCCAGCACATCAATGTCCTTCTTGTGATGAGGGGCCCAGAACTGGACACAGCACTCAAGGTGTGGCCTCACCAGTGCCAAGTACAGGGGTAATAAAAGTGCTCTGTTCTTCTCCCTGTTCAATAATATTTCATAAGCTTCTCATAGGTGGAGCTTGCGTTCTTTTTTGTCTCTGTTTACAAACACCAACTAGATGCAAAAAGCCTTTATTTCTGTAAGGAAACCAGATAAAATGTGACTAAAAAAGTAACAGATAGCCATTCTATTGCTCTGTGTTGAGTCCTGGGACTGGTTTTCTAAATTCCAATCAATGGCTTTGTGATCAGATCATAATGTATTAGATCCAGGTTATTCAGTATATATTCCTACTTGTCACTGCTCCAAGAACCACATCCAATGCAAATTTTAAACTGCTTCTCAAAACTAAGCTGTCCTTCTGGGTTAACAAATACGTCTGAAAAAGCTGTTTAAAAATGAGACGTTCATCTTAAATGAATACAGAAAAACTAGTTTATCTGTCAACCAAGGATAGGTGGGTAGTTGCGGCCCAGATGAGAGTCATGCTGATTGATTTTCATGGCACACACTATCAAATTTCATATGTATAAACACCAAATGATTTTCTGAGGCAGAACATAAGTCCCTTAGGACTTTTACAGTCAGTGACTTAATTTTGCATAAAGAATGTAACAGGTGCAAATACTTGGCATAAGGCACATCTGAATATTTCTAAAGCCAGTTCAATAATCTTGGAAAGGGGCATGAAACAGAATAGTTCTCACAAAATAAGTTGTCTGTTTCTAGAACAAATATTGATACACACGACAGAAGTAGAGACATTTTCATATTGCCCTGCAGCATTGTCTGCCCTATGTCTCTTCAAAGGGCTGGTTCTCATGGTAAAGAAATAAGATACAGGATTTTTTTTTGCATAACCAGACATGAATTTAAACTTTGTGGTATTTCTTGTGGAAATGAACTCTATTCATCTAATTAAAGTTAGAATAATTAATTTTTCATTTCTTCTACTGGTAACTATTTTTTAGTTAAACACAACAAAATGCAGAAAAGCATAAGTGTAATTTAAAATGTTTGGCTGAAAAAATTTGTATAAGATAAATTATTCTAATAAATCTAAATAATATCTATAAGAGAAATTATTCTCATCTATGTAGTCACCACAGCTATTGTAAAACATTATTGGGTTTTGTTTCTAGCAGAAATATTGCAGCAAGCCATGAAGTCTCATAGAGGTTATACAGGGTAAGTGTAACTCATCAGATAACAAAATATCTCCTGACCAAATCATAATTCTATCTTAATCAAGTCTAGTCTCATATAATTTCCTGGGAGAATTTATGAATTTGACACTTTGTAAAAGCTTTGCTGAAAACAGGCCTAATTCATAGAAATCTTTGGTCATGGTGCTGTAACTATTCTGTACTGAACTCTGAATGGATGTTGAAGGTGGAAAGTGGGACCTACACAGACCTCAGCTCTCCACTGTGGCTGCATTGCAGTTTGTGTCTCCAGACAGCGCAGGATAGCTTAGAAGAAGAAAGGAGAGCATAAAGCTCCTAAGGGAGTCAAAACTGAGCCCAGAGTCTAAGAACAAACCCCTTGCTACTCCCACATGAATCTATAAAGCACTTGGGAGGTGGGTGTGAGGGCTGGTGGGAAAGGAGCCAGTGTTTTGCTGAGAGCTCTGGGTCAGAGCAGTGCACAGCTGAGAGACCCCAGTAACTTGTGTTCACTGTGCCTCTGCAGCCACATTTGTTGGCCAGGCCCAAGCAGGGGCTGAACATCCTTACTGGCACCTAAAAATGTCATTGTCACACTGATTAACACACCTCCATAGTGAAACATGGTATAATTTAGGATGTATTTTTTTAACTTCCATGACATCAGAACTCTTCTGATGTTGTATATAATTATAAAAATGTCTCTCTGACTTCTCATTGCTGAAAATACATGGACTGTTTTGTTTTCAAGAAAACAACTTGTTCTTTCCTTCTTGTTTGTCTATTTTTGGCAGGTTCTGCCATGAAAACTATGGTTATTATTATAGCTGAAAGCTCAAGTGAGACTTAAGGTAACACCCTCTAGCCTGAAGTTTTGTAAAGGTGTTGAGCTTTTAGCTTTCCTTCCAGGATTACTACAGGTTCTCTTTATGTAGTACTCCAAGCAGATGAAATATGCTACTTATTTGTAACTGGTGCTAAGATCTCACTAGCAGTATGCACAGAGCAAACTATCACTGCAGAGGGAGATATACAGCGGCAGAAAGGAGTAGGCACTGAAACACACCATGCAGAAGCCTGAGTAATGGGCAAAAAATGGGAGTGTAACCCTATGACCATATTTAGTTTCCACATGTGAATCTTGGCTGGCTGAATCCTACCCCGAATGCCAGTGAGGCCTGAGAAGCTGGAAATCTTTTGCTCTGTGCATACAAGCAGAGTCATGACTCATGCAGAAGAGAAACAGTTTTCTTTTGCAAGAGGAACATTTTTCCGTATTGACCAGGGAGACACCCGAAAATAGCTTTGCTTTCTGAGTGATTCTATCAATCCACAGCAGCACAGTGGAGGTGTGAAAATCAAGAAAAGCATTTACAGCTCCAGGTATTTGCTAATAAAAAGTGGAAATCTCTGTTTAAAGACAGCCAACCAAAATCACTATATAAGTCAACTAATTGAAGAGAGTGAATTTAACTGAGTGCAACTTGGACTGTTGAATAAATTCCAAATGTCAGAAAAAGAAATTAAATTAAGGACCAAATAATAGTAATGCAAGCTATTTAAAATGTTGTGCAATTTAATCTGAGTAGGGAGCTGGGTGTATAACCACATTTGCACTGGGCATTATTTCTGATGCAGTACATTTTCAGCATTAAAAGAGATGCATTAAGGTTCTGCAGATGATAGAGCTCTCTCTATCGTGGAAGGATTATGTTTCTTGGAAAGGAAGGACACTTCAGAGAATCACAGATTATGGGAATTTGTTTCCACCAAAGCTGTTGGAATTTTCCGAGTTACTTCAATGGAAAGTGAAGTAAGCCAATGAAAATCCACCCCGTAGTGAGAGAGAACATCATTAAAAGGTGTTAGCAATCAGAGAGCAAAGCAAACAGGACTGATTTTAATGCTTGCTCTTTTTCTCTCCTGACTTGCTTCAGTGACCTTCTTCTTCTTCCATTTATGAATGACCCTGACCTACCCCAGATGAAAAGTAGCCCCTCATCTGTCACACTGAGCTCCCCAAGCCTGGCGCGTTTCCCATCGTGGCCCTCTTGCTGCCATCCCAGCCCCGCAGCTCCCCCTGAAAGCGGCCGCAGGAGCCGCCCTGCGAGGGCAGCAAGGCAAAGCCCTTCCCTGACAATACCCCTTCGGTTTCCCTTTAAATCCATGGCAACGCAGTGTTTTATTTTTGTGTCTAAGGAGGGGGATTTTCCACCCCGCCCGGGAGCGCCCGGAGCGAGGCGGCTCTGCCGGGCCGAGGCTGCCACCTCCCGGCTCGGCCCGGCTCGGCCCGGCCCGGCCCGCGGCACGGCCGGAGAGCCCTGGAGCTCCGCGGGGAGAGCACCCGCTCCTGCTCAATCCCGTCCTTTATTTATCACAACACCCCGGTGTGCATCATCCAGCAGCAGTGCTTTACTGTGCTCTCTCGAACTTACGAGGTGGTAAGGAAGCATTTACAATTATCCATCACTTTACAATATGTCAGGGATAAAAATGCTTCAGTGGCATCAGGAAAAATCCTAATGTGAGAAATCAATTCTATATATGAGAAAGCAAAATAAATGGATCATAACGTATTGCCTTAAGGAGACAGCTTGGTAAAAGCAAATTAGAAGCAAATTAGCAAAGTTACTTCCATTTATATTTAATCTGATAAAATAAAGTTTTGAAGTTACTTCCATTTATATTTAATCTGATAAAATAAAGTTTGTCAGCCACTTTGTGGCTGGAAATACACCCTCTGCTTTCATTATAATAGATCTGTTTCAAAAAGTCATCTGTTACTGTAAGTATAGTAAAATTTAAAAAATTAAAATTAATTGAAAAAACCCCAACATAAGAAACATATGGACCTTTTGATGCAAGTCTGCAGAGGGCCATGAAGATAATCAGAGGGCTGGAGCACCTCTTCTATGAAGACAGGCCAAGAGACTCACAGATGTTCCACCCTGAGAAGAGAAGGCTTCAGGGAGCAGCCTTCCCATACATGAAGGGGGCCCACAAAACAGCTGGAGAGGGACTTTTTACATGGTCATGTAGTGACAGGACAAGGGGGAATGCTTTAGAGTGAAAGAGGGGAGGTTTAGATTAGATGTTAGGAAGACATTCTTTACACTGTGAGGGTGGTGAGACACTGAAACAGGTCACCCAGAGAGGGTGTGGATATCTCATCCCTGGCAGTGTTCATTGGATGAAGCTTTGAGCGACCTTGTCTTATGGAAGCTGTCCCTACCCATGGCAGGGGAGTTGGAACTATATTATCTTTAAGGTCTCTTCTGACTCAAGGCATTCTGTGATTCTATGAAAGTCTCCCTTGAGGACAACAAAAATGAATCAAGAGATGTGAACTATGGGTTGACTGAAATCAGTACCAGGCTTCCCACACCAGGAAAATGCAGCCAAAAACAAAATAGGGAAGGCACAAATTCAGACAAGCAGACCTCACACCTGTTAATCATTCACAGTAGAGAGAGAGAGGTAGATAAAGACTGAAAAAAGCTTTTTTTTTTTTTTTGCCTGTCTTTCCTAAAAATCTTTGTTGGGATTAAACTGATCTAGAGCCTCCAGGGATGCCAGGTAGGGCTGTAGTAAAGATAATGCATCCAGTGAACCCTTTAATACTGTGCTGTGCCTCTGGGTCTGTAGGGAGTTGACCCTGGCTGGAAGCCAGATGCCCACCAAAGCCTCTCTATCACTCCCCTCTGCTAGACTGGAAAGAGAAAATCCAATGAAAGGCTCATGGGTCAGGGTAAGGACAGGGAGAGATCACCCATTACTGTCATGGGCAAAACAAACTCAGCTTGGGGAAATTAACTGAATTTCTTACCAGCCAAATCAGAGCATAAATATAAGAAATATAAGAAGAAAATATAAAAAAATAAAATAAGAATTTTTTAAACTCATATCTCCTACCTCTTCCTATTCTTGGGCACAACTTAATTCCTGAATTCTCTACCACCTATCTACAAGCAGCACAGGCAAATGGGGAATGAAAGTTGTGGTCAGGTTATCGCATGTTGTTCCTGCCACTCCTTCCTCTTTACACTCTTCCTCTTCTTCAGCATAGGCTCCTCTCTCCACAGGGCCACAGATCCTGCTAGGAGCCTGCTACAGCACAAGATTCCCATAGGATCCTGTGCAATACATAAAATATGTTTCCCAGGGGAGATAAGAGTTTCACCTGTAACTACTATTTTTTGCAAGCTTATGAGATCCTTTACAGAAACAGCAGTGTTCTGAGAAGCCCTGTCCTGTGCATCAGAAGCAGAGGTGCTGCCAGTGGGTGAGATTAGGCACTCCCATGTTTGCTCTAGTTTTAGAGGAATAACAGGCAGGAAAACACTAAGCTTGAGTAGTTGCTGGTTAACATCTGGCTGTTTCGTTCTCCTTCCAATATCACAAAACAGCCCCAGGCCTCAACTCACCAGCTGGGTTCAAGCAAGCAAGCAGATCCTCTGTTTTCAAAGCCACACTAGGCACCAGGAGCAGATTGGTGACTCTGGCACACTGTCCATTAATAAATAAAAGCATCAGGCTTTGCATTTGAATAGGCCCTTTTCTTTGGCAGATCTCAAAGTAATTTCTAAAGAAGGGCAAGCATTATTATCTCCATTATGGGGCTATGTTATATGACAAGATCTCAGTTGGGGACTGGGCAAGATCTTGGCTCTCCAAAAAGCAACAGCTGCTCCCCTTGGTTAAATGCCACACACCAGCAGTCCTGAAAGCTTTCAGGTTCTGGCCAAGCACAGAGAGCTCCTCAGCCAGATGGGCAAGAGCAACTGCTGGGAGGCTGATCCTGTTACCCAGTTGATACTTGAGGCAAGTAAAACTTTACAGAAGGCTTGTCCGGGATTCCAGACAAGCAGCGCTGCTTTTTAATGTGACTCACCTATTTTGGGATTTTTGCTCCCCTACAATCAGTTTTGAAATATTCCTCACTTTTCCTCAGGCTGGGATCCAAACTGACATGCTGCGCAGAAGACATACACCTTTTTATTTGAAAATTTCTGGTAGGGAATGTTTTCAACCTGTTTCCATTTTGTGAGTTTGCTACAGGCTTTAGAATGTTTCTACAATGCTTGAAAACATGGTATCCTTGCAGAAAGACTACCCTGCAGGTAGCCTGCTTCCCTTGCATGCTTCCTTTGTAAACACCATCTATACACATCATAGCTGGTGTTTTAGCCATTGGGTCATGTTATATGTTAAATAAAGGACTTATCACAGTCCTTTTTGATTCTCAGTTGAGATGTCAAGTTGGCTTCTCTCCCAGATCCCTTTGCAAAATATAAATAATGTGTATTTCCAGTTAATAGTTCATTAAATTACTTTGAGACTTACACATTAACTTGGTCTTTTAGCTAGTGAGCCAGAGCAGTTCAAACTGGTTTGCAGACCACAGCACAGGGTTATATGTACCTTTACATTAGCATCCATTAGCAAAGAGCAGAGCTGCTCCCCAGCACAGAGGCGGTTCAGAAGTTACATGTGCACAACACAAACACATACACACAACAAACACAGGCCCCTGCTGTTGGATACTGGCATTCTTTGTCCCTGACAGCTGCTCTGAACCAGATGGGAAACAGCCATTCCAGTTCTGCTGTAAGCCACATCCCAACACCAGCCTCACTGCAGACTCCCAGGCTGGCATCTCAACTGAAAGGCAGCACGGCAAGTGAGTAAAGAAGCCAAATCCTCCCTCCCCAGTGCCAGTGTCATCTCTCCAGGAAAAACTGAGGCATATTTGGTGTGGAGAGGAAAGAAGCAGAGAGAAGTAGCTTTCAGATGCTATGCTTGGAAAGACATGAACACATTTGTTCTGAACACAGAGAATGTCTGAACCCAGTGTTGACAATCTGGCAGTGACTGAATGCTGTTGAGTTTACTCAGATGTGATAAACAGAAAAAAAAAAAAAGTAACAAGTCATCACCAAGAGCAGTAGTGTCCAACCCGTGAGTCAAACCCTCTTAGTGAGGCATGACAGCCTTAAAGATAAGATATAGAAGAGGGAGCAGAGGTACTGCTGACACTGAAGAACAGAGAGAGAATTGTTAGGTTATGTTTCTTTGCTTCGTTTTACACTCTCAGGTCCAAATCTAAGAGAAAAGGTAGATGCTGCTTGCTAGGAAGGACCAAGTGCTATAGATCTCTGAAGACAGGGACACCAAGGAATCAGGGGTCATGGGATGTTGGAGGAGGGGAAGAACAAAGAACATAATGAAAAGTTACAGCTATAAGGCACACCCAACACAAATCAACCATTGCTGCCCTGGAAAAAAGTGATAATCTGAAGCACTTCTACATTTATGATAGTAAAACCAGTGAAATCCAATACAGTCTTTTTAAAACAGTTGGATTCAGCTCCACCCAAGTCCAGTGACATTAAAAAAAAAAAAAATTAATAAATTCTCAGCCCTTTAAAGTAAGTGTTGGCAGTTATTTTTCCTCAAATTGTATCATTCTGGGACCCTGCACAGAGATAAACTGTAAACTGATCACACATTAAAAAACCCACTTAAAAGGAGACGTTTGGAACATAGAAGCCCACTTCTGTACATTTTTATGCATATCAGCAACTTGATACTCATAAAAAACCTTTCTATTCTATAAATAAGTGTGCTTCCCTAGATCCATCAAATTACTGATTGTTTCAAGAATATCAAAGCCAAAAAAGAGAAAGCTCATATCTTTCCCTTTCGTTCAAATTTGAGTATATTATTAGACTTCTGAGACCCTTTTGATATTCCAGTTCTACTTCATACAGACATCTTGTAGTTTTGTTAAGTTCAAATCTGTGTCTGTTTTATGTTTTAATAGCTACAAAATGCAGCAGGTTTTGCCTTGGATTTTTATCTTTCCTCAGTCCTCTGGAAGAAGTTATCCAGAATTGGGTATTAATTGATCATTGCCTGAATCATACTGTTTTTACTCAGCATCTTCAAGCTTCTTTGGGGATAGCTACTATAAATTCCATGTCAGGCTCACCAGTGCTGTAGTACTGATGACCTGTTCGACCAGCAGTTACAGTGTAATACAAACATTAGCTGCTAGTCTTGCCCTTCACTAAAATTTATGATGATTCCTACATTTGCAAGATAATCATCATTCACCTGTGGGATGATATCCAGCTCATAAATTCAAAGGGTTTGGTTTTCATTGGCTTTGGGGTTAGTCTTGCATCCACAGTTCCTCTGCTGGAGCTTCCCTCCAGTATCTATGCTATTAAATGCCTTGGCTGTTTATAGGTTACATATTCTAGTCTCACTTTAATGCCTTTCATCCAGTGTGGGTCATGTCTGGACTTGAAAATCCTGCCTGCAAGAAAAACTTGTGGTCATGAAAGGTATAAAGAGAAAAACTGACACATTCAGTTCAGCTCATTTTGCTGTTCTGGAGTCCCAGGATTCACCTCATTAGATAAAGATGTGAGTAAAGCTCTCCTCCTACATTAACAATGCTAACATCAGCAAGCTTTGATGGGCTACTACAAACACCTGTCCCTAGTCAGTGCTCCTCTCACTGCTTTACACACCTGCCATAGGATGGGTTCCCTGCAGAGGGAGTCTATACATCTGTATGGTTTGTTCACTGACTACAGAAGGAACCATGACGATGAGCTTAGAGTAGCCTGACTTTGCTATGGCCATCAAGAGTTGAGGTGGATCCACCCTCACTGGATCCAGAGATGTTCTTTAGTACAGTGGGAGCATAATACTGCTCCCAATATGAGTAAATAGCTTAGTAAAGTGGACTACTTTTTCTCCCCTTTCATAATGGTGGAGCATCATCCTGAAATAATTTCTGAAAATGGAAACTTAAAATAAATATTCTCCACCAGGAAGCAGTGCTGACTTCCTTACCTAATACATGATTAAATCATCAGGGTGCAGAGAAATATTAACATGCAGACAGAGATGTGCTGCATGCAGAAGAACAAACTACGACATTGGCTCATCTTTGTGTAACACAGACAGGAACACACTGCACATACATGAAGAGATGAATTCAGTAAGCTGCTTGCACACACACAGGCCCACACACTGTGCTTGTACAGGGACTGTGACTGATATCACGCTCAATACGCAAACCAATATACACAAAGTTAACATGCAGCCCAGACAGGAATGAACAAATAATAAAAATGGCAACTGCATACTCATACACACCAAAGACACGTGCATAAATAATAAGCTATAATAATTTTAGATGTTAATAAGTAAAAACAAAAAAAACAACTGTACACAGACACAGAAAATAGCCAGTGAAATTTTCTGTGCCCTGGTGACTGATCTGGTGACACTTTGGGTCCCAGCAGGTGGAATTATAGAGAAGGAATCAATAAATGGCATAGGAAAATGCACTTGTCAAAAGTATCACTTTGATGTGTATTAGGCAAAATGAAATACGACAGCCATGCACTGACCGAAAACCTTGGGAGGCTTCTTCTGCCTCAGAAGCCATAAGAGCAAAAAGGGTGCTGGAATAGCAGCCCTGGCAGGGCAGAGGCACAGAGCAACCTTCCCCAGGCTGCAGCTGGGTCATGGGACTTGTGATAGGTAGGAAAATTATTGCTTACACTGCTGGAACTGTCAGATACAGAGACTAGAGACATCATGCAGAAAATAAATAAATAAATAAATCATTAGCCATGATATTACACCTACAGCTCCTGTGGTGGGTGCAGGTTTTAGGCTCCCCATTGCTGGGGGGAGCTCAGCTCCTGTGGCACCAGGAGAGGAGGGGCAGGGGGCAATAAAAACAGAGGTGATAAAATCAGAAAACAAAGCTGTGCTTAACAAGCTATGCTGACAATTTAGTTTCCTCTGGAAAACATGCACACACTGGGAGGAGCAGGCTGCAGACCTGCTGTGCTCTCAAGAAGGATGCTCACCCTGGGGTTGTACTGCTCCAGTGAATGCAACGGGGTCCCTGGCAAGGGGTCCCCAAAGCTGTAGGAAAAGACCACTTTGTTCTGAGAAAATGAAGAAGCTGTGTTTATGCAAAATTATTTTACTCAAAGCTGAGGTGTGGAATAAGTGCTGTGAACCAGTGTTAATTCAACCATTTGAAGTTCAATTAACACTGACACAAGTTGCCCAGAGAGGTGATAGATGTCCCATCCTGGGAAACATTCAAAGTCAGGTTGAACCTGGAGGTGCCCCTGCTCAGGGTTAGACCAGATGACCTTGAACGGTCCCTTTCAAACCAAAGTGTGCTGTGATTTATATCAAAAAGCAACTGTATCCCACAAAATAACCATGGATGGGATTTCTATACCCAGAACAAATAAGACTTAAGGACATTTGTCAGGGAAAAGTGACAAGTGTTTGTGGACAAAAAGCAATGGAGAAGTAATATTTTCCACATCAATAATACAGGACTTTTACTTGGTGCTTTTACCTGAGCAGATCAATGAAGGTTACAAATGTTATGGATAAAGCAATATATTCACTGTTCAAAATGCCAAGAGTTTAGGCAGAGAGCCAGGTTTAATAAAAATTAAATAGAAGCCGTGGTTTGACTAAGTCATTCTTTTGGATTTTTAGACAACATTATAAAGTGTTAGTGGCTGTGGTAAAGAGCACTTTGAGGGCATGATTCATGGCTGTTTTACTCCAGTTGTACACTGGCTGAACACCCTCAGACTCAATAAGCACTCTAGTGAATCAGATATGAAAGCTGTCAAGAGAAAGGAAATACAGAATGCAATGATCTTTATCACTAATCTGGTTATTATTGTGGTACACTGATTCCAAAGTCGCGAGAAGGGTCTTTGTGTCAGGCACATTGCTACCAGCCTTGAGCTCCGATTGTGGCTTTTGTTTTCCTTGTTGCTCTTCCTTAAGCTCCCAGGTGCTCAAGTCATATGATTAAATAAAAACAGTTGGCTTTGGGTTGTTATTTTTTAAAAGGGCTTTTCTAGCCCTCACAGGGCTGCTGGAAGGACCTGAATAATAAAGTTCAGAAGTTCAAGACACAAATAAAAAGGAGCTGTGTTTTCACTGTCACTGTTTTCAAGTTCTTTTGATTTTAAGCTCCTGTATTCCTGGAAGGTCTTGCTACATCATTTTGTAGAACCTGGAGCACTCATTTGGCATATGTGTGGTCCAGATTTAATATTTCAGAATTAGATATCACTTGTTAGACTAAAACAGTTAAAAGTTAAGGGAGAATGACCTAAATAAAGGTAGCAGAGGTCAACATAGAAAATAACAAGACAAACCAGTAGCACAGACCTACCGTAAAGTTTTAAAATCTCACTTTGTGGGATTTTTTGTTGAGGCCATTAACTGCCGTGCCCAACTACAAAACCTAGTGAGGCCATTAAGGGGAAAATTAACGCAAGGCAGAGATTACTTCTTTTGTAACTTACTGCTTGTAACTAGATTGTTGAATTGTTAGCATTGCTATTTAGTACACATTTACTGGATTTAGGTAACCACACTGATAGGATTTTGGAGGTATTAATACAAGGTAATGGAGGGATCTGCTAGTTAACACAGCAGAGAACTCAGTCTGCTTAGGAGAAATAAGAGCCTTATTTCTTTGATAAGAACTGCACTAAAGGCCATGATTCCCATGTTAAAAAAAATCAAAGGAAACATTCAGCTAAAGAAATTCAGATCAGTGAGCTATTAATAGACAGGTTTGAATGTTATGTTGTTTGTTGTTAAGTGTAAAACACATAGGACAAATAGTTGTCATCAGCACTGATTCATGATGCAGCCTGCAGCTTGTGACCAGCCCTTTTGCTCATAATGTCCTCTCCTTCCCAAGGTATAAGATGTTCTGCAATATCAGAACTGAAACAGTTCAATGCAAATTTTAGTTTTCATGATGGGTTCATGCTTAGAGGCTTTTCAATTATGTTGTCTGTAAGAAGTCTGCTTGAAACTCCAACAGTCTGGGGCCCTGAAGACTCTGCAGGTGCTTTAAGAGCCTGGTAATTCTAAAAAGATATGCAAAATGGGTGCCATAGAGAGGAAACACTTTCTGTTTTATTTATTTAATTCAGTTACACAACCAGGGATGGGTTCAGTGCAAACAGTGTATACTCAGACCACACTTTTTTAGGTGTGTATGAATTAGTTTCAGTATTCTCACATGAGGCTAGATATCAGTTTTAATGTCTTCTTATATTTTTTTTCAGATAATTTTAAAGCCAGTCCCAAGTCCAAAGCTATGTCTGTAAGCTTCAGATAAGACTTGTTTCAGACTTGCTGGCAGCAACAAGTGGCATAGTAAGTTCTGTGCTGGGTTTGCCCCTTTGTTAATTAGGACTGGGATATGGAAACATTACAGTGAAGCTTCCAAGTCATCAGGTGTGTAATGACTCTTCTCAACTAAGCAAAAATGAGGATATTAAGATATAAGATAAGATAAGACATAATCATCTCAGAAAAACTTAACACAATATTTAGATGTTGAAGAGAGAAGGAGTAGGCACAGACCTGGGGCAAACTTCCTCTAGTACATCCAGGTGTGCCTGCTGGTTCAGAGCCTGCAGCTCAGGTGGCTGCTNCCCTGGTTGGTCACATCCCCTGTCCCCACCTCCCCTTAAAAGGTGCTGCACTGAGTTGCTCTTGGCTCTGGTTGGCAAGAGCTTCGAGGTGAGAAGGTCTCTTAGGGGGCTTTCAATAAAGCAACACTTCTACCTCAGCTCTCCCAGAGTCACCCTTTTCTTCGTCTCCGTCGTCACAATACACCTGGCCCAGAGTGCCACACTGGGACCCACCAGGTCGGCTGAATCTGCCAAGCAGCAGAGGAGCTGCACTGAGGCTTGTGTCGGGGCCAGGATTAGCCAGGCAAGCACTCGCAACCAGTGGGGGAATCTAAAGCTCCCCAGTGTATCCAGCAGTGTACAATAGCAGTGAGTGATGCTGGAAGCTGCACAATCCCATATTCCCCCACACAGCTAAATCCATTGGTGCTATTCTGGTACAGTGAGAGTACAATGTGTCGGAGAAAACCAAAATCGTGCCTATGTGGCTCTAATTTTTTGAAGGACTGAGTTCCAAATTCTCATTTCAATGACATAAAGGGATTATTAATATCCTCTACAGTGCATTGGTAGAATAGCAGTGAAATGGCCAGGCTCTGTCAAACACTAAGGAGACATCCCCTCTAGATCTTCTCTCCAGTGAGTTTTTTACTTTTGGTCCTTGAGCTGCAAAGATGAGATGTGACAGGAGTGGCTGTCACTTTTGGTTGACAGTGCTTTGTCAGGTCAGCAGCTTCCAGCTCACTGGGGAGCTCAGGCCCTGTGGGTGCCGTGGGCAAAGTCAGGGCCCTTCACTGTCTCATCCCATCTCTTCATTAGAGCAGGGTTCAATTGCTCTAGTGGATATTTTCCTGCATCTGGATCAATGTCTGCATACTCTTAAGGGTATTTCCATTCCCTGGTGTCAGTAGGAACTGTGGACCTCCTGTAGCCAAAGGAAATACGATTCATTGCAATTGTGCCATGGTTGTGTTACGAAGATCAACTACATTATCGTAGTTACTGGGACAGGCACATCGTATTTTTGACTTCTCCAACGTTGTTTTGTTGTTGATACAACTGGCAGACCTTCAAAATGTGTTGGCCAAAATGGAAAACTTGCAAGAAATGCTTCTTTCGGTGAGACTTGTGAAGGAACATTTTGCTTCTGTGTTTCATTAAAAGTGTTCAGAAAGTCATCCATGTAGATGGGAAAAACCATTTGTGCTTTAGAGACAAGAGAAGATGTTTTGAAAAGACAGCCCTCTCTGTGAGTTACTTGTCACCTGTGTCACCATAGCTGACTAGGAAGAAGTGGATTGTTTGATCTTTAATATTCCACAGTCTGTAAGTCTGCAGATGTCCCTTATGCTCAATAATTTCTTCTGGTCATTGCAGTAGAAAGTCACAGCCTTCAACCTCTCCAAAAAAAAAAAAAAAAAGGGCCAGCTCTGGCCCACATTTTTAAATTTCATAGAATTCAGTAGCAAAGCACATAGACCCTTAGGACCTAAATAATTTTCATAAAGCAGCAAAATCCATGTTACTTATTACCTTCAGAACCCTCAAAAGCTATTTCAGGTTAACAGGTAACAGATTTGTGAATCAAGTTAGATAAACTATGGCTTTTCAGCAGTGCTTCACATATAGATTCCTGTCAAATAAAGTTTTCATTCTGGACTTTATTTGCTTGCTTCCAGTGCACATCAAGCATCTACAATTAAACTTATTTTTTGTCTTTCAAGTATTTATATCCTGTGGCTACATGGTAGCCCAGTAAATCCTGTTTATCTTTGTAAACACAAGATTTTTTTTCCAAGCAATTAATGAAGGAAACATTACTGGATAATCACAACGTTCTTTCTGCCACACAATATCTTCTGCTACTTTGCTTATCATCTTCTCCCTACTGCAAAAACTGATTATGTGAAGTACAGAAAAATCCACGGTGAAGTGTTTTATTTACATGTAAAGAGGAGCCTTACAGCCTCTAAATCGGGTGCTTGCATTTACAGGGTGTCTTTCCTAGGCACCCTGCCAGGGGCAGAAGGGCTCAGCTGCAGGACAAGGCTATGCACCCAAGCTGAACTGTCCTTCTGCACTGCTGGGAGCATTACCTACACCCAAAAAAGCCTCCTTCAAAAAGGTATTTTTAAGAATAGGGTTTTAAAATCACATAGCTTCAAAAATCAACAGCAGGATTCAGTATTTCAATTGCTATTTTATTTTTCCAGTTGGAAGCAGGGTTTTGGATAAATCAAAATATTCAGCAGCAACTTATTAATTTCACTGGAATTGTAAATGAAAAATCTTGTTACAAATTAATTACTACAATGTTGAAACAGTTCACTGTTATGGTTTCAGCTTTTCTGTGTAACACACAATCTCAAATGTTTCTTTAGGATCAGTATAGTCAATATATTCAACTAAGAATATATTAATTCCTACAGAGCAGGAATTCCCTTTTTCTAACCTGCTTTAGAGATGGCTTTAAATATGTGTAGAATAGAAAGGAAATCTTTGCACAGACCCCTGTGTCTGTAAGGCATTTCTTCAGGGAATCTTGTGTAAACAACATTAACATCTATTAGGCACTGCAAATGAACAAACAAAAAAACCCTGGAAAACAATATATAATATTTTTCATGTATTTGTGAAGTTGTGGTTGCCATAATTCCACCGACTTTGACCAGAGCAGCCTTAAACTTTCTCTGAGCATATTCAGCCTGCACCTCATGCCCAGATTTGGAGGGCTGAGCATTCCTCCACTAAAGAAGAAAATGTCTGCTTACTCAGAAATCATCAAGTCATTGTGGGAAGCTATTGGCAGCCCTGTGCATAGGGATGGATAAAAATCAGAGGCAAAGCTGTGTTAAAAAAGAATTTAATTATAAAATCTCTATTAGTGTCAGAATTTTGATTGGCTTGTCAATGGAAAAAATGTTGCTATAGAACTAATGTGGTTTTAATTAGAAATAATGCTTAAATTAAAAATTATGATAAATTTCTTATTGTAAAGATGCCATGGTGGTTATACTCTGTCAAAATATTTGTGTTTGTAAGTGAATAAATAATATTATAGCAATACTTGTTTTTTACCTTTCATTACTAGATCTCATTAGTGTGGCCCACTATGAATAGGATTATTTTAGATAAGTATTTGAAAGTGTTTATGAAACATTAATGAGTTCTGTCCACAACCCTTGGGGGGGGAATGTGCTCTTATAACAATTTAACAGTTGGATAAACTAAGACAGGTGGTTTATGCAAATTCTTAGAGGTCAGCACAGAAAAATAGCATGACTTGCATCCTGAATGCTCTTATCCTTCATTAACAGTTTCTGCACTTTTTCTGTTTCTATTTATTTTATTTAATTACAATTTAAAAGACTCTTCTAAAAGGCTGCTGCCATAGCTGCAGGCAAGGTAATATCTGGAAAAACACACAATTCCTTGATTAAATATAAATACATTCAAACAGACAAAATATGAGGCAGGAATCATGATGCTTTAAGTCCATATTCAGAGCCACTGTAGATTGTACGTAGGTTTTAAAAGGCGAATTAGCCAGTGATAAAAATAAAATTCAGTTCCACATCCACCTCCTCATTTCTTCCCATATTCCATCTTCTGTTGTTCATATAAAAAAAAGATCAACGTATTAATGGAAAAGAATAGTCTGTCACCTGAGCTTAGATGGGAGTGGGTTAGGGGTCATCTGCTGCCCAATCTATTGCATCTGGAATCTGACTACACATCAGAGCCACAGGGCCATTTTGCTGTTGTACAACAATACAGATAGGAAAGACATTTCAGATAGTTATATTTTTAATAAATAGGAAGAGGCAGAGTGTGTGGATGCCTATGTATTTCCCCACCTGGAAGAAGCCCTGTCTGAGGAGTGGCTCGGTAGAGTACTGTCACTCATGGCAGGGGCATGGAGGGGCTGCAGTGGGGGAATCACATGGGATCCTCCTCGTTTTTCTGAGAGTATCCCTGTGCCTCACAGGTTGTTTAATGGTTTGTAAAATCACCCTGACAGAAATTTAAAGTCTCTTCTGATCTATAAATGAAGGTATATTTTGAAGCCACAAGTTAAGCTGACCTAAAAAGCCATGCTGCTATTGGCTGGTTTGTAAACACGCTGAAGAGTCATTTGACAAGCAGGAGTGACAACATTTCTGAAAAATTGTCACAACATTAGCTGTTTAATACTGTGCTGAAGCCAAAGACACTTGCCTGTGTGGAGGAAAGGTTCTGTCATAGATCCAGCATACTAAACACTGAGTATTGGCTAGATTACTAACAGTTGAAAATAAGAATTAACGTATGCCTTAAGCAGCGAAGTAGTAGTCTAGAAAGAAAATATTGCTGATATTTTGTTGAATATTCAGTTGTAGATGCTAAGGTCTGGAACATAACCAACAAGTGATTAATGAGATAAATACTCTTCAATTATAATCTCAGCAGTTTATTTTTTGGTTATTTTTAAATTTACTTTAGGAGTAAAAATATATGTTGTGATATTGAAATACAGTTCAATTAAACCTAAATTGATTAATTAATGTTCATGAAGCTTTAGGTAGTTGTTTGAAAAAGATTAAATAAACATCTAAAATACCTAGAGATTTGTAATCACTGCAGTCCTCTTTTCTGGGAAGAAAAATCAACATTCATATCTATGTTGGACAGAACAAGATAATAAATTAAAACCATCTGAAGGGTTCATTTGCTCTCCAAACTGTAACTGCACAGCAACTGAGGCTTTTTATGCAGAAGGTGCTGTGGTCCTTTAGTAGATGGATACCTGCTTATTTTCTAAACACAGTATGAATTTACTGCTCTTTACTCCATGTGGCTCTGCAGAACCATTATAGGCACTTACAGGGACACCCACCTGCCACAGCACCATCAGACAGGTTACACAGGCAGAATCCACACAGCTGATATGAGTCAGGGAGAAGCAAACCTCACTTGCCCATGCAGATGAAATACCATCTCTAAATTTGAGATTTGGCCACATCCAAAAGAATTAGCCAACATGGGAGCTAATGCTGCCTTTCAGGTGCTGACATTTTGGAGTAAAACTGTCCGTTTGGTTACTTCCTCTCAGGCAATTCAAGCTCTTTGAATGAAAGGTAGAACTTACATGATATAGTCATGTTTAACAAAGGAAGCAAACTGACTAAGTGATAGGGATGTATGTTTGCCTATCAGATTATCAATCAAAATTAATATTGTAGAAGAGCAGCCTCCAGAAATATCCTGAAGAAATTCTTTTTCCTACGCACAATATGATTACAGAATACCATTATGAGAAAGACTGTTGTTTTATTAAAATTATCTTGGTAGCTGTAGATTTGCTACAATAGCTTTATTAAGGCAATCAGAAAAAACATACCAAGTAGTCTTGAAAGTTCATAGCCCTATTTGGCTGTGACTTTCATCCCATTGCCATCAAAGGAGTCAATCAATTAAAGGTGTCTGCTCCATCAGTCTCACAGGAGCAGGAGAGAGAGAGAGACAAAAGGCATAAGGTATCTTGGAAGACACAATAGTTTGTTTTTAGGATAATAATCAACTAACGTGACTAAATAACATCAATTTTCTGTGAATCCACTGTTCTTCAGTGCTTGCTACTTTTGAAAGAATACAAAAAGTTCTTAATTGGCCTGAAAGAGGGAAAAATTTTGCTTGACTCCCGGTACCCAAAGAACAACTGTTTAGCTGCTGTGTGGTTAAAAAGGTGTCAGGAGAATGGACGTGGAAGGAATTGAACATAGGGAAGCTAGAAAATGAGAACATCTCACCAAGCAGCTCACTGACATGAAAAACACAAGTTTAATACAGATCATAAACGCTGAAAGCATTTGAGACAAAGCCATAAGGACCAGCAAATAATTCTACTGTAGGTAGAAAATTGTCAATTCCAGCAGTGAAAGCAAACTTGACACTGAGTATACCATAAACTACTGGATTTATATCCACGGTTTGGATGGAGAGAAACTTCTCCCTAACTTCATTTAGTGCTGCAAAACCTGTCTGAGGAAAATCTTCAGAGATGTACTCAGGCAACTTAGAGACCCATGACAAAGAGCACAAAAACATGAGAAAGGCCCAGTTGTGCAAACAGCAGTGTGGGGGAACAGAAGAGATGGCTGAAACAGGGAGAGTGTCTGAGGACAGAGCAACAAGACCTGCCGCTGCCACAGGACAGCCAAAACAAAAAACCAGGTTCTGATTTAATCAGATAGTATATCTACTTTACAAAAAATCTGAGATCATATAGTTAAAAATGAGAACACAGACCGGAAAATAGATGACATTCAAGAGTCAGTCATGCCAAACCTTAACAAATCAGTACCCAAGAAATTTGAAAAATCTCCCTTGCTAGACTTTCTGATCCAAATGCTTTGAAAATCAGTCTGCAATAATTTGAAAGCAGTTGTAGGTAATGCAGAATGTTTAGTATTTTTCGGTGCTACAGGTTTGTTATGCAGCAGGAGAGTTTAATCCCTCAAGCACAGATGGTCAGGTATGTTTCCTAGTCTCCCTTATGTTCAGTGGTTTCTGATAGTATATCTCAAGTGCAGCCATTTGCAATTCCATCAAACATGTGTCTTATAAACCTTCCTCTGGTGCAGCATAGATCTGCTCCCTAGCAGAAACAGCACTCTTTTTTAAAAAGAGAAAACAGTTAATGATGTGCAAATTCTTTTTAGCACTCTGTTTTCTGATAAGTTTTTAGCTAAATTAAAATCTTGGTGAGAACTAGCCACTTACCAGACAGTTTCATCTTAGTGAAAGTGTATTAGGTTTGCATGACCAGGGTTTGGTAGTGAGGGGGCTACAGGAGTTGCTTCTTTGAGAAGCTGCCAGAAGCTCTCCCTACCTGTAATGAAACCAACGCCAGCCAGCTCTAAGAGGGACCCTCCACTGGTCAAGGCTAAGTTCATCAGTGACAGTGGCAGCACCTCCAGAATCATGTATTTAAGAAGAGGAAAGAGAAATTGAGCAGCCAGAGAGAAGAGTGAGAATGTGAGAATGTGAGAATGTGAGAGCAACATCTCTGCAGGTGCTCAGGTCAGTGAGGAAGGAGGGGGACGAGGTGCTCTCGGCTCTGGGGCAGAGATCCTCCTGCAGCCCACAGAGCACCTCACGCCAGGGCAGGTGGGTGCCTGTAGGATCCTGGGGGAAGCCCACGTAGGAGCAGGCTCCTGGCAGGACCTGTGGCCATGTGCAGAGAGGAGGCCATGCCAGAGCAGGCTCCTGGCAGGACTTATGACCCTGTGGGGGACCAATGCTGGAGCAGCCTGTTCCTGAAGGACTGCACCCCATGGAAGAGACCAACACTGGAGCAGTTCATCAAGAACTACAGCCTGTGGGAAAGGCTCACACTGGCAAAGTTCATTCCCATGGGAGGGACACAAATGGGAGCAGGGGAAGTGCAAGAGGAGTCGTTTTCTTTCCTGAGGAGGAAGGAGCAACAGAGACTTGTGATGAATGGACCACACCCCCTTGCCCTGTCCCCCTGCACCACTGGGGTGGGGAGGGAGAGAAAAGCAGGAGTGAATTTGAGTCCAGGAAGAGAGGGGTGGGGGGAAGGTTTTTATAAGATTTGGATTTATTTCTCATTACCCTGCTCTGACTTGCTTGGTGAAAAATTCAATTAATTTCCCAAAATCAACTCTGTTTTGCCCGTGACAGCAATTGGTGAGTGATCTCTCCTTGTCCTTGCCTCAACCCACGAGCTTTTCATTGTATTTTCTCTCCCCTGTCCAGCTGAGGAGAGGAGTGATAAAGAGGCTTTAGTGAAAACCTGGCATCCAGCCAAAGCCAAACCCTCACAACAGATTGCCAGAAATCTAAATACTCTAATTAATTTTTTCTGTCTTTTTGTTTTGTTTTTTTTGTTGTTTTTGTTGTTGTCATTGTATTGGGTTTTTTCTTTAAAAACCCAAAACTTTTCAGGATTGTCCCTGTGGTAGTTGGTGAAAGCTGTAGCTGTCTCCATTCCCCTCTGTTGTCCAGGTTTTCTAGCTGGATTAGATATCCTGTGACAAGTCCTACAACCAGGAACTCACACAGCAGTTCAAGGGAGGAGCAGTTTTTTAAGAAACTCCCACAGCTGAAGGCTTTGGAATATGAAGCATGTAGACTACTGCTCCCATGAGACACTTGAGCTATCAAAACAAAACAACTCTCAGTTGAAAACATGAGTTTCATTTTTCATCATAAAATATAATTTTCATTAAGAAAAATAAGTTCTGAGCAGCTCCAAAAGCAACAGTCCAGTGGCATACACAGTTCAATGGCTTGTTAAAACCAAAGTGGGGAATTTGCATGTAATGAAATTGAAGCACAGCCAGGATATTCTCGGAAAAAAAAAAAAAAAAAAGAAAGAACCAGGAGATCTTTTGGAGATTATTAACAGTCACAGATGCCAGTGAAAACACATTATCCAAAACCTGTTACCTCCAAAGTCCTGCACCTCCCTAAAACTCTGTGAAGAAAGTAATCAGGAAGGATTTGGGAAAACTTAGCAACTAATAAATGCCTACTTTTGCCAAAGTTGAGTAAAACTCCTTTCTTTTGCCAACAAGTGAATGATTCAACATGAGTACCTCTTTCTCCATCTGTATTAAAATGGAATGGTGTTTCCTGTATTTGATTGCTGGTATTATTAGAAATACCAAATCTACAGACAGGATGCATATTACCCAGAAAAGCCTCTGACATTTTCAGCACAAACTGATGCAAATCCCCCAAGTGCATGTTCGATAACCCAAGTGTGGCATGGCAAGTCCAGGTTCTTTCAGATTAGTAAATAGCTCTTGTTCTCTCACTGTCAGGCAGCTGGCCTTGTTTACCACTGTGGGATTTATTGGCAGCTGAGAACTTGTAAAGGCTCTCAGAAAGTGGGCACTACTTTAGGGTCATATTGCAACATCTTAAGAAGTTTTCCCAGCAAAGCATTTTCTGCCCAATGCTGCTAACAGTCAGGACCTTTCTTTTTCTCTCAATGATTTTTTAGGCCTTATGTGACAGGAAGGATGAAAGCAATGGCACAGCTCTGAAGAGCATCACCAGAAGGTGTGAGACTCTCAGCAGAGAGCTCCAGCCCTGCAGGCTGGCACCCTGCCCCGGGGCTGCCTTTGCAGAGGGGGGCAAAGGACAGGCAACCACGATGGACAGGCAGCCACAAAGCAGCTGCAGAATTCATCCATAATTGCTACAACTGTCCCAGGGCTTCAGCAGCACTGGGATGGAGGGAGGCAGATTGAGGTAGATTAAGGAAAGGTTAGACAACCATGACAGTGGCTTTCCACGAGTAGAAGAGCACAATCTGAAAAAGAAAGCCTACAATAGCTAGTCAAACCTACATAACAGTTCAAAAATCTGCAGGGAAAATTCTCCATTAAGACTGTAGTGGAAGAGCTGCCAAAAAAAAAGGAATATTTGAGCCTTCCTAAACTGTTCTTTGCTACAAACTTCATATTACTTTCTCTAGGCTCATAATAACTCTCAAGACAGTATTTTTGGTTCAGTTTGGTTTTCACTCTTTACTTACAAAAGAAAAATCAAATGAGAAAAGGTAAAAAAAAAACATTAGAATGATCAATGGTTCATTACAAGTTGTCTAGTGTTTCCTGACCAGCATTTTAAAGCAGAATTTAGAAAGAGATTAATGTGTTTACAGTGCTTAACTCTCTATATTCATTTTGCTTGCATTTTAAAATATCTCTTGGAATCAGGCTCCTTTCCTAAAAATTTTTATCTTCACTGGCTTACATTTCCAGTGTTTCTTCAAATAAAAGCAAGTCCTGAAATATAACTGTTTATCTCTGAAAAGCTACACTTGAAAGAATACCTGCACACTGTTCCCTAAATCTGTTTTGCAAATTTTCAGTCCTTTAATTTAGTTATTTGCCAATGGATAAGAAAATCATCAAACCGCACACTATTTATGAATTCATAAAATGGTATTTGGCCTCTGCTTATGCTGTGAGATTAAGACAGGCTTGTGGACAAGTGCAAGGACATTAAACATCCCATCATGCTCTCTATCCATGAATAGAGTTTTCCATACATATCCCTGCCTAACAGTTTCACTCAAAGCACCTGAGCTGATGGCAACCCATAAATAAGCTCTGGCTGGAACCCAGCCTCCCACACTCATCTATTCAAGTCACCCAAGAGAGAGCAGGTGCCATGACAGTGACCAGACCCAGACTTTCCAGGTGCACATGCTTTCCTCTGAGCCCACAGCAAAGTACATACCAGTTCATAGACAACCTGGAGGCTGGGCTTGAGTAAGGGCTTGAAATTAAAATATCAGGTTAGACATGTCAACAAAGCTTCTTCTACACATGGCTGCAGAAGTGTATCACATGTCAGTCCTCCATGCCTACAATTACAGAAGCACAACTCCATAAAATTCTCTTTATTTGTAAATGTATACAAAAAAGATCAGTCAGGCACAGTAGAGAAAGGTATTACTTAGATGCAAACTTTTGCTTGTATCTGCCGATGACAACAATAAAAAATACAACTCTTAGGTGAAATTGCTGATTCTCTAGTCTTTTGTTTTTAAAATATATTATTGATGTTGGTGTTATATCTTGCCTGATTTACTTTCATTTGATCCAGGCCTCTACAGAAATCTGTTGCCTAGGTAACAAATGCTGTGCACCATAATAAGGCAAATTGCTGTTGAAAGAAATAGTAATTATGGCCCTGGTTTCAAAAGTATTATCTTTGTCTTTGTTTTAAAGTATCCTTAGGTACAACTGCTATCACTGGCTTTGCTCACTTGCATTGTCTCATTGCACGGCAGCCAGGGGAGCAGGGAGTGCCCACTCATCTCTATGTCCTCTACCTCTGCTCCCTGAGCAGCACTAAGTGTGTTTGTATGGATATTTTCAAATGCTATTTAATTCTTCAGGGATACATCAATACAAAGTACAAAATTCCCAGCAGAAAGAGCAGGGTTTGATGTTATTCTTGTTCAACATCTCCTACGAGGACTGCTTATGTGTGAGTGCTGTCTCACAGTCTATTCCACACTCCCTGCAGAGTCCTGCCCTGACATAGGGCCTTGCACACCCATTCATATCAATCAGGTGCTGGATTTGTTCTGCATACATGGCTCTTCATCTAATGGTTTGGTGATTCAGAAAGAAGGTATGAGCTTGTAGGAATCAATAATACTGTCATGCCTAACATTCCTGAATTTATATTCATAAAGTATTTGCACTGGAAAAACAAATGTGGAAGGGAATAGTGATGGCTGCTTCCACTTACTGCCTTATTCATCAGTTTTTGGTAGAGTATGGTGGTCTCAGCTCTCATGTGCAATGACTGTCTGTAGGGAAGCTTCCCTGTGGGTGCCCTGAACCAGTTGTGAGAGAGCATTGGCTGTGGGGAGTATTCACTCACCTCTGTCGGGGGGTTCCTGTCAAGTCAACTGCAGCACTCAGCTGAGACAAAGTTCCACACTTCACCTTTTTGCAGAGCAATCAGGTCCCAGAGCAAGGAAAACTATTGCTAAGAAGACATGTAAGGAAAAAAATGGAATGAAACCACTTAAGAGACTGTAACCTCATAGCACATAGGAGCCATCAGCCAGAACCTCTGCAGGAAAGGAGCACACAGCCCCTCTACTTGGTCCTACCACCCAAGCAGTAGAAGAAAGATGCTCAGGTTATCACTCCCACATGACAGCTCCTCTGGGTGCGCTCCATGTTTCCCTCTGCAGGAAGTGGGGTGCAGAAGACAAATGTATTCAGATGTAGAAGACATCTGTCTGTAAAGAGTGACTGCAATTCCATCCCTAGATATACTTTCCATAGACACCAGATTTATTGGATTGTAATGAAACCAGAAAAGCTAAGTGATGGTCCTCCTGACCAGCAGACCTCGGGAGTGGTGGCACTGTCTTTAAATCATTCTTCATTTTAATGATTTTCTTGTGATTTCCCTGGTGTTTCTACCTCTGTAATACCTTTGCTTACCAGAACCTTCAGGCATTCTGCCTGATAAACTAGATCCCAATTCAATAACATTGATGTGACAGCAGCTAGGGATGTGAGACGATAAGAATAACAGAAATGTTCAAAATATGACTTTACTCAGGAAGAGGACTTTTTTCCCATTAGGAGAAGGCTTGGGGTGAAGGTGGGCTTGGTTTTGGACAGAAGGAGTAAGGCTGGTCTCCCTCTTGGCTTCTCTTCACTCGTCAGAAGGAGAAGTAGCTCATTGGGACACATCTGTATAATCACATGATCGCATCAGGTTTTTGCATGGCTAAATTTGGTCGAGGTTCCTTTTAAATGAAGTCAGGATTACATTGTAGGTATCCTTATACACCTGTTGCTGGTAAGGTTTGTATACCTCTTCTGAAAGACAGTAAGAGCTGAAGCATTGTGGTGTAAGCTCTGGGACACTGCCCTGGTAATGGAGGTTTAGTCAGGCTTTACAAGCTCCATGCTGAGCATAAAAAGATCGGCAATGGGAAGTGAATTTTCATCTATTTTTGCTACTTTTTGAGACTTCAAAAATGTGCGTAGTATGGATTCATTGCCTCATTGAGAAAGAATAAGGGTGTGGAAAAGAATATGGGCCTGGCTTCTTTAAAAAGCCCTGAAATCACTTAAAAAGTAAGTGTGTTTACAGTGCTTAATATGTGCATGTGTATGTGTCTGTGTCTGTGTATGTGTACGTGCATGTGTCTGTGTATATATATACATGTGTATATATATATATGTGTGTGTATGTGTATGTGTGTGTGTGTACCGGGAAGGTAAGGAGGCAGAGAGAGTCAAAGATATTTTATTGGCATAACCTGTTCTTTACAGAGTTTGGCACACACAATTTTATCTGATTATTGAGAATATTTTACATCACTTAACTACTCCAGATAAAAGTTTCTTTCCTCTTCCTCTGCCCCTTCTTTGCTGAAATTTAATACATGGAGACTAATACGGCACAAAACCATCTCACAGAGCTTTAAAATGTGAGACGAAAATTCATGACCTTTGCCATTGATTGCCAGCCAAGTTACATATGGCTCAGGGGCTCAGTGGGCCACCATTTGTCACCGTGCTGACAGTGAAATATGGCTCAGCCCATTGTTCTGCAGAAGCACCCTCTGCCCAGGGAAGTCTGCAGGACACTGCCCTTGTTCCCTGGGAGACCCTGCAGTGCTTCATTCCCTGGATTATCCAAGGGGTTTGGGACAAGTCACAGCCACCAGGGCAATGAGAAAGCTATTCCTTAGAACAGCTTTGGAAACCAGGGGTTGCAGCACTGCCAGCTTGGAAAGGGTGAACAAGCATCATGCTTTGGGAAAGATCATTATATCTTAGATGAAAAAAGGAAAAAAAAATTGTCTTCCTTGACAACGCAGTGTATTTCTGCAGTAAGCAGCTGTTTGTGAATACTGTGTTCTGCACACTGGGGGCTGCTGTTCCCTCTATGCACGTTTGACTCAGGCAAAGGAAAGAAACTGAATCAGACTTTACTTGGGTGTAGCTATTCTCCCACCACGCTGGCCAAATTTGCCTTGTAGGCTTAGAAAAAACAGCTAAGGGCCAAACAGGCTGTCAGACAGCCAAATTGTAAAGAATACCACTTGATGCCCACAACTGCATGGGTACAATTATGAGGCAGTTTACATTATGTGAAATACACACTCACACAATCCAAGTAATTGAGCACTCAATATGTGTGAAAAAGCTCTTTGCCTCCAATTACCACCTTCACAACAGGAACTAGGTTTTCCAGCTGACTCCTGAAGTCCCAAATTAACATCCTTAAAACCTCCATTTAACACTAGAAATAGACACAAAAAATCTTCCTGCTTTATACATTTCTGCATATGATATCCCAGAACAATCTACATCTTGACAGCACAGAACTGTTTGAAGACACATCTTTCATTTAAATCTTAACAGCACTGCTCCATACCTAGCACCACAATAATATGGTCTTTCTCCATCCTTTGAGAGTTAACCTGGTAATCAAAATGCATTTAATCCTAAAAACCATGCTGTGATAAAGATGTTGCTATTCTAATTAGTGTTCTAATTAAGTACCTATTTTGTACCTATTTGGGATGGCAGGGGTGCTTTCCTGTCCACAGAAGTAAAACTGCAAGAAAGCCATATGCAGCCAGATCAATTGTCCAGTTCCATCAGTATTCTCCTCAGCAGCAGCAGCCTCTGACCTTCCAACTTTATCAACTGGACTGCTGGGTCATCTACACAAAGGCACTCTCAGTTCTTCCCATCTGAGGATGCTTCTGATCACATGCATAAATCACTCAGAGAAGAGAGATACTGCCTCTCCCACAGCCTACATGGAAACTCAAAATGCTGCTTCTACAATGATAACTATCTATTTGATGCCAAACAGAAGCAAAAGTACAATAAGAAAATGGGCAGAAACACCTTGGAAATGGGAGATCTGAATCCCATCCCATCAGCCAAGTGGAAGGATCTAAGTGTTGACCCACGCCCTCAGGTGAGCTCCTGGACTGCCAAGCTGCCAAACAAAAAGAGAATGAAAGATCTCCAGATTGGTTACAAGAAACAAGACATTGGGACCCCAGGTCTTAGCATAGCCAAGGGTTCCAGACTTCCAGCCTACAGGCTTGGAAGTATCCTGGCCATGGTATCTTCCTATCTTCTAGCATCCTATGCTGCCACATTGATCTCATATGTGAATCTATATTTTAAAATGTAGCAGCACATGAGCTTTGGTAAAAGAATACAAGCTTTAATTCTAAGAGCAAATATTTGTACTTCTGCTTCTAAGCACTATGGTATTTGACATTGTTCAAATTAAAGCTCCAAATGTTAATCTGAGGCTCTGGTTGGAGTACAATGAATACAAGCCTTCTTCTTTGCTTGCCCAGTGACCTTAACCATTCTCTCTAGAAACAAAAATTCTTCCCTAGGATGCCTCCATGATTTCTGGCTCATCCTGTAAGTACTGCTGTGATAAATCCAGTAGGAACTTGCTTGTCATTTGTAAAAAGACTGACCATTTCTCTTTCTTGTGTTTAGCTATACATCATTTTAGTGTAAGGAGGAAGGGAGTTTGGTGGGTTTTTCTTTATTCTGATCACTGATTTTTTACTGTGAAAAGAAACCATAATTGTTAATTATACTGGGTTTCGTTATTCATGCTGGTATTTTCAAACTCTAAAAGTCAGCTTAATTGGATTAGGCTTCCTAAATGAGGATTCAAATAATTTAACAACAGAGTTGTAATCACAAGAATACAGTAAAGGCTCTAGCCTGTCAGATAGATAGGTCCACTCAGCCCAGTACTTTATCTGATAACAAGCTCACTTCAGGGGCTGTGAAAGGATGTTGGAACAGGGTCAGCACCTAGTAATACCCCTACAGCCTCCAACATTTTGCTGATGCTGAGCTTCAGTTTGCATATAATAAATAAACCTTGGCAGGCCGTTTTCCTTGGGCTTTTAAGAAGAGAAAAGTCATGCTAAGACTGGAAAATACACCGAGGAAATTAGATAAATATCAGAGCTCTGCTAAAATCAATAGATTTACATTTGAATAAAGCCAGTAGTAGAGCAAAAAATAAAGGTACATTTTAAAGTAGGCTACGGATAAGCAGAGGAAATCATCTTGACTGAAAACAAAAGGAATATACCCTGGTATTGTTTTATTCATCTTCAGGTTGACTCCGAGCTTCAGAATGTAAACTCCAAGTACTCTATAACTTTTCTTCACACTGTTGAACATTTGTGCTCTTCCTTCATTTCAGCACATGTGGCATTGTTATAATCACATAAATAATAGTAAGATCCACAGCAGTACAATTTGCAGTTATGTTCAGTTTGAAATCAAGCAACTGCCTCTTGCACATCCTATTTTAAAATAATTCTTGCCATTTATATACATATATTTTGTAGGTAGAAATTATAGTAGAACAAGCCAAAATATCTCAATGTATGTAATCAACTGACTTTTCCCTCCCCTCTACACAGGGATGCACCAGCAGTGTGTAACACCCCTAGTGAAGTGTTCTGGCTGCTTCTGAAAAGGGAGTGTGCTGGTCCTGCCATGCCCACATTCCATTCCCTATTCCCAGAAAGCAGGGAAGCAGTGAGTGTGCATGGTTTGTATCTCAGTCTTGGGTGCACTGTGGAAGTTTAGAGGAGAAAGCAAGAAGCCTGGCAGCCAGGGATGGCACAATCTGCAAAGTGTCCTCAGAGTACTGGCTAGGTCTTTGTCAAATACTGTGCCATGGGTCTGGAGGATTCTCTGCAGTCTGTCTCCTCTTGATGATACAATGGATTATTTTCTTACCATTTTTCTTGGGAATGATATAAAACAGAGCTATAACCAGAAAAAACAAAGGATCACACTATGATGGATATGATCCCAGAGAAGTGATGGAGTCACCCTTCCTGAGTCTATTTAAAGGTGTAGCAGTGGTACTTAGGCACGTGGCTTAGTGGTGTACGTGGTAGTGCTGGATTAATGGTTGGTCTCCATGATTTTAAAGGTCTTTTCCAACATAAATGATTCTATGATCCTATGGCACAGAAATGAATGTTTTAACTGTCACAATACAAGACTTTTATTGTCCTCTTAAATCTCCTTGTATGTGCATTTAATCAAGCTAAAAAAAGATCCTGAGAAAGAAGAATATTTGAATTCTGAATGTCTTGGGAATGCTATAATCCTAGGATTTAACATCATTGTATTCACTGCAGGTGTTCCCAGTCCTGAGAGGTGTTTCCCAGCTAGATTTAGCTTAGTTCTGCTGAGTATTGATAACAGAGCAAAGGAGGCATGGACTGTAATGAGTCAAAACTCGTAATGTTCCTGGCAACCTTAAATTCATAATGAAGCAGTTCCTTATTCCCAAGAACACTGATAATTAACTTGTTTGGTGGAAAACAAGATGTTCAGTACTGGAACAATTCATCAACTGCTGTCTTCTGAAACAATTTCAAGAGTCCTAGCCCAGTTTCCATTGAACATGCCCAGACTGCAGAAACACTGTCACACCTTGTACCTTCTCATATCTCCCTTGGCCAGTTCCAGAAGGGTCCTCCTTTTGCTACGAGAAATTTCGCTGTTAGAGCACTCCAATTTATTGGTGGAACAGTGTTAGGGAAAATGTAATTCTCCATTAAGATAAGTTCATTCTTAGAGTGACATTGCTTCAGGGAGAAAAATTTAAAACAACCCCTCCCTTAATGAAGATTACAAATATCTAAAATTTCCAAACTTCTTATGCTATGACTGTCTGAAATAATTCATGTTCACATCCCATCTTCCTTGTAGTAAAAAAAAAAAAAGTTCTGTAAAAAGCAAGACAGAATAGGGAATCAGAAAATGTCATATCCATGAACTTAAATGCATCATTACAACTGAAATTTAATCAGAATTTTAGCTGTACAAAAAGCCAAGAAATAATAATGGCAGAGGTAGATTATGTACTTATATAACATAAGATTTTCTCTAGTCTTCATATTCAAAGCCAGACTACTTCAGTAGCCATCCAGAAAAATCCCTTCCCTTCATCAGGGAAAAATGGTGTATGTATACATGTATATGTGAGTGTTTGGAGAACTAAGCATATTGGGGTAGCTTCTTCAGTTTGAGCATTGTATTAACCAGTGTATTTTTATTTTGGTGCTAGGAGCAGCCAGCCTGGAGATGCAGGGCCACTGCCCAAAAGAGAAGTCAGCCCCACATAGACTATTTCCCAATTTGTGACACCTCACCTTGCAGCACAGTCACACAGCCTCTAAGTGCCTGGGACCCAACCTGCTCCTAGACAGGTAAGGTGTGCTCCTGGGGAAGGTAATGAAAATGGTGGAACCTTCTGAGGCTGCTGTTGTTGGCACCTCACTCCATCCTGTCTGTGATGTCAGCCACACCAGAGCACAGCTCCATGCACAGCGCTGCTGGGAAGTGATACATGCCAGTTCTGAAAAGTGCCAAGGGAAAGCTGAAGCTGCAAGACAACAGTGCCATGAGCAGTGTTTGGTATCTGCTTTTGGAGGATTACTGCTGACTTAATCTCTGCAATTAACACCTTCATGGGAGGTACCTTTTTAAGGACTTTGAGTAATGACCATCCTTCCCCTTCTGGACTTTGCGCTTCAAGCAAGAAGTGCAGCCACAAGCTGATTCCAGCTGCCTTCAGGAAAATAATGGGACCAATCAGGTTGTCTGGCAGGTTTCCTCTTGGGTTCCTTTTTTGCTGTTCCCTTTACATGCAAGTTTGTTTTCCATTTGAGTATCAGTCCATGTGGCTCTCAGGATGGGATTAACCGAGCAAGAATGCTAAATTTCTGCTGAGAACATGCTAAAAAGTGGAGTCTGAAGAAGGCAGAATGGTGTTCTCCTAAAGGCCCCATCTCTCTTCACTGACTACAGAGAGGATTTGGCTAGTTTATATTACACACCAGGCTTTTGCACTCTCAGAATTAGGTGAGGTAAATTTCATTTTCATCAATTACAGGAGCTTGAGCTATATGTTTTGAATTCTGAGGTGATGAGCTCAGTGAAAAGCAGCTTATCAATTCAATTTGGGGGCTTATGTCAGCTTAAAAACTCTGGTGGGTATCAATGGGAGGCAGATCTAAGTCCTTAGTTTTTTCTGAGCCCCCTGCTCTCTTCGGAGGTGTTGACCAGCAGCTTCTGTCATTATTCCAGGTTTTAATGTAAGAGTGTACTGGGCAATCTTCTCACTAATAATTATTTCAGTAAATACTAAGTACATAAAGGGTAATAATAGCAGAATTTTCAGAAGGTTAGTAAAAATGTTTGCCAGAATATCCTATGAAATCAAAGTGTTATAAACCAAAGTGCTCATTCAAATTTTAACCCTCAAGTCCACCTACACAAACCAACAAAAAAAATTACCCTCCTTTGGAAGTACCTTGAGAGCAAGTAAATTATCCAACTGAAGACTGCAGTTAGACCTGTTTTGTTTTTCTTAACCTGGTATTTTGCAGTAAGAATGCTGACTAACCCAGTCAAAATCTGATAGTCTTCTACTATTTTCCCATCATTTCCCTTGAGGGATAAAGAGATTTTTTCCAAATTGACTGGGAAAGCACAAGAGTTAGGAGCTTCACAGTCAAATACACGCAATAAATTTTAAAAACAATGAAGAAACCACTGTGTATATGTGGGTGTGCAGTTCATAACCAGCTTGAATTAATTTGGCTTCTGAGACCTGAGTAACCAACTCGCAGGCTAGCTTTGAATGAAAACAAACTCCAAAAGAGTTTTTTACATTTTCAAAATCTGAAATATTATATTAGTTTTAAGAAAAATTAATTGGTTTTGAGATATTTGTTTTTATGGGCTTCTGGAACTGACATTAAGACATGGTGGAACTACATACATGTTTTGAATACACTGATAAGGATGATATTCAAAGAAGAGACTAAATTGATTAGGATTTGCCAGCTTGAAAAAGTGACAACCAGAGGAAAATGTAATGCTTACAAAGAAATCAAAGTATTACAGAGAAAAAAATGTAGGTAAAAGAATATTCCATATTCCTTAAAATACAGGAGAACAAAACAAACAAAATGGCAAGGCAGAGAGGTTAAAATGTACAGGAGGAAGTGTTTAAGGGCTTTTTCCACACAGATTTTAGTTGAATAGTGGAACTCATTGACAGAGGACACTGAAGGCCATATGTATATGCAAGTACAAAAGACGACAGGAAAAGCAGATGGAAGAAATGTCCATCAAGAGCAATGAAACAAAACTCTGAGGGATCAGGAACTGGCTCAGAAAGCCTTCTGGGTGCAGACTGCTGGAAATTGGTTAGGAAAACAGGGGAAAATATCTTTGTATGTTTACCTTGTTCTTATGCTTTTCCCCCAAACATATGGTGTGGGTGACTCAGAGGTTTGATGGGTTTCTTGGACTTTTCTCCTGGTCCAGTGTAGCAATTTTTATACATTTATGTAGTCAGTGTCTCTCCCTGGATCTCCTTCATTCCTATGACTACAAACACTTTCTAAAATTTCCCAGTGAAACCGTAGCTTCCAAGTGCATTTTGTCAAAGCTGGTGAATTTTATAATATGTCCCAGGTCCATTCTTCTCCACAAATACCCCAGCTTGGTCATATTGAGAACTCTGATCTATATTTCTTGATACAAGCTTTGGATATAAGGAGACTTCCCCTTTACATGTTTCCCCTTTACATGTTTTTTCTCAAAAACTGTCAAAACAATTTTTTTTAACAAATACAAAAATGTATCTAGTGACATTCTTCCAATATCAATCGAACTGCAGTAATGAGCATGCATTTTGTGAATAACAGTGAAAGCAATAATTAAAATTAAACAGAAAACTCCTTTTAGCAATTCAAAAACCATATTTGATGGAATGCATTTTTTTCCTAGGCAGAAGTGTGAGTATGAGAAAGACAGAAGAGCTAAAGCCAGAACAATAAGTCAGTGTTCAGACTAACAGATGAAGGAAGTGTGAGCAACTTAAAAGAAACTGAGAACTGGTAAATAGAGAAAATAATAAATGCAAATAAATCACAGCTGCAGAGGGAATTACAGAAAGCTAAATGTTTGATGATGGGAAATATAAGTAGTTTAATTCTAAGTGTTAATTATTTCAAGTGCCTTTTGCGGCATGCTGAGTTTAGTGAAACAGTATGAATCACTGTCTAGCCTTAAATATGAACCATAATGGAGTTTATTTCAGTGATGGTGTCTGTTTTCTGATTTTTCTACTACAGCAGTCCTCAGGCATTGTTTATTTTCAGGGTTTAAGGCCCTTTCCCTAGCTTCTGTGCAGCACAACAAATGTTGTGGCCCCCTCGTCTTTCACAAATGTGTTCATACCTGAGTTTAAATAGGTGGAAGAGATATTTTTCATTACCCTAAGAGGAAGAGCTGCCTTGACACAAATATTGAGATCACTGGTTATTACAGCTGCCAACAGTTTGGTCTCAGAATGGATTCATGCTGCACATCAAGTTACAGCAATGTTTTACTGGACTTCTGTTTCAAATATTGGCTCCAACATGTATGGGATTTGGCATCCTGGTGCTGTTCTTGGTAAACTCAAAAGGCAAAGTGTCTCTGAAGTTTCCATAATATGTTTGGGGTTTTTTTTTCCTCATTCCTTGACTCATTGGGAGTCACTGACGATGTGCTGAAGGAATGACTCAAATCCTTCAGGAAAAAAAAAGAGTCTTTGTCTTTTTTCACTTTTCTTTGATTCATTGGGTCCAGTAGAACAGAGCACTTCAGAGCCTACATTCAGAAGAACAAGTTAAAAGATTCCCCTGATGCACATATCCAAACTTTCTCAGAGGTAAATTATGAAATTTGGTTTATATCACAATGAAAAATTATATATGGAGAAGTTTTTCATTCCTTATAATAGCAGCCTTCAACAATTTAATAAGAACTAAACTGCAGGCATAATTTGCTAACATCACTACATCTCAATTTAGCATTAGCTTTTGTGGATGCTATAGAGGAAAGAATTGTCAAGTTTAGACTACTACACTGCTTTTGTGAGAATGTTTCCTAACTTTCAGAGAAAAAGGAAGTCTTAGGAACTTACAGAGTTGCTTACATAAATCATAGAAAGATCATGTCTATATCAATGGAAGTTTAAATGTTAAAAAAAAAAAATCTGTGGTAAGAAATGAGCTATTTTTTGGCCATGAAGTGCGACACACACTTATGCCACTATGTATATAAGGATGATAAAATATGATCTAGATATTATCCACGAGGTGGCAGTGTCACAGTTTTCTTAGTATTGCATGCTAAAACATTAATACTCTTTTTAAAAACATTATCTTTTATGATATCATATATCATTATAATATTTATCACCTTAGATTGAAAAATTTGAGGAGTTATTTGATGCATCTCCTTAGTTTCTAAAATCTGTCAAGGAAATGTTATTTTCCTAAGAAAAGGCAGAAACTTGTATAAAGATATGGAACTGGCTTCCTGAGAGACATCTGTCATGGTCTTGGGTGTTCAGTGCTGGGGTGTATACAGAAGCTTGTGAAGGATTCTGAACTCAGATGCGATCACATCCTGCAACCAGAACATCACATCCAAAAGTCAGCCAGTCTTCCAAATCAACTTTCATTTACAGCGGTAAAAGTAAAGTAAAAAACAAATGGCAATTTCTCCCTGTTTCATTTTTATTTAGAAAACATTAACTTTGTTATTTAGCAAAAATATTTAATGTTAGGCCTATTTTTGCTCACATCAGATCTCTAACAAAAAGCTCCTTATCTGGAAAACACAAAATATGTCCCTATGTAAATGTAAATATATCTGCATTACGTTTTTTAAAATAATAAGACTGCAGAACTGCTAAGAATATCCAAAGGGAGAAATACCCATGTCCTATTCTACCCTTCCCCAGGAAACACCACATCCCTATTGTAAATGAAGGAAAAGGTCATGAAGAATTTAGCAAGTGGTTTCCTTTGAATTCCCTGGCTACCACTGCCTTTGCACCCGCTGCGAGGCTGTTGCAGGCTGGTTTGCTCAGTCCCAGGGGTTGGGGCTGTGGCCATCTCCCAGCTGCTGGCTCTGTGCCGAGTGGAGCCGGGTGGCCCGTGCGGAGCTGCCATCACTTTGAGAAGATTAATGTGATTGGATAGATCACATCCGTCGGGATCCGTCAGATCCCCAGGAGGATGATTAATTAGTGTAATCTTATTTAAACTCAGTATGTCAATTTCAATCTTTTCTACATCCAATATGAGCTTTCCTCCCTTATTCTAGTAGCCCTTCAATAAACACCAGGCCGTGTGGGGCCATGAATACACAGAGCTGTTATCAGCAGAGCTGGGATTTCCTAGCTGCAGGGATTTCTAGCTGCCTCTCAGAGCAAGAGCTGCATAGCTGGCTAACTCAACCTGTCGCCGCCTTCCAAAGCAACTGGTTAGGCTCTGTGGCAGCTATAGTGCTCTTCTTAAAAATCATGTCTGTGTCTGTACCTCCTTCTCTCCTGATTGGTGTCCTTGTGATCTTCACCTCTCCTTCTCCAGCTCCAGCTCTCCACGTGGCTCTGACTCTTACTTGTATTGTTCTGTCTGCTGGGATAATCTTTCCCACGTGCAATATCTCAGCTGTGGTCCCTGCTCTTTTGCCATTCCATACTAAGTTGCTTGATGAAGACAACCACTTGCAGGTGCCCACTTACCGCTGTCCACATGTGAGCTGGCTACTCAGGTCACACTGTGTGGTTTATACCAGCAGCCAGGTCAGGAAACAGGCAGATGTCTAAAATGAGTCCCAGCATACATAAGACACACTTTACCCTTCTGAGACAGTCTTTCATCTTCTCTGAACATCTTCCATCTGCAGCAGCTCAGGTCAAACCTGGTTAAGACAGAGCTTTCAGCCTTCCTCAAAGCTTTGTCACCCATGTTTCTGTAAGCCCAAGTCATGCTGCCACCTCAGACCTACTTGCAGATGCCCACAGCTGGCTGGTCCCTAAATCACAGGTTCTGTCTGAGGGAGGCCTCGGCAGCCTTTCAAACCCATCTGCAGCCATTCAGAGCAGTGGCACCCAGCTCTAATACTGGGCCGGGGGATCAGGCAGAACCAGTTCTGAATTCCTTCAAAAAGCATGGAGGCAGCAAGGCTTACACTCAAGTGGGTGAAAAATACATCAAGGTTTGATTAGGAAGTCCCTTACCCTTAAACTTTCAGATTTAAATAGCACCCTGCTCCACACAAAGTAAATGTTTATAAGCTATTGGAATTACCAGGATATGAACAGTAGAAGAGAAATGAAGTGTTCAATGTTCCAAAATGTCTGCAATCTCTTTGTGTCCGTTTAAGAACTATCTTCAAAACTACTGTGACAGAAGTAGATCAGGAGGTCAGCTGGATCAGGTACCACATTAGCTGTATATTAAATGAAATTTTAATAAAACTCGTAATTATCACAACTAGTGAAAATTTCCCTGTACGTTTTGCTGGAATTTTAATCTCAACAAAAATTCAGAATTCTACTGTGTGGTCTAGTGCTACCTTTCACAATGAGAAGAAAACCCAGAAGTCTGGAGTCAAGAAATTTAGGATAAATTTAGGAGCTGTGTAAGTGTTGGGTTTTCATGTTTTTATCTGTGGATTTTATTTGCTTTCTTCCTCAAAAGCAAAGTGGCCTGCTCCAAAATCTCTTGGACAGCACTGGAGATAACTCAGCAAGAATATTTCCATTGAGAGTTGATCAAAATTAATTGGTTTTGCAAATTCCGTATTTTGCCTTTTCCTAGGTACTTCTCTCATAGCCCCTCAGGCAAAAAAAAAAAAAAGGGTTCTTCTTGTCTGACTACCTGTCTATACCTGAGATGCAGATAAGAAGATGTCCTACATTTTGAATCAAGTGTATGAAGAAAAATAAAGTAATTCATATTTTAGATGCATTGATTTAAATTCTCAGAGGTTTTTCTCTCTACTGTTATTTACTAAAAAAGGAGACCAGAGCGACGTCCTTGGGCATCTCACAAGGCACATGAAGTGATCTGGGTCTTGCCTGGGTGAGAGGATGGCTGAGAGCCCACCCCTGACACAGAGGCCACCCCACAGTGGGGTGATGGGGCTGGAGATCTTCCTTTCCTTCCTAGAAGGCAGCAGCCTTTCCTTTTTATCTCAAGTCACACCTCCACCCCAGCCACTCCCCTGACATGTTTGGGTTGAGATTAGGCTTGTCTCCTGATTAATGCCAATAGGATGTGTGCAATGAGACACATCGCAGCCTTCTAAGATAATGTTAACAGTTATTACATCATAATTGTCATTAAAGAGCACTAACACATACCAGCAAAATGTTTGCAATGCATTTTAGCCCTCAGAAAAGCATTAAAAGCTACTTTAAGATGTAAAAGGTCTGTCTAGCCTGCACATTCAGAGGAAATTGAAAACCCCCAACACATGGCTGTTCCAGCACTGCCCTCAGTGCAGCTTCTGAGGGTTTCTCAGCCCTGTACCTCTGTTTCTCTGGGGACTGAGAGGACAGGCTGGAGTGACCTGGATGCTTTAAAGCAGCCAGCTGACCTCACAAGCTAGCTGCACCAAGGTGACCAAGGTGACATTCACATGGTGACCAGGACACTCAAGGCAGATGATCCAAATAACTCTGATTACTTTCCTGTTTCTCATTAAATGGTTGCAGACAAAAATCACTGGATTTCACAAACAAGCAGCTATGTGTGTAGCCAGATAAATAAGTTACTAATGTATAGATTAACAACACAACATTGGCAAAAGGAATATTTTCAGCATTAGCATCATAGCTCAGGGTCCCAATTTCAAACCTTATGTGAAAATTTTATTTTCACATACCTGTCTGACCTATTTAGGCATCATAAAGATCCATTTCTTTTAGGATTTTTGGACATTCAGAAAGATAATTCTACATTAGACGTACTTTCATCCCTCAGCTTCTCTAGAGATTTCCTTCCTGTCTTAACTTAGTCAAGACAGTGGTTTTCTCTGGTCCTCAGTCCCCCATCAGTAAAATGAAGCTAATAGTACTTCTCAATAGAGATTTTTTTTGGAAGACAAAGACAGCAGGACTTTGAGATGTTCTTCAGTATGTTAGCATGGGAGACAGCAATAAGAGGGAAGAGACTATGTAAAAATGAAGAAAAGAAGGGTGAAAATCTTTCTAGTCTTTTAGTTCAGAGTCAAACTTTGAGAGCAAACGTGGGAGTCAATCAGAGCTGGATTTGTCCTGATGGTAATTGCAGCTTTTATACGATCATTTAAATTGTCTGTCAAATGAAAATATTTCTGTATAATGAGCATGCTATTAAAAACACCCCTGCCAAAGTGAGGGCAGACACAGACACCATATCTGTGAGGGACTGGCACAGATTCACAGCTACCACTGGGCCTGGGGAACACCAGAGCACAACGCCTGAGCCTTCCGCAGCCCTCCACAGCAGGCTGGGCAGGTATTCAGAGTGAGTACCGTGATTTAATTTGAAAAAAAGCATCAACTTCCAGTCTCTCACTTCTGATGTACTCATTATACAGCTAAATCTCCCGAACTCGATAGGCTTTGTCCTACTGGTCCCCTCTTTCCTGCTGCCCACTTCTTGGTGGGGTGCTTTTGTTCCTTCTTAGAGATAAAATTAAACCTATGAAAGTGACCAAAATCAGTAAGGTGTTCTTACAAAACCCACATTTTAACTTTGAATTTTGCCTTTGTTAAAAATCTCTCAGCAGACAGAGGGAAGTAAAACATAAAATTACCAAGCTGAAGTAATCCTTTTTTGGTTTGGCTCAGTATTTCCTCCAAATTCCTTGTTTCATTTGATTTGAAAATGTTCCCAAACTCAAAGTTAAACTTTAAGCTCACCTGAGTGCTTGCTGGTATGTTTAAACATGCTTTCTCCCTGTATATTACACAACAGTGCTATTAGCTCCCAAAGGAGTACAAACAATAAAATTGTAATGATAGTATAAGAACACTCTGAATTTTTTTTCTTTTTTTTTTTTTCTTTTTTTTTTTTTGGTGAAGAAATGTACTGCTATCAGTATAGATGTTGTTAAGGACACAAATATTTCCTGGCTACACATTATGGGTGTGCTCCTGCCTAATTTAAAATTATGGGATTTTAACATTGACTTAATTCTCCATAGTATTACATTCATAATCAGCACATGTGTCTAATTAAATAATGAAAGTTATTGAAAGGAATAATCTCCTATCAAGATCCTCATGAGTTGGGCTGTATCCTAAACCAGCCTTATGAAATAGAGCTTTTGGCAAATACCATATGCTTACATCATTACAGAATCAACTGTGTTATTCTAAAGTAAACTTTAAAATGTAGATCCTTTAATGATAATGAACCAAATCTAAGCCTGACTTAGAATAATTGGCTTGGTAACAGAATACATTTCTTTATCTTTAAAAATGTATCAGAATAGATATTTTACATAAAATGCAACACAATCTAAACCACATCTGAGAAACATCTCATATTTAAGGACATTAAGTAAAAAGCCACTGTGAGATTTTAGAACTGTGCTCTAATTCTTCGAAGAGATGTAGAAGACAAATTTTGCACACTCAAGGGAAAGTGACCAGGTTTTCCAAATTTATAAATATTTCTGTGTGTAAGCCTCTAGACATGGGGAAAAGATGATGATGACATCTAGACACAGCTCTTCAAGACTAAGCATGTCAGGCAAATTGCCACTATAAACAACATCAATCTGAGGTTTTGCCAAAGACCTCCACTTTGGTAGTTGCAGAGAGCTAGGACACAAATTCCCAAATCTGCAAACACTTGTGTATGCAATTGATTTCATTACCAAATCATTCTGAAATGCCTTTCCTTTCTTTCCTCTTGACACATGGTTAATGTTACGTCAAGAAAATATAGATCGATATGGGATCTCATTTTTTTTCTGTATTCTCTGGCATTTTATGGAAGCTTTACAAAGATGGTTTCTGGCTTTAAACTGCTTTCCTCTCTCACATATGTTGAAAAAAAATGTATGGAGGAAAGATCTTTGAGTTTATTTGAAAAGAGGCAAAGTGCTATAAATGCAAGAAATAAGTAAGCAGAAAATAAAGGGGCTTCTTCTCCTCAAAAATATCTGTTCCATTCCTTGGAGATGGTCCTTACAGCAGCATTACCTTAAGCTGTAGCATTTTGAGATTCTTTCAGACCAAGGAGAAATCTGAAGGTGATTGCTCTTTTTCAGTGCACAGGAGCTCACCAACAGTGTTACTTGAGCAAATGGCAACTGCAGAGCTGTTTTATGACCTGCAAGGAGGAGCACAACTGCAAAAGCTAGGCTGCAAATGTCCATAGCACTTTGCATCACCAAATTTAGGCAAGTGCTTAATTGTAGGCATCAGATTATCTCTAGTGAAGCTTATGTCCTCCAAAAGTAGGCTGCATCAGAACTGTGTTTGCTCATGCATGCTCACACGCGTGTTAGCATAGTCACACCCTTCCCCTGCTCACCAGGTGCACACATAGCTGGAGGCAGGGTCTGTTCCCTTGCTTTTAAACAGGCAGATTTTCTATTTTCGATGATCTAGATGCTATGCCCTTTGTAAATACAAACAGCAAACGGGGGGGGGGGGGGGAG
>VYXF01001784.1:108605-195341 GCA_013397295.1 Polioptila caerulea | reverse complement strand
CTTTTTTTTTTCTTTTTTCCCTTTTTTTCCCCTTTGTTTTTTTTCTTCTCTTCAGATGTTAACCACTGCTTAGGAGTTCTTTATTGGTAAGCTAAAGTGCACATATTGTGGCTGGAGTGGGGTTTATAGACATGTTATTTGCTCAAGTGTAGATGACTCTGCAACCATAGATGGATGGCAGCTCACTGAGTCAGGGCAAGGTGGCCAGAAAGCAAAAATTCAGCAGAGGTTCAATGAAAAGCTCCTGAATGCAAAACTAAGTAGCAAGTGTTGTCTTCCCAGGACTGCCTTTTCCATCCCGATTCTCCTGCATTTATGGTTTTCTGGTACCATAGGTGATGACCTGTATCCTCTTCTTGTTTGTCTGATGCAATCAAAGGGGGTAATCCACCTACTCTTACTCTTCTATGATCTACAAATGCCTGCTCTATATTTTTCAACTGAGATGAGAAATTCAAAGCCTGTTGCCTCCCAAATCTGGCTTCCAGAACTCCAGAGACTAACTGGCACAGCTGGCTGCAAGAGCAGCAGTCTTGCCTTCACAGCCACAAAGGGAATCTGATGCTGGCAGCGTGCTGGGCTGGGGTAGCCAGAGAGGCAGAGCTGCAGCAGTGGGAGCCACAGAGCACTGGGTGATCTGCTTTGGGCCACAATTGCTTTGTGGTGGGAATGTGTCTCGACTTTATTTGCTTCAGGCAGAAAGCAAGGAGAGGTCCTGCATCTCCATCTGTCTTTGTGAAATATCTAGTGTAAGGGAAATCCTGCTTGGGCTCTCTCAGCACTACACATCATTTCTTGGACAAGAAAGGGATAGGGTTTTTGAACAGCATTCTCTGAAACTACAGAAACAAAATTCAGTAGGGGGCTACAAGGATCTGTTTGGTGCAAAGCAGAAGGAATGTTTACAGTGTGAGAAACTTCAAGCGCACCTTCTAAGATTTTGGGTGGCAACACCAACTTTGTGGTGGATTACTGTGAAATCCTTATGTCCAGGCTTTCTACCTCCCTGTTGCTACCTCGCTATCTGTCCTTTGAGCTGGTGGCACAACTTCATGTTTCATTAGGCTGTTACCCTTAGAGGAGGCATCAACCTGTGCATCTTGTCTGCTGTGGCCACAGTTGGTGATTTTTCTTGCTATGCAAAAGTTGTATTTGGTAATTAAACCTGTGTGACCACTGGTGGTCACGCTACATTGCCCCAAGCATCATGCCGTCACCAAGGAGGCAGGGCCACAGCTCCATGCAGGACTCTGAGGATGGCATCTTTTTGCTACAGCCAAGATGAGGAGGTTTCTGTTGTTCTCTTACAAAAATGTTGTGTTTTCCTTGGCAGTGGCTTTAAAAATCTCTGTCTCATACACAGCAACTGATGCAAACATGTTAGCAGAAGCCATTTTTTAATCAGTTTCCTTACCCAGGGGAAATGTAGCATAGACAGGGCCTTCAGGAAACGAATAATTAGGTGACCTTTTTCCCCCTAGAATATCAGGTCTGTTTTATGTAGAGCTGTTTGAAGTCACACAAATTCTCATTACTCTCCAAATCTCTAACCTTGCCTTGTTTTAGATACCTTTTAGGAAATCAAATCAGTGTTTCAATCTAATTTCCAAAGGCATTCAAACACATGGTATGTGTGCTAACTTGTTTCCTCTAGCATTAACAAATCTAGCAAATTGCCAAGCTATTTGCCTTGAGGAAAACTACGATGTTGTACAAGAAGATAAAGTATTTTTTTTTCTCTGATTTTACACATTAGAAAAAGAAAAGAGAGGTAAAGTTATCAGACCATGTTAGCCCAGGATATAACTCCTTTGAAGCAAACAGTGTTCCCAAGTAGATTGCCATGGTTTTTGATCTGTTCTGGGACTTTTTAGTCACGCTGTGATCTTTTTCAGTCACTTGATGTGGCTGGATGGTGAGTGAGTCCCCTTGGCTCAGATGGACTTTCATTGAATTAGTTGCAATTGAGTATACCAAATTGAGAGTGGAAAATAGAAGTGGAGATAAATAATTTGAGGGCCTTATAACCCTCAAAGTTTAAGAATTTTATAATGCTTGTATTTTAAGGAGAGGCTGTTTACAGAAGCCAGGCACGAGGGTACATGTGGTGCAACAGAAGCAGTGAATGGTCTGAAACCTCTCCTCTGCCTCTCCTCCCAGCACGCCAGTCTCCAGGGAAGCAAGTGCTCCAGAACATTTAATTTTTCAAGCAGTTGTCAATAACAGATGAGTTTCTGCAAAGCTTAGGAGTTAAATAAGCTCAAAATTCTTAAACAAAATGTTGTGGAGTTGGTTTTTTTTTTGCATCCTATATCTCCAATCGTTTCTTCTGCTTGCCCCAAGAAAATGAATGGGCAATTGTCCTTAAGTATGGAAGGCAGCAAAGGGTTCTTCTTTGAGTTCATGATAAATTTGGTTGCAAATGCATATGTAAGGAAAATTGCCAAATGCTTTCAGAAGATTTTCATTTTGCTCAAGTGTTCACACCATGGCCATCACCATGGTATTTGATAGCTATCCACTTTGTTGTGTACATTGCAGCTTTAGCCTCACATTGAAGGATCACACTGGCATACCTTATTTTCCTGGAGTCATATAGAAATAACTTTTTTTAATGTAAGTTGCTTTTCATCACTGCAGTTCCTTCAATTTGATGTTTATCCAGCTAAATAGTATCAAAATCTTTTTGGCATATATGGTTATGATTTCTGTGAAGGATCAGTGACCTAGCTTGATAAATTTAAAAGTTCAGCAATAAACCCAAATATGTGACATTTATTGAAATTCATTCTTTGCCATGGAGCTGCTTTCTTTCAAAAATATTGAGAATAGTAAGGGATTGCATCTGCAATTTGATTAAATCTACAGTTGTTACCATTTGCCTTCTGAAAATTGATTCCCTCCCCTCCCTGTCCCCCAGCTTGACATGCTTATTGATTAAAAATTCTGCACTGGCCTAAGCCAGCATATATTTGTTAGTGTTTGTGTGCTTCCCATGCAAGTTCAGACAGGCTTTCAACTGTGGAAGCCAACTCTATTCCTAAAGTATTGGAAATGGTAAGGTTCCTTAGTAATTGTTTCAAACTATATGATGACACATCTTTGAACCCCATTGTACGAAGGAAAAATACCTTCTGACTGGAGAGAGGTTTCCTGTTTATGTGTGTGTTTGCTGGAATTAAGCCTTCCCCTGTGTGTTGGCTGAGTATTATTTTGTAATCCAAAATGGCAACATGGCAAGTCACCTCCAGAGTTTATTTTTTTGGACAGGATACAGGTCTTTTATTTTCAAAATAGCATGGCTCTGGAGTTGATGATGAAGCACAGGGGCCTCTCAGTTATGCTTCTACAAGCAGACTCAGTTAATTGAGGAGGCACACTTTAAAGACCACTATATTTAAGCAATAAGTAATTAATTTTTATTGACAATTTTATACAATATAAGTTGTTCACTTCCCACACAGGAAGTTTGTTGCTTCAGCCAGATTTTCTTTCAGCATAAGGATATGAGATTTGCCAAATGTATAATTTATTTTATAAAATTGCTAGAATCATAGCTTTTGTTGTGACTGAAGAGTCACATAAAATTTTCTGCTTCTCTTTAGAAAGAGCAGGCCAGCAGGTGGCCTCCAGGTGGTAGCCCTACTGCAGGAGGATGGCATGTAATTCCTGAACAGTTTTCAGCTGTTTAGATGTGGGCAGGTGACCAAAAAATATAGCATATAAAATACTCTTGCCTCTTGGTATCTGGGGTGTGTAGATTTGTGACCTCGTGGCGTGCCCTTCCATCCTACCTGCCATAGGTGAACCTCCTTCAGAGGGGAGAGCTGATGAGACTCAGAAAGGCATTTTATAGTAATGAATAGTAACAAGGCTAGACCACCATGAATTTAGGCAGTGAAGTTATAGTTATTTATGAAATACAGTGCTAAGGTTTCTGGTTTGCTTCAAATAATGCTCATTTTAAACAACTGTCTGGGACAGGGAGAAACCTTGGCTAATGGACTGATTACAGTGAGCACTTGTTAGGGCTGAGAGCTGCATGGCCCTGGTGTGGGATGTCCACACCCAGCCCCAGCTTTGCCGGCTGCTACCCCTGCCCACATCTGGCAGAACATGCCCTCAGCTGAATGCCAGCCCCGTTAGCACCCACTGCAAACACTCAGCCCTACAACACATGTGGGTCTTAGGAAACTGGATTTTTTTCATCTGGTTTTGTGGTTGTGCTACTTTTCTGCTAAGAACCCTGAACAAGACTGGCCTTGTGGTGATCCCTGGGAGTTTTACCACTGACTCTTCATGGACACTGGATTTAGCTCTGCTTTTATATGTGTCTCAGCCATATTTGAAAAATGGATTTCCTCGTCTTTGACTTTAATAGAAGGTTGATGTATCTTTTTTGACATAAAATTTTCTTCATTAATAGTTGTACAAATTGTTAAATTCTGCAGGAACTATCAATTTTCATTTAAATTTTGTGGAAACAAATCCTTTCTGAGCATGGTTAATGAGTTAGATGAAAACAATTATCATCTACAAATAGATTTCCAAACTTACTTATTTGATGTTTCTTTATGTTTCTTTTGTTTCTTTATTTTTTATTTTGTTTGAGCTGGATGCTGAACCTCACCTTTCTTTTACTTTGCTTTGAAACTAATCTAGCTAGTGAGATTTCAAGCTTGATAGAAGTCTATGGTGCCATGTGAATGCCCAGAGACATGCATGACTTTTTATTGTTTTTTCTTTAGCTTAAATAAGAGTGCATAAATAAATATCATAATATCATTTATTTATCATAATTAAGAGTGCATTTTGTATTGGTTGACCCAAACTAATTCACTAGAACTTTAGGTCCATCAGAGATATTTATTAAGACATTGGGGTTTGCTTCTCCCCCCACCTACATACCCACATCGTAGATGATCCTGTGAGGATGAAAGTAGCAAGTTTCCAAGTAAGCCCAGCATTCCAAATAGGCCAGAGTAAAGTCCCAAATCTGTGGATTGTCCCAGAGCATGACTAGAAAAGAACAAACTGAAATAAATCCACAAGCTTCATTTGTCTTAGATATGTGCTGAGGTACCTCTGGCTTGGATTGCTCTCTATCTTTGAGGCTGTTCTACATTCAAAATTGTATTAGGATTTCTGTTATAGCAATTACATATCCTTTTATCTGTTGCTATTATATATCCCAGTATCTGTTTTGGGTGTTATTACCTGGGTATTATTGTATGTATTTTCACATATCTTCTCATCCAAATGTATCAGATTCTGCTAGGTCTGAGAAAGCATGATGAAAGAGAGGGAGGCAGCTTTGCTGAAGACAATGAGAGGTGTTGGTAGTTGAATTAACATTTAAAGATGATTCATTACCCTCTCCTGATGTCATTGAAAATGTTAAATGAATTACTTTAATTATATTCAGTTTTCCTGTCTACTTCTAGAGAGGAGGTACTAATTTTACATGTTATATATTACTGTCCTGTAAAACCTTTCCTTAAACTCTTTAGGTTTATTGCTTTTGCTCTTTGGATTAGAGGCTAATATTTTTCCTGAGGGAAAATGTTTCTGGTTAATACTCAGTATTTGATATCATTCTGACAAATGCCCAAAGCTGAAGTAACAAAAAAAAAAAAATACAATTGCAATATTAATAATCTTTTAAAGAGTAGGTAGAATGCAAACAGTAATGGGCTCCAGTAAGCAGTGAGCCCTGTGTGATAAAGCACTTCTGCATCAGAGAAAATAATCCAAATTTCACCCTAAAAAAATGTATTTACCATCCATTTAGATGAGTAGAAAATGTTATTCATGTTTGAAGATGCAATTTAGGTTGGGGCAGATGATTGAAAACTATCTTAACTGTTGTTTAACTCTTCTGATGAAGGAAAGCTTCGAACACATTGCTTTTGCCTTCCTATACATGCTCAAGGATGGAGTTCTGCATGATAATGAGTTTTATCATTGTGTGCATTTGCAGCACTTCCAAATAGTAAGTGGGGATGTTTCCCCAGCTAGGATGTAGGTGCCTTTAAACTGAGGGTGTAAATTCTATTACCTTCAATGGAAACTACACAAGAGTTGAAAACAGAAGACCCAGACGTGCTCCGTGTCTTTGTGCTTTAGATTTATTCATTTCCTAGTATTTAGGGTTTATTAAGCCTATTGTAGTCAGAATCTGAAATTCCCAAATGTCTGTTTTTCCTGATATTGCAAACACTGTCCTTACAAACAAATTACCAGCATACATGACATGGTGGCAACATTCACTGTGTCCTTTTCCCTTCTCAGATGATTAAATAGCTCCTTTTCTGGGAATGTCCTCTCCTGTGACATTTTCAAGATCTTGTCAGCTCTCCACCATAAATTTCCACAATGGGAAAATCCTATTGAATCTAGCATGGGAACCTTACTATAAGCTCCTGAATTATCTTACGAAATTTAGTATTCAAACTGTTTGTGCTTCAGAATTGCATGTTAAAATTTCATTACATTTTATCTTCCATTAAATCCCATAGAATTCAGTTATTATTTCTATCAGATTCCATTTTATTTTTGTCCTTTTCATCCTGACCCTATGTATACCAAAGAGAGGGATTGCAAGATCTGTCCACTTGTGAGAAAGGGATGATTCTCTACTTCTGATTATATTCAAAAAGACCTAACCAACAACAGTCACCTTTTTTTTCCTGGTTGACTATGACATGAGAGTAGGTGTTCTGAATGGAGAACATGCTAATAGAAGTTGAGAGAGATGAGAGCCAGACAGAAGGTAAGTAGAGTCAGCACAAGCATACATGAAATCACAAAAATCATTAATGACATTCTAATTGCAGAACTGAAGCCCATGATTTTCATGCAGAGCTAAAAAAAGGGAAAACATCTTGTGTGGTCGTTTTCAGTTAGAAGGCCTGTTTTCCAGTTCTGCAGACTTTTCTTTCCTTCCTTCTGAAAACACATTTACAAAAATAAGTATGTAGTTGCTCTTCTTTATATTTAAGCTGCCGTGATAAAAATCAGCTGGGGTAGAGCTCAGAGACAACTTTGCTTCTTCCTGAAGATGGCTGAGTTGTGTTTTTGTTTGTTTGTTTTCAAATTGACAAGTTTTCCTATAACATGCTTTGAAAGAACTTCTTCTGTGCAAATAATGCCACAATCCTCTTGTAAGTGAAACACAAGCTGGGCCAACCTCTGTCTGCAGGTAAGAAGGAATGACTTTAAAGTTCCCCTGTCTGCAGTGGGAGAGGTCCCTGCTCATCTGAGCAGAGTATGTGCACCCAAAGTCCCCTGCAGGGCACAAAAATAAGGTAACAACCAGTGAATTGTTTTCACAGTACAAAAAGCCTTTCAGGAAGCAGCAAGGAGCAATAAGAGGTGGCTTAAAAAATAAGAAAGTACCCCTTCCTCAGCTGCAAGAGGGAAATCTAAAGTTATGTTATTTACCGAGACCACCATCACATGCTATTAACAGGGGTAAAAGCCCATCAGTCAAATATTTGACTACTCATGGTTTATAGGGATTTCAAAGACTTATGGAAAGATAATGCCTGTGTCCATTAGCTAGTTACTTAGAAATGCAGCGTTGGTTAATTTAGCCTTTCTGTAAAGAGTAATTATTATCTTCATTAACAATATATAAGATTTTAAAGATTTACTCTTCTGCACCTATCATTCCTATTACGTCTTCTACATCTCAGTATTTACCCTGTATCTTCTATTGCTCATTTTAAATGAGGTAGTATTGAGATTCTGTCATTGCCACAGATCTTCTGTCTTTCAGCCTGTTTTAAGCACCCTGTTCTCTAGTCCTTAGTCAGCTCAGCTATCACAGGAATCAATGAGAGTAATGTTTGCATAGAGACTGTGGAGTCAAGTCTTGGAAAAGATGGTGGCTTCACAGTGAAGGAATGTAGCTTATCCTGACCTAGCTTAGGTCCAAACCCAGGCTTTTGTGTGAAAGCCCAGGTGTGTAAGAGATGAGATCTGTCAATCCTCACCCCAAACATCTGTATCTTGTTTAAACTGAAAATGCTTAAGTGAGTAATTATCAATCACAAGTAGTCCTTATTTTTTGTCTGAACACAACATACATGGTGCTAATAAGTAATACAATATAACTTGAATATTTTTGGTAGGAGTGGGAATGTAAAAACAAAGTGTTCCTGCTAAATGACAGTGACCTTCGTACAGTGCCCAAAATATTGAATTAAATATCAACCGTTTAGTAAAACATCATGCTCAGGAGCAATTGCTTCACTATAAAGTCTTAAATTAAAAACATACATTAACTGACCAATTTCCAATTTTACCACTGCCATTTTATTTTCCTTTTGGATAAACAGACCAAGCTTAATATTATGGGAAAGATCCAGAGAGGCTGCTTTGGCATCTAAAATAGGGTTTAGAGTGAGTTCAGGGCACAAGTCCAACAAAGGGATCTAAAAAACTAACTCTCACTGGCCATGAAGCTCTCAGGTGCTTAGATTAACCAGTGTCTGCATTTTGTGCTGAATCTCACCTGAGCTGGAGTTCTGGAAGAGAAGACAGAACAGTAAGAGACTCTTGGTCCTGGCTGGGTTACAGCTCCCAGCCAAGCTCCTTTGCAGTGCCCAGACAGGATGGAGCCAGGCACAGGTCCTGCTGCTGACAGGCAGCCTCCAGCACCACACACCATCCCCTCTCTTCCTCCCAGCTGGCTTGGCTCCAAAGCATCAGGACAGCTTTGCCTAGGAGGACTCACATTCCACTATCTGCACCTTCCCACCAGGACAAGAAGAGGAGTAGGAGAGTCAAGAATGGCCATAGGGTGGTGGATTACTGGATCTCACAGCAAAAGGGCAGGAAAGTGCAGGCAGGGGCTGCAGAGAGAGGGCAGGGGACAAAAGCAGCAGAGCCAAGCCCTAGTCCCAGATTTAGACTTTTGGCCAGCCTGTTCATGCAGGGATGAGGACCATGGTTTTAAATCAGCCCCTTTATGGCAGGCACCATCCTGCAGCTCAGCCTTTCTGTCCTATGCCTCTAGTAAATACCAGCTCTAAGCCTTTTGTGTTTTGGAGGTGTTTTGTAAGAAAGGATTCATTATCCTCATTTCACCCCTATGAGAAAGGTAAATACCCTCTGAAGTTTGGAAACAGCCTCTTAGCTTATCTCACAGACTCCTTAAATCTGGCTCCAGATTTCCAAAGGAAGCATTCCAGGGTCTGAACAAGTCCAAAACCTTATTCTGGGCCCAGTATAAATGAGCACCTCTGAAGAGCAACAGTTGCACATTTAAGCTTCCCAGGTCTCTCCAAATGAGGGGAGAGGACAGGCTGAAAGAAAGTAAATGAACCAGCTGAAAAATCCTTTCAGTAACAAACACAAAAAAAAGATCCCATTAGCATGAAAAAACTCAGACTGCTCAGCCATCCCTGAACTCCTTTAAACTATTAAGCTTTTCAGCATCTTCTGAAGGTCAACACAATATTTCAAAATAAAAACTGTGGCTGACGGACCCTTGCTGAGGGACATCTGCCAAAAAAAAGGGAGCTGAGGCTGCTACAGATCAGCCACTCTCCTGATTGCAGCTGTGACACTGTTGCCTCTGGTGAGAGCCAGCATGTCAGATAGGCTGGTCCCAGGCCATTTCGGGATTTATGAATGCCAATACTGTAAAGTCCTTGGAAGGCGATCATGAATCACAGGTTCGCAGCAAGGCGGCAGTCACGCCAATGAGCCGTCATTAACTCCGTTTCTAAACTGAGTGAAAGTAGGGCATCAGTTAAAGTGCACTGCAATAACATAAACTTACAGTGACAAAAGCGAGGTCAGCATTAAAAAGAAAAGGTCATAACCTCCTAACCAAACACAGATGGGAAATGAACACTATCCTTGACATTGTTCCTGTTTGATTATCAAAAAGCTGCTATGAAGCTAAGTAGACCATCAGGTTATTAACTTTGGTATCAGATAATGAATGAAGCTGAGGCATAAATAAAGACCCCATTGCTTTCACTAGCAAATTTACAAACAGAACCAATTTACAAACCAATTCAGTTTTGTTTGTAGCTGTTTTGAGTGTTTGCACCACATTTTCACTTGGGGCAAAGACCACCAAAGCTTTACATAGAGGTGGTTTGTGTTTGGCAGGGCTGATTACCTCAAACACAGCATTACACAATCATGGTTATATGTTGTGGAGCCAGCTCAAGCCTGGGAAGAGTGCAATCTGCTTTCCAGCATTAAGTATACATGCAGACAAATATCAGCCTGACAAAGTATCAGCCCAATGGACCATGCCTGGCCAGACCAGTTCAGCAGCCCTACAAAAGTTCCTAGATGCAAGGAGATGACTTGGAAGCAACTTAAAGTTCTCTGCACAGTGCTGACACAGGTCCACAAGCAGAGTTTTTCTTGATTTCTCTTTTCCCTGGATAAGCCACACCCAGCAGGCTGGGTAAAGGGGAGCTGAGGGTCTCATTCCAGCCTTTGGGCCAGTTCTCCAAATCTGTGAGCCCAGCTCACTCATAGAGGTGTGCTGATCTTGCTGGGACCCTTCTCAGTTTGACCATGACATCTCAGCTTGACAAGCTGTGTATCAAGCAAGACATCAGCAACCTTTTGGAAATCCTTGACCCTAAGTTTTGTTGCTAATTTGCCTTGGAGACACATTAACTGAAAAGGATGAAGTCATGGCACACAGTGGAACACTTTAGGTGTGCCCTCCAAGCAGAAAGCCACTGTCTGACACAATCCTGCCAGCTCAGTTAGAGGAAAGAATGTAGCCAGCACAATTTCTTTTGCTTAGTATCCTAGGTATTTGTACCACACCTTGGAAGAATTTAGAGACTTCTTGGGTTTTAGTTGCTGATATGATTATATTTACTCTGACATTAAAAGGAAACTTGGTAATTTGGTGGGCTTGTAGATCCATTGGTGCCATTCTAATAAAATATACCTTATCATCACTATTTTGGTACTTTTGTCATGTATCACATAATATACTTTACCATCTGTATCTGTTGACACACAGAACTTCTTTTTTTTTTTTTTAAAGATTAATGTTTGGCTGTGAAGAGTTATTATCTCAGGGACTCCTAAGAACCATTAGCAGCAAATGACAATTAAACTGCAGGAAATGTCCTGCATCACGATCATTCATAATTGCTGTTAGAACATTTAGATCAAATCTGTATGCTGTCTTGGTTACTCATGACTATTTGCCTTTTAATCTTTTTCATTTTTATGACCCATGTCACTCCTTTAATTATCACAGTATGGAAGGCTGTTAGCTTTACAAGACAGGAAAGGCTTCCAAAATATGCTCTGCATTTCAATTCAAGTATTCAGGTAGATAGATGTTATAACCATAAAACATAAAGTAGCAAATCTAAGTGCTGAGACTAGTTGAGGGAGTTGAGCTTAAACTCTGCTTGCAGCCAGGTTTGCCAACTTGGCTCTTTATAAAAGGAGGAATTACATTCCAAGGAAATTACACTGTCCCCATTCAGTACAGACAACCACAAAATGCTCAGACTCATGCAAAAAGTTGATCAACAGGATCAACTCAGAAGTGCAAGTTGCTTTCTCCTACTATAAGGTGTTTTACCACACCAGAAACGAAGACTGGCATCTTTACCCAAGCTTGTATGATTTCCTCAGTCCACCAGGGTATGTCTGCATTTAAATCAACTCACTAGAAGCTGATAAAGGCCTTTGCTTTGCATATGTGGTGAAAATAGATAAGAGATGAGTTAGTCTGTTCAAACATGAAAAATTTGAAGTGACCCCCAAATACCTCCATACGCACTAACCTGAACCAGAAGACCAACATTGCCTTGTGTTATGAGTCATGATACATACTACATCAAGCATAGCATGTTACTCTGCTCACACACACATAACTCTTTTTCTACTTGTACTGAACCTTTGGACTAAGGTGTTCATGCGCCTGTCATTGGGCTGAATGATTTGCTGCAGTTACCAAGCTGAAGTCTGTGCTATAACTGGGTTTATTTTACTTCAATTGTAGCAGTAAAGAGCCACAATATCACACTTATTTTCTTACTGAAGTTCCTCAATTGCTGACTTGCATTTCAGATGAACAGGATGGAACAATTGTGTTGTTCAAAGTTTGCTTTCTATTTTCCTATTATTGCTAAACAATACAATAGTTTTTTAAAAATGCTTCCATCCTTATCATCCAGATGTGGAATGCTGTCCTCTTCTACTTAAAGATCTGCAACTATAAGCATGAAGAAACAGTGAAGATTCTCCCTTATCTGGGATATTTCTTCCCTGGTTTTCAGTTATTCTATGTATATTTTGAACTTCTAGTCCATATTCTTTGTGGAATTGATTCCTCAGCCCTTAAAATGAATACTGCTTCCTCACATGAGAAATTTCTCTCAGTTGCAATAAATGCTGTATTTCACCTATTAAATTAATCTTTTTGAGCAATATATAGCTCTTGATCTGTTCTACTCATTTGTAGTATATCACTGAGTGTTTGCTGAGGTTCATTACAAAAGAACCAGTTGTGCCACTATAGCCCATCACAACAAAAAACGATTTAATAAATCCAGTTGTGCTAGAGACCCATGATATGAGTTGGCTTTAGGATGTTAAGTTCTGAAGCAACTTTCAAATAAAATGCTCTACTTCACTGCAGAACATCTCCAAAAAAAGAAAATGAGTGTAAGAATAGCATTTTCTCCACTGCAAAGGCTGGATTAGCGTTCTTGTGGTTTAAAGCCTGTTAAAAATAAACGTGCTAGACAACAAAAATGCTTCTTTTGATAGCTGCTGTGAATTATAATGGTATATTGGACCCAATAATGGATTATGTATATTAAAGAGTGTGTTTTATGCAGGGATAATTTAAATTCTTTTTTTATGTGTTTGAATATTGTAAGGAAAGGCTTACAGATCGGTTGAACCTGCTAATGAAAGCAATTTCTTCTGACACACATGACTGCACTGTGTACGTAGAGGATTTAGTTAATGGTAGATCCTCCAGCAATTGCCTAGACTGTGCCCTGCCCAACAGTTCTTCCCCATAAGCCATCTGCATGCATACACACCTCTTGGAATAGCACTGAAACCTCCCAGCTCTGATATGAATGAATTTGTGACCTAAATCGCTGCTAATAAGATCTTTGACTTTATACACTGGAAAACTGAATTGTGCTAGAGTGCATACCATGCTATAGGAAAAGTTATGTTGCCACCCTAGTCAGGATGAATGACCTAACCTACAGCTGAAATAGCACTGAAGACAAGGGAACATGAATTTTAACACAGATTAGCCATTTGTATTCAGCTCAGGGATAGTTTGCATGTTTGTTGCTGACTTACTCAATTTCCTTCTTCTCTCTGTTGCCTTAAGGTAACTAAGTTCAGATTTAAACCCTTTTTTTTTTACCTCTGGACTTAGAAAACAGGTTACCCTCACTAAGTGTTTTACATATAATCAACCTTGTGTACAGATGCAATTGGTTAATTGAAAAGTCTGGTGAAGACACATCCATTGTGAGCTTAATCTGTTGAAGTTGATGCCAGCGCTGTGACAGATTTGCAACAACCGATTGGAGTTGGATGAATGGAGCTGTTATCATCACCCCCTCTCATTTTCCCTGTCCTCTTAAATGATGATGCTCTCTCCATGGCACAGCCTCTGAACCACAGGGAATCAGGCCCTGCACTGGCACAGATTTTAGTCCAAAATTGCAAAGGCGACTGAAGTCTCAGGGGGAGAAGACGCTAGGGTTATTCTGTATAAATTTGCCACCTCAACTCTGTCAGGGATCAAAGTAACAAGATGTACTCTCCCACTGGAAGAAGTCTAAAACCATACTATCACCTTTAAAGAGGGGAAAAGGCTATCATTTGCTGACAATAGAGTTTTTGAAACATGAGTTAACATGGCTCTGCTGTTACCTAACTTGAAATGACCTATCCGAGGACTAAATATGTTCTTGTACAAACACGCTGTCTGTGGGATAGAGGACCCTATCATTTCTTTTTCTGTAATAAGACAAGGAAAAATGAGATGCACCAAACAACTTGCAAAATGCTTTCATGTCAGCATGTTGTCTGAGCTTGTGCAGATCCATGGAGCGCTTATGATTAGAGATAAATGGCACCCAAGTTTCTGAAATGAGGGAAAGGCAGACAAGTATGGCTGTGTTTTCTGGCTTCCTTGCACATGCCAGCTTGAACACATTCCACAATAAGGCCAGGCCTGATTTGTCAGTACAGTTGCAAACAGTGTGAAGGAGAGACATGATGTTAAATATTTACAAATTATCACCCAAGTCACAATTAGAGGGAATGAAACTTGTAGGAAGAAGATTGCCATTGGGAAACTGTTAATGGTACAAAAACACTCACCAGCCATAGCACTCACTAATGACACATCATTACCAATCATTTGCAATGGTTAACCAAAATCTATTTTCTCATCGGTTTTACTGGCTTCTATCTGATGAGGGATGGAAAAATGAGCACACCATGACACTGGCTTTGAAAATACCTCTTACAAAAGGAATAATCCATGCACAGCGATTGCTCCCCGATGGCTATCACAGGCCAAAGCTTACAAGTCATCTGTAGACACATGAAGGACACACACACGTGTCACAGAAAGGTCACAAGAGATTGAACAGCATCCATCATTCAAACTAAGTAGAGAAACAAAAGGTTTCCTTGTTTTCCTTCTGCAACTGATAGACAGCAGCTAGTTCTTTGACCTGTGGCTATAGCACAAGTATTTCTGTTCTAATTCATCAAAACTCTTGAAGTTCAACACATTACATTAGAGCGTATTCTAAGGAGAGCTGTTAGACCTCTGAAGAGAGGAAAGACTGAAATTTTAACTCACCAAAAATTCTCTGCTTCTTCAGGACGTATTCAGGTGAAGTGTATTTGCAGCAACTTGGTCTGGAGGGTGCAGCGTCAGAATAGAGCAAGAACCTGGGTCAGATGCAGATGGAAAGAGGCACCAAACATCATGAGGCTCTGAGTAAGAAGAAGCAGAATTTATATGATGCAAGGAGTGTGAAGTACATAGTACTCATCACATGATTCCTGTGTTCTCCTTAAGCTATAAATGTCTCACAGTAGACCTCTCATGTTCCTTCTGATATCAGACACCTTAAGAGAAAATTCACAGTATGCTGGAGACATGGACTGTGGAGAATCATCTTCTCTAGAGAGCTGTCCATAAATCTGAGCCAGAGTTTCCCATAGGTTAGAATCAGCAGATTTCTGTCTGGGAGGATGCTTGAAACCTCTCAAACATACACAAAGGAAAGCACTATGATGAGAAATTTCTCTTCAAATAGAAGAGAAAAGATGACTTAGTCTTCATTTATTGCTCATATTTTCCTTCCTGTAGTGGTAAAATAAAGTACCTATTATTCCTGGCATCCTTTACATCACACTGAATCCCACCTCTGTTCTTACTGTTACATTTTCCATTCCAGCCTCACTTGCTAAAGGAGTCTAAGCTGGAATTTTTGGTCTCCAGAGCATAGATTGAAATCAATGGTGTTTTACTGAGTGTAGGTAGAGCAGACTATCTGGGGATAATGGCCTCACATCCCAAAGTGTGGTTGGAGTGAAAGAATATGTTAGATAGTATTTATGGCTCTAAATACCCCTGCAGTGCACACTGGTAACCAGGGATCCTCTTTTTCAGACACTGGAAGAACAGGGAGGATTGTAAACTGAAAACTGAGGGACATATTGAGTGGAAAAATCTATTTGGGAACATTAAAACAAGAACATAGCACAGAGTATACTGCAACAAATAAGGTGCCTGTTAAGTAACCTTCCTTCCATCTTTTTTTCCTGTGTTGGTGATTGTTGCAGCAGACCTCTCATTAGGGGTTGAAACGAGCCAAGACACAGACATTCAGCAATGTGAAAAGGGTTCCAGTTTATTGTTCCTTACAGCTTAGCCATCATGACTCTGATTGCAGCAAGCTCCTACTGTAGGGTCTCATTGCAGACTCTGACTGCTGGTTATCTCATACTGGACTATGTTGGCAAATATTAGTTTGCAGACTCTGAACACAGGCTTTTACCCAGCTCGACTGTGACTGCAGGCTCCAACTCTATCAGACCCAGACTCACCCCACAGCAGATCTTTTGCCTCTTCCTTGTTTTGTTCTTCTTTGTGTCTCTCTGGAGCTTTCCTTTTCCCCCAGGGCTCCTCTACCTCCTCAAGGCTCTCTTCCTCCAGGGCCTCTTCCTCAGGGTCCCCTTCATCAAAAGGGTCCTAAGCTGCCTTGACTGCCCAACCCACCCCTTTTATCACACTGATCTTTATTAGTCATAGCTGTGACCCATTAAGAGCAAAACTGTTCCTCTTCTTTGGTAATTAGTACAACTGTGACTTATCAGGGGCAAGGTCGCTTAAAATCCCTTTTTTCATACCACAGGTGGTCAATCAACCTCATCCTCACACCACTCTTGTCCCACCCATCACTTTCTCTCTCCACTGCAGGGCTGCCTCTGTTAAGTGGGTTTAAACTTACTGCAGTAAACAATATACCTGCCTCTGCCTGGTGTCTGAAATGGAGCATTTTTCTGCTAATCTAGTATTTGTCAGAACATGTTGATTCATCAGAAGTGAATCTGCAGGAATGCATCAGTTTCAGCAGTTTCTTGGGTGGAAGTGCTGGTTGAAAAGAGGCAGACAGTCAGAACAGGCTCCCACTTCTCCCAGTGCTGGGACCTTCACTTGGCACTGGCCAGGTAAGATGAGAACACAATTGTTCTTGGATCATGTGTGACTTCTGGGTGTTTTACACAAACTTTGAAAGCTCTTGGTTTCATCCCGGCACAGAGCATGAAATATTTCATGATAGCAAGATGTTACACAGGATGAGAAGACAGTTTCCTGCCCTATACAATATGGAAGTCAGCAGTTTGTGTACTGGGGCTCTTTAATTATAGCTATATCCTTGCTTTTCTTTTTTCCTTTCAAATGTAAATCTAGGTTTGTTTCCAGGATTCTATTATCACTAATTAATATCAGAAAAATGTTACTGATTTGAAGGAAGATCTTTATGTCTCCATATGAGAAGTGTGACTTGTTTTTACCAGCTAATATTTGCAAATTGCCTGTGTTTCTGATTTTTTATCCCCAACTCTCGATCATGATTCTTATCAGATAACAGGGAGGAAGAACAATTAGTTTCCAAAACCTATTATTTTGTGTAATTAAAGAGGTAAACCACAGAAAGAATTCAGTGGACGCTGAAATAAAGCACCACAATAATTATTGATGGATTGTTTTAACCAACATAGTGAAACCATTAGATTTATACACAGCTGAAACAGCTCTGATTTATAGTCATATTTTCATTTTGTATAAAGTCCTAATGAAATAAAAAGTTGGTACAGATTCCTATTATTCAGTTTGTAATTTTCTAGGTCATCTATTTTAAATTCTCTCAATGGTCACAAGCATTTCTTGATTAGCAACAGTTGCCTAACTATAGTCAAACTAGAGGGATTTTCCCAAAGTATGTGATCATATTGCTATTAGAATGCATAATTGTTTTCTCCATGAAGAAGCTAAATTTGGCTTAGCAACCATGTCATGATGTTGACAGAAAACATGGTGTGACAGGGCATAGTGTGGATACTGCACTGAAATGTTCATAACCACAGTTCATTTCATTGATCTTTCAAGGGGGTGAAATATCACACAAGCCATCTGCCTTTGGTTTTTCAAGCCACATCAAACAACTATGTGGAGATGTAAAAAAAAAAAAGGAGAAGGGCTAGGTGGTTTGATTTCATCAGTTAATGGCTGTAGGTCACTTGATAGCCCTTTGTTTATAACACAGTGATATGCCTGTATCTTGTAAGGCTCACCAGAGTGACTTACTGCTGTGGTACAGGGCCTAAAATAAAGCTTGCACATGCCAAGCACCACATGATGCATAAAATATTCTAATAATACATTACAAAGCCTTGTCAACACTAGGGAGAATGACTATTCCAAGAAGTAGGGCTGGCTGAAAAAAGACATTCTTTTTTGCAGACTGAGCCTTTGTGAAAGACAGTGATTTGGGGAGATGGAGGGAGAGAGAGAGAGGGAGAGGGGGTTCTTCCTTTGGTCTGGTGGAGAAATATCTCTTCCTTGGGTAATCAGAAATACCAACAGAATATAAGTCTACTTCAGCTCAGATCTTCATATTATTTCATGTCTTTTTTAATTCTTACTTTTGATCAGGGGTGTTAAGAACCCTTTCAGACCCTTGAGAACTTGACAAATATCTTATATCCAAACACTGAAGTGCTCCAACTGCTTTGTGTGCCGCTGTGTCCTGGGCAGTTTTGCTTTCAGCTGTGTGTGCACTATCCTTGTCTAAACCATGTCAGTCAGCTGGTTTAATGCCATTGTGAAAGCAGTCCTCTCTCTTTTGCTGCTCTACAACATACCAAGGGGTCTTGAGAAGTTCATCATAAGAAAATCCTTCCGTGAATTTTTCTAAAGGCAGTGAAATGGGTACCCACAAAGAACAGTGATTGTAGCTGTTTCTAGCACAACTATTATGACACTAATCAAGATTGCAACACTTCTTAAACTGAAATAGCTCAGCTACCACATGCAGCCTAGAAACGGATTTCTGTTGTTTGATAAACTGACAGTTTAGTATGTGAAATATAACCAGTTTTTCTATTAAATATATTTTGACAGGTTAGATCTCTGACAATGAAGCCTTTTACTGCATATCCTTCTGGGTTTATCGTATTCCTGTTTGCCTTGCTGCAGAGGAGCCATGGACAATGCAAAGAAGCAGCTGAAAAATCAGAGATGAATCTTGGTGTAAAATATGATCTTCCTAACTTCATTGCAGACACACCAATTCAGAATGTAGTTTTATACAACCATCATGTTTATATTGGAGCAGTCAATAAGATTTACGTACTAAATGAAACTCTCCAGAACATTTCTGTGTACAAGACTGGGCCTGTTTTGGAGAACCCTGACTGTGCACCATGTGAAGATTGCCGAGATAAAGCCAATTTATCTAACAGCATATGGAAGGATAACGTCAACATGGCACTGCTTCTAGAAACTTATTATGACGATCAGCTCATTAGCTGTGGTAGTGTGTCCGGAGGCATCTGCCACCGTCACATCATTCACCCTGACAACCCTGCTGACATTGAAAGCGAGGTGCACTGCATGTACTCGCCCCAGGCGGATGGAGAAGCGGATAACTGCCCTGACTGTGTTGTTAGCACTTTAGGAACCAAAGTTTTGGTGACTGAAAAGGACAGGTTTGTCAACTTCTTTGTTGGAAATACTGTGACATCTACATTTCAACCTCCCCACGTGCTGCATTCAATATCAGTTAGAAGATTAAAAGAAACACAGGACGGTTTTGAGTTTCTCACAGATCAATCTTATATAGATATCCTCCCTCAGTTCCGTGACTCGTATCCCATTAGGTATGTCCATGCCTTTGAAAATGATCACTTTGTCTATTTTTTGACTGTACAGAGAGAAACTCTTGACTCACAATCTTTTCACACTAGAATTATCCGCTTCTGCACTTTAGACTCAGAGATGCGTTCCTACATGGAAATGCCTCTTGAGTGCATTTTTACTGAAAAGCGAAGAAAGAGGTCCATCCGAAAGGAGGTATTCAACATTTTGCAAGCTGCCTACGTAAGCAAGCCTGGTGCAGCTCTAGCACACGAAATGGGCCTTGGGCTCAACGATGATATCCTCTATGGTGTTTTTGCACAAAGCAAACCAGACTCTTCTGAACCAACCAACCGATCTGCTGTCTGTGCTGTCTCTGTGCGAACCATCAATGAGTTCTTCAACAAGATTGTTGACAAGCAGAACATGAAATGTCTTCAACACTTTTACGGGAAAGAGAGCAAATACTGCTTGAAGAGGGTAAGTGGTAATTGATTTGTTACATTTTGAGACTTCTGTTCTGTCTTTGCCTATTCCATTGCCAGATATCCATCCCTTCAGTTTCAGTTACAAAATGTAAGTCCCTGAGCATTGGAGATTGCTTAGCATTGCTGTTGATTATCTCTAAAAGGAATAGTTCCTGTAAACTGAGTATAAAAATCGCTGAGGTCTTTATGGGGGTAAAAAATGATAAATTGAACATTTAGGCAGTTATTTCTTTTAATATTTAGAAAAATATTTATTAAGATTCTTATTCATGTGCACTGAAGAGTCCCTGAAAAACATCACATACTTAAAAGAATGTTAATGATGAATCACTGCCCTTCTCAGAAAAAAATGAAAGAGCTGGTTCGGAATATGCCATGAAGAGCCAGATTGTAATGTAGTTACTCATGCCTGGTACAGAAACAGTCCAGCTGACACCAGTTTTCTGCATGAAAGGAGTGTCAATGAAATCTGTATCTGAATGAGTGTCCAGGTGGTCTTGTGTGTGAGGAGGTGCATTTCTGTACACCAGTGACTTCAGAAGGTTGCTTCTCTCCAACCATATGAAATGCTTTGAGCAGAGGAAGAACAGAAATTTTCCCTTTCCCTTCTGGCCAGTGTCTCTGCTGGTTTCAGGTCTTGTAAAAGAAATACAGAATCTGGGAATCGGGTACTTAGAATAGTTATTTTGGAACATGAAACATTACAACTTTCAATCACCTGCTTATGAAGCAGGCCCTTAAATATACTACCTAGGGAACTTTGCTGTCTCCAATACAAAAAGTTTGGAGCTCAAAGGTGGCACACTGTTTTCTACCAGAGGGCCAACGCCTCTGTGGTAGGGCTCTGCTCAGCCAATATGAGGTCTGTGTCAGGAGAGCAGCTCATCAACAGCTCAACCTGCATTTTGATGGGGATGATATCCGTCATATCCCATTGTTGGGACAGCTCAAAGTGGGAATGACACAGACCTTCTTCACCCCAAGCATCAGCAGTGTCCTCTTCAGCACAGCTGCTCAGCACAGGACATCAGGTTAGCCTGTTGACACAATGCCCTGGTCAGAGGTGGGAGTCTATTTTGTCAAAGAGAAGGGCTGCTCTCCCTGCCAGAGGTGAGACAGGGCAGTCTGGGGAGAAGAGTCCATTACAGAGACCCTGTGGCTTCTCCCCAGTAGCAGGAATGTGTGCAGAGGGGGTCTGAAGGGGTCTGAGCATAACAACAGCAGCCTTGGCATTTGAGGCATGCCTGCTTATAGCAGGCTCCAGGTGTTCAACACAGAGGTAGGCATTGCCAGTGGATGCTGATATAGCAGCCCCAACAGACAGAGCATTTCATTCCCTTTTTTGTAGGAGGGGGACAAGCAATTTTCAGGAACTAAAAACAAGTTAGCAAACATTCAGCACAGTAGCTTATCTTTCTTCACTGTGTTATTGCTGTCCTAATTTTTCATTTCAGGTAGTAATATCCTCTTTTCTTTTCTTTTTTTTTCATTTTTCAGTTCATTTTTAACAAGAATCATTGTCCTTTGCTGAAAGTATTTTATTCTATATTCCTGGGGTATATGATTTTTGAATGACTATCTTTAAAGCTCGTGGCCTTTAACTTATCTCATTCTGCACTTGCCTATATACACATTTCATAAGGTGATCTCTTCAAAGCAAAGTATACCATTAAAATATTGACAGAATAATTTGCTGCTTTTCACATGCTGGGAAGTACTTTAGTGTTTCAAAAGCTTTTCCAGAGTCTGCTGCTGCTTTGCATATCAGAATGAATGTCTTGTACTACAGACATGTTTATTATAGTTGCCTTTTTTTGAGAAATGTCATCAGAGCTCTGCTTTCTGCTACATTAAATTGATAAAGGGAAAAATGTTTCTATGATTTCTTGTGGTTCTTTTAAATGGCATAAAGACAGTTAGAAATTTTTGTCCTGAAATATCAAGACTGTCAAGCTTTGCCATTCCATTTCCTTTGCCTTATTCCAGAGGACTCATTAAGGCTGCAGTAAAAAGTGTCCTTTGAGGTTTTTCAGGTTTTAACTAGCCAAAAAGATTGGCAAGAATTTGCCAGCCATTCTTGATGCACCTGTTTTTCTCTGTTGTGTAAAGTAGACCTGAAGTGTTGGAATGTGAGGGAAAGGAAGGAGCAGGAAAGCACGTTATTTCTTATGCTTCCCAAAAATGTCAAATCTAGTCTTTCCTGGTTTTGCTGGAGATTAAATAATAATTAATAAAAAAAGAGTCTCAAACAACTCAACTCTTCTTAGGCCCTTCTTTGTACATTTTAAAAGTGTATATGAAGGCATAAAACATTTTTCCCCTTTTTGTAAGTCACCTGCAACTTAAAAGAAAGCTTTTATAAAATCTGAGTTTGTCACAGGTTTTTTTTGTGAAGTTCAGAACTTGTCTTTGTAATGTAGCCAAGATGATCTTTCTCTTTGATGTTGAGAGAATAAAACCACAGACCACTCATGCAAGTGAAAGGCACTGACCACTGCAAAATTAAGTCATAGGACGGTGAAAACAGTCCAGCAGTGAACATGGTATACCACTGACTTCAACATTAAAAAGAAAAATGAGCCTCTAGCACTCTTTGCAAGGAAATGCTCTCTGATAATTTACAGTTAGAGTCTGATTGATGAAAGCCATTTCATGTTATCAAAAAAAGTCCCATAAGACAATTGTACATAATTTCGTTAGACTTTGGGTAGTCCATCTTTTTAAGTGTCTGTCCCTCAGGACTGTTTAATCTGAGGCTTCTAAAGGTAGAATTAGACCAAAATAAACCTGAATGATACATCCGAAACACTTCCTCGACTTGTTCTTCTCATGTTTAAAGCAAAAATAAGAAAAACTTCCATTCATCTCAATGTGATTGGCAATTTTTTTTCCATTGTGGCCTTGTTTTCTAAAGGAATTAAGTTTATGTGGTCATGCTATTTTAGGTCTGTCTTTCTGTTAGCTTTCCTTACAGCCTCAGCAATAAGAAATCTTAAAGAAATTAATTCAAGTGTGAATCCAGAGACAGGTCCCATATAGGCTCATATAGGCCTATATGGGACAGGTTCTATTAGACAGATTCCATATAGGCTATGGAAACTGATGAAATTTTAGGAGTATCTTTCTAAACATTTGAAGGACTCACACGAACTGAAGAAGATATTGCCCACTCATGGGAAAAGTCTCCATCAGAGCTTGGTTGAAGAGTGAAGTCAACCAACACAAGATATAAATCCAGGCACAACTGTGCTTCACTTACTCCAGTGCTCATGGAAAACTTCATAAAATCAAAATAAAACATTTCCAGTTGTGTTTAAGTGTAATATATCTTAAGCCAAAACCTGGGCTCACTGAAGTCAGGTTAGGAAAAGTGAATCCGATGGAGCATCTGACTGATGTCAGATGAACTTCAGCAGAGCTGTGACCAGTTAGTACTGCCTAATAATTTCCTTCAGTGAAGAGCTGGCTGATACTTAAATGACAGCAAGATGGAAACAGAACTGGCTTTGAATTTAAAGAAAAATTGGGAGTAATAGTAAGGAGGTTTTATTGCTTGAGTCAGGATAAAGATATCCGAGAGGTAGCTGCTGTGGGGGGTTTTGAATCACTTTTCATGAATCTCCCACAACAAAGAGAAAACTGGATGTAGTCTTTAAGCAGAGTTTTTTGGTCAGTAAGTCACTATCAGCTCCAGTGTGGTATCCTCAAAGCAAAGATGTGCCTAGATGAGGAGACAAATGCTGCTTACTTAATTTGCAGACATAGTCCAGTAGTGTGCATCTTTACCATGGATTAAATGGGGTTTTTCAAGTGAGGAAGATGAGTTGATTTTAGCCTTGACAGTCTCAATTATACATTTCAGTTGTCATTAGATAGGTCAAGATCTTATAGGCTTTTTTTGTCCTTTCTGCATCTCTGCTAAACAATTGTAGCCAAATAACCTGACTTTAGTCGTTCTGGATTTACATGATAAAAGAGCTCTAAAAATAAAATCCAAATTCAGCTCTGTAAAGATCTTATGTTGTTGTTTGTTCTACAGGTAAGTTCAGGTGAAGGCCTAAAATACTTAGACCTCACATGAAAAGAGAAACCACAGACAGGCTTTTGCCACCATGCTCCCATAAAGTGTCAAAAAGCAAGACAAACTGGTCACAACTCCTGTTAAATGAAAGACATAAACAGTTGGAAAACATGAAAGGAAAACAGAAGAACACCAAAACAAAAAACCAAGTGAGGGTAAAATAAACCCATGGTGATGCTTCCTTATTACCATTACACACATGATAGATGAGTAAAATTAGGTTATGCTTATATTGTAACAGAAGAAAATAATTGCTGCCTTCTATCAGGAAACTGCAAAGACACTTATTGATCTGTCATCTTAAGGCTGTGTCTAAGAATATTTAATAAAATAAACATAGAAAAATAACTCTTTTGAGGTCCTCTAACTGTAATATCCCACACAATTTGGCATAAAATTTTGGCAGGTTTAAAAATAACACCACGTATCTCTGATTAAAAATGGGTTGTTGTAAACTACTTGGATAATCTCACAGGATGGAGATGTTTTTATATTGCGAGTAGAATGTGACTGAATATTTTCCCTAAAAGTCGGGCACCAGAATCCATTAGATTAGTTCAGTCATTTATTCCTCTGGAAATGCTATATCAGATGGCATACAGCACTCTGCCTGGGCACGAAATCTGTCCCCAATCGTATGCAAGCTCCTCTACAGGGTTCTGATGTCTCAGAACAATAAATGAGGAGGGCAGAATGATGGGCAGAGCACACGGGCACCCTTTAAGACATGTTTAAGCCCTAAAACTGCATCCACATTCCTGTTCTGCCCTCACTGCCTCTCTGCCGTAAGCCCTGGCAGTCCCAAGGGTGTCTGCTGTGCCTGTACCAGTGGAGTGCAAGGCAGGATGCACTCACCAGCCAGCTCCCCTCCACCATTAGGTACATGGCCACCTACCCACCTGGCTATGGAAAACCTGACTGGGGCACACAGCCTGGCACAAGAGATTGCAGGGAGAGTCTGGTCTCCAGTTAAACTGCATGTATGAGTGTGTAGGGGCGAGGCATGAGCGTGGGAGTGGGTCTGGGTAAGGTTATCTCAGGCTGAACCAGATCTAGCAAACACTCGGCTGCAGAGGTAAGGGCTGTTCCATCTCTGGGACTGGCCACATGGACACCGTCATCAGGGAGTTCCTTCCTGAGAAAAAGACAGGGGAAAAGGCAGGTCAGGGAGTTTTTTTTGAAAGTACCACACCACCCCTAGTGGTAAATAGCTTTGCAGACTCTTCCAAGCCCCAGGAGCTATGGAGTTTGGGTGCTAACCTCTTAATCACTCATAGCTACAGAAACCATAGTTTTCCTTCTCCTGGTGTCCAGTTAGTGATCTGTCTTTCCTTGCTTCCCAGTGCTGCTGCTTGGCATTTTATCATCTTCTTGATGAAAGCTGGATATCTGTGAAAAAGTAGTATCCGTTAAACTACCATTTTCTGCAAAGGGCACAGCTTTATCAGCCAGAGTTACTAATAATGTTCCATTTCCAGACTTTTTAATCAAATTCTTCCACTGAAGGCAGGGTTCCTTATTGGTTATTAGTGTGGAAAAGTGACTCTGCTGCTTTTCTCTGGAATTGCACAGAAATCATTTCAGACAGAAAGTAATTTTTATTTTGTTAAAATTGATATCTGATCACGTGGTTTTTATGTCTCAGTTTCTGAAGGCCCTTAAATAAATCTAAAGACTAGAACTGGACAAAGTATAATTTTCTTATCCTATGTAGCCTTGCTAGTTAGAAAAATTTTACAGTCCCACAAAAAGAGATGTCCAAAATGTACACTACTAGTTATGTAATACTAAGGACACTCCCTGAAGATGTATAATATTCAGATCTGAGCCTCTTTTCCTGGGTTCAGACCAAATTCTAAGACTCCTTAATCCCAGATTAAGTCCATGTGAAGTCTGCTGATGACTATTCTGCAATGGGACCATCTCAGTCCCTTCTGAAAGATCTGCTTGGATTTCTTTAAGCACAATTCCAAGTTCCAGAGAAAGAGAAGCTGATTATGCAGTGTGCTGTGTGCAGATCCATGTCCTGGATTCATCCCACCTGGCTTTGGTAGGTGGTTGACACATCTAAGCAAGCAATGAATTTTCCTCCTGTTCTGCTGCCAAACAATGGAGAGACACATAAGTCCTGACAAAGCAGACATCTGCCTTTCAGCTCACTCAGCACCCACCTTACCTCAGCAGTTTTCTAATTACTCTACTTATTCTGACTCAGGACCACATCTGGCCATCATTATTGCTTACTAAAGCAACAGTAGGTAATTATTATCCAGGAGAGAGCTATGTTACTCAAACTTTCTAGGTGGCATGTGGGTTTCTGATCTCAGACAGCTTTTGCATCAGAGTGGAATTACTCCTCATTTCCAAACATACAAGTAAAACCAGAATCAAACCCCAGAGTAAATTAAAAAAAACCGAAACAAAACACTAAGGAAGAAAATCCATGGCATAAATGGTTTAGAAAGCAAGTGTAAGCCATATGAAATTATTACTTGCACTGTCTACAGGGTGTGTGGAAACAAAGAAATGCTAGAGAAGTGATCTTGCAGGAAGTAATAAGGACAGCATAATTTTCTTAAGGCAGATATCACCTGCTTTTACACACAGCCTGTGGAAATTAGGGCAGATTGCATGATTTTCTTCTAGTTTCTTGACTTCTTTGTGTTCCATATCTTGCACCACTGTTTTGGCTGGACATGCAGTTGTTGTGCAATGTTTTGTTGGAATAAGGGTCTCCACACTCAGCATTGCCTTTGGATAACTGGTCTAGATGGAATTCCCAGCTTTTTTATTTTGCCACATTTTCCATGTTAATAAGGACTTCTATGAAAAATGCATCTAATAGACACTACAAATGTACAGCAAAACTGCTTTCATCAGCACAATATCTCCAGTGCATTACTTTATTTCTTAAAAATGTGTAATTAGTCAACACCTCTTCTTTGATAATCTGTATACTAAGTTAAATGCTAAATTAATATAAAGGAAATCAGCAAAATACAAAGATTACTTAGGTCCATTTTGTCTGCTGAAATCAATAGGATTTACTTAGTGCTAATGCACTAACCAGATTATGAGAACTGATGCAGTACTGTTCAATGACAAAAGCAAATAACTCTTTAAATGATCTTGACAAAAGAACATGAAATCATCTTAATTTGTATTAACTAATTACGTTTAACGTGGATGTTTTTTTACCTATTACCTTAAGTGGAGCATCACTACAGTGACTTCCTCCTCCATCTCATTTTAGGAGTAGATCAAAGCAACAAGTATTAAGAGTTACTGAAATGATAGAGATAGATAGATACTGTGAAAAATTTTACACTGCTGGAGTTCTTTTTAAAATTTTATTCTCAGAAAGGGACATGCTTTCTCTGTATTCTATAACAAAATCTTTGAATTGCTTTGAAATACATGAGGAGTATTGGAAAGAGAAGGAAAGAAGAAGAGGGAAACAATTCTTTGTTTAAAATGAAAAGAGGAAGAAACTCTTCTGCCTCTTAGAATAAAGCTTCATTGCCTCAGCAGAAGTTCTTAGAAACAGACAGCCCAGTCCCCTGTCCCAGACATGTTCCGTCCTGCATGAACACTGGACTGAGTTCACAGCACCCACACACCCTCAAGGTGTTGCTCACCAGTCAAGAAGAAACTAGAAGCACTGTGGCTCTGCTTTTACTGGAACTGTTTAGCACAGGAATTGGCTTCCACTGGCAAAATTGAGCCCTTCAATATGATTCATTTTTCCTTTCCTTAGGATTACAAGGACCATGACAATGTCTCATCCTCAGACAACTACCTGGCTTCACTGAATTATTTGTGCCAGAATTACATTTTTGTATTTTCAACAGGGAGAAGCAGTGATCAAATGCACTTCTCACCTGAAGAGAAATAATGCAGACTACCCAGAAAATTAAGGTGAATCAAGAACAGCAAAGCTATATTGGCTGAAAAGACATGGAAATATTTAGAGAGGAAAATATGATAAGGTTCTTCTGTGTTCCTCATGGTTACTCTTCCTGTTCAGAGTCTGCTGTGCATGTAAATTCTTCACCATTATGTGTGTGATTCCAGTAGGACCCACTCTGAAAACTGTAGTTTGATTATTCATCTTAATTCACTGACTTCCATAAGAGAAAAGATAAGGAACTTATACACTCTCTTAAGTTTTAATGGTCTTGGTAGCCAATGTGTTATGTAGAATCAGCTATTCATTCAGAAACTCCACAGTAGTTTCGTCAGAAAAAGATTTTTGACATTTACAGACATCTGGATCCAGGTCATTTAACAACAGCTTATTTCTCCCTACTCCGTGTTATGCCACATTCTTAAGGGTCTTTTCCAACCTACAGGATTCTTTGATTCTATGAAAGGAGAACTGCTGTTGGCTCTTGTATTGACCACTTCTCTTGAGGGACAATCCCAGAGTTCATAGCAGAAGAAAAAGTTGATACTTAGAATTTTGATTCTTGACAGCCAACAAGTTAAAAGTCATATAAACAGCAGGAAATAAAACTCCTGCATATTCCTACTTTCATTTGAGCTTTACATCATAACTGCAGTATTTTATGATTGACACTAGGAAATATCACCAAAGTTCCTTTCAGACCATTTCTCTAGTTTGTAAAATTAAATTTTAATTTTAATGATATCCTCCAAGTGGCTCAGAAGACAATATGAAATGTTCTGCAGTGATTAAGTAATTGATTTCCAGTTTATTCTAGACATTAAACATTATATCAAGACATTACACATAATATCACTTTCTATATGAGCACTGCACCTAACTAAGAGTGGGTTTTGACCAGCACTAGAAGAATGAGCCTGGAGGAGTGTTTCTCCAATTTACAGACATTGCAAATTAGAGAAAAGTTCACAAAAATATATTTGGATTATTTTCTGGGCATAATATTCAGACTAGAGACTGGACTTGTGGATCATTTTTCTGACACCAACCTAATGGCATATTTTTCTGCGATTTTCATTAGTTTCTATAAGAATTCCTTCCCCACTTTGCACTTTTGGCTTCAAATGTGCAACTCAGTCTGAAATATTTTATTTTTATGCTCACTGAATATGACATATAAACCATTAGTTAGCTGCAAAACAGTGACAGCTCCTGATAGCTCAGCACAGGCATGTCTAGAGATTTTTTGGCATGTTTGTTTTCTGTGGACCAAATCAAGGGTAAATTCCAAAACACAACAACTTCCTGTATGAACAAATATGATAACATTAATTATCTTCTAGCCTTCTGGACACAGCTGTAAGGCAGGGCTTGCTCACACCTCACTGCATTCCAGCAGCCCACCTGTGCCAGCTTAACAGTGACAAAGCCCTCTCTGTGAATCACACGCACAATTGGCACCTCTTGTCCTACAAGAGAAGCAATCTAGCTGAACCCAAGCCCTTACCCATGCTCTCATCGTCCATTTCAATAGCTGTGTGATTTCTCAGTGGAACTTGGCATAACATCCAGAGTGCATCATCTGACATCAGTTATTTTTCCACATTGACAGCCAAATGGATAGTTATGTGTATACTGGGAGGGAGGAAGGGAAGGAGGGAGGGAGAGGGAGAGAAAGAGAGAGAGAACCAGACTTAAAAGTGTTAATTTAAAGCAGCATCTTTGATCAAGTTTTCCCTGTTATCAATCTTCCTTTAGTTTTCTAAGTAGCCTTTTAATCTCTGCATTTCTACTCAAAGATCAAAGCCTTCCTATTTCTTGAACAGCCAACCCTACATTATGGTTAATCCACGAAGCGCCAGGTTTTGTAAGAGCCATATGTGTAACAATCTGCAGGTTCTTCAGCAGGCAGACAAAATTATGGCATCTCTGAGGAAGCCCGAGCTGACTTTGTGGCTGAGCTGACTTTGGAGAAGTTAAGAAAGGTGACAGAGCAAGCAGGAAAATCTAGCCACTTTTTCCAAAGAGCTTGAACAGGGTGTGCATGTTAGGATGTCTAAATTATGCTGAAATTACTATGTAGGAGGAAGTACTATAAGCTTAGCACAGAAACATCTCTTTCCAAAATCTTTGCTTCTGGAAAAAAAAGAAGTTACAGGAAAGAGCAAAGATCCCATGTTGGGGGAGGGTAAAATCCGAAATCTGCCTTCTTTCAAAAAGCATGAAAACTGTACATCTTTCTGCACTTGAACTATTCATACTCATTGTATGAGTAATCTGGACAGATGTTCCAGAAATACTTTTAAACTGGTTAGGCTACAAGTGCAAAAGAATATAGCTTTTAGCTTTTTTGGTGGCCAAAACAAAGAAAAGCTAAACTTGCCCATTTATGATTTAACCCAGTCAAACACTAGGTTAAAAAATACTTTAATTGTGTTCAGTGTTCCTAGTTCAAAGTATTAGTTCAGTTCCTGCTGAACAAAATATATTGTATATTAACAGTTAATAAGAAAACTAATACAGTAAAACCTTTAGTATGTGGATAACCAAACTGTTAAGTCACTGCTGTACCAGATCTAATTTAGAAGTCCTTTTTCTGTATCATTAAGACACTGCTTAAAGATTTCAACTGCTTATATGGTCTGATGTAGGCTTTCACCTAAACAATACAGTAAATTGACAGGCACCTTCAGAAAGGCTGGCAGCAGTGCTGACTGCAACTCCTAGGGACCACAGAAAACTTCACCTGCCAGTGCTGCTGCTGGGCTCAGCTCGGAAACATCACAATTCAACAGCAAAGGGCTTAGCTACGAGGTTGAACATTTTGCTGATAGTATTTCCAATGCCTTGGGTTTCAGTCCAGAATTCACCAGAGCTAGGCCAACAAGAAATTCTTCATTCATTGCTCTTTTTCATACTTTGAAGAAAGACATCTGAATCTAGAAAGGAAGACAATAAAATTTTATTCCTACATGCTCTTTAAGGGTATGATGAAAATCTATTTGACTTATAAAAATATGACTCTTGACTGTCTTGAAAAGGTTTAATTCAAGCTCCCTAAAAGATTGTTTAAAACATGTTTGTGACAAAAAACAAATCAATAAAAAAATAGGAGAAATTGGGCTCACTATTGATTTTAACAAAGGGAAGCACTATAAGATCCTTTATAAACTTCCTAAATGTTTATTCATAAAGTATGCCCCAGTGGGAGCATGTTATATGACTTCCAAATTTAAACTGGTTACAGATCCTTTAAGGGATTCCTGGTTATTATCTTTATACAATGTCCCCAAAACAGATGATGTAATATCAATAATAATGAAATTAGTTAATAGAGTATTATTGAATTGTTAGGAGGTTGTATTCTTCTTCAGAGAGAACTTAAAGTGTATTGTTCAAGACTTTTTCCAATGAAAATTAAAAACATGCAATCTCTATTCCCAAAATGAAAGAGAAAATCCTTCAAATGCAGCTAGTATTTTAGTATGTTCAAGACCTATAGAGATCAGATGAAATAGTGCATGAACCATAGATGATCAATACAATAATCTGAGTAATTATCAAAATCTGCCTTCCCCGTAGTTTCATTTAAACACACAATCAGAAACCTATTTTTCCTAACTTGTGTCCCTTTTCTTTCTCTGGTTTCTTATCTCTGAAAAAAGTGCTGAAAATAGAGGGAGAAGAATATTGGAAATTGTTATTTTAATGTAAAAAAGCACATTGTTGTTTGACAATCTTTTTCTAGGAAACTGTTTTAGAAGTAGGTGTGTCACTGGGCAGGCTCTGCAGTACAAGAATTCTCAGACTCTTGGAGAAGCAGCATTAAGGAAGTCACTATGAGAAAGGATACCTTGATATATGTGCTTATATACATATCATCGAGTTAAATAAAGACCCTATGTCTTATTCCTGCAGACATGATTTTTAAAAGTAATAGAAACATTCCCATAGCATTAAGTTTTTGCCTTCCTCATGGAACATCATAACTGATGAAGCAATTAAGTTTGAAACATCTTAAAATACTTTTGGTCGAATGCATTTGTGCTAAATGACTTCATTCTGACAAAGATCTATTGCTACTCATAAAGACAGTACTCATCTGCACTTCATTTTCAAACAGGCTTTTTCAAGAAACGCTTCATACTGCAGAGCACAAGATGATGAATATCGCTTAGAAGTCACGACTCCTCTGCAGAGGGTTGACTTGTTCATGGGCCAGTTCAACAGTGTCCTGCTAACATCGATATCCGTCTTCACCAAAGGCAACCTTACCATTGCTAATCTGGGAACTTCAGGGGGCCGCTTCATGCAGGTAAATATTGCCAGATTACTACAATAACTTCACAATAAAAACCATACTAGAGTTTAGCAGGATGGTGGAAAGGGAGGAGCATTATTACGCCAGTTTAAAAGGGCATTAGGAAATTGAAATTAACAAATGAAATACAGCTTCCAGAATATAAATAAAGTGTCTAATAGAGCATTCAGTATTTTAAGTGTTTACCTGGAGTTTGTGGTTTGGAACAGTGGTTAAGGAGCAAATTCTATAATGATCTCCAGCTGTCTTAGTTCACAACTTTGGTCCATATGAACAGGAGTCCTTTCAAAGAAGACTGAACTGAAAGCACTATCTTGGATAGACATCAAGTATGCCTCAACCCCAGCTGGGGCAGAAAGGTCCAACAGTGACTGATTATTCAAACAGCTTCAAAAATACACTTTGTATGGTCATTTACTCTAGTGGATCAGATTAAATCTCTTCAACGTAAAATGCCAAGACAGTTTATAGTGTCGAAGCAGGAGCCTCAGCATTAGTTGTTTCTATATACTGATCCACTCCTCTGGCACCAGATTCCTTGCCAGTGTACCATAGCCTATGACTCACAGCTGTAGAATTGAGATTAGCTCCTTCTCCACCTACTTTCAAGTTTCTCTGAATGTGTATTAGATTTTCAGGCTCTTGCTCACTGCTATCTCACTCTGTTCTTTTGGATTACAGTTCTTCCTGTCCTAAAACAAGTTTTTCATTAAAAAATGATAAATCACCCTCGTAAGTAGTCTGTCTCCCTCCACTAAGTACATAACTAATCTAGACAGGTAGATTATACTACATGAGTTTTTTGTAGGTGACTAATGAAATAAATATAACGCATAAAGCAGCACTCTTTTTAAATCTTGGCAGTCAAAATCAAACACCAGAAGACAAAATACTTTGAGTTCACCCATCTTATTTCAAGCACTATCATCCAGTAGTAACTTCCTTGGAGAGCTTAGCTTCTCCAGCTGCCAGAGTCCAGCCTGGATGTGCATCTCAGGCTGGATCCTTCTTGCACCCAAGGACCTGTGTTATTTCAATTTGCCAGTACTATTTGTCTTCTAGAAAACTTTCTGAAGTATTGGCAGTCTTCTGGTGTTCTTGTTCTGTAGGCTATAGAGAGTCATCAAAGTTAGTGAGAAGACTATCAGCTGCTGTGCCATTCCAGTTTTCCCTTTTCCCATAACCTTTCATTAGAAAATATTTGGGCACATGTAGCCTTTAATGGAACTAAACCTTTCCTTTCTTCTCTCCCTTCCCCTCATTTTCTTGCCACGTGCAGTGCATAGGGTTATATATTGTCCTCAGTTTATGCACCCTGTCTGGATAAAGGGAATCCTATACCTCCAGCCTTCTGCACAGACTGGACACAGAACCAGCTGCATAATGCAAATTCTGTGATGTTTCTACAGGCAAGGAGTTCAAAGGGATTTGCCACAAAGAACAGATGAAAAAGTAGGGAAAATCATGTTTCTCTTTTCCTCCCCCCAAAAAAATTTAACAAAACTTTCAGTGAGAACCCTGCCAGTTTTTCCTTAACTTCCCGTGATGACCTCGGTAAATTTAAGCTGCAGTTTGTCCTCTTTGCAGGAAAGGCAAATGCTAAGAGCTACACTCTGAGCATGGGCCCAAACTGTGCTCTGTTCTTGAAAGCAGATACTGATTCACACAGTGAAATGAGCAATTTGTTTAACCTTTCTGAAGTAATATCCTTATCTACAAAATACAATTAATAACAACTACTCTCTTACTCCCAGCATTACTTCTGGGCTGCCACAAAGCTTTTAGGAAGGTTTGGTAGAAAGCACAAGGGAGCATTATTTTTATTTATAATGTTCTTTAAATTATTCATTCAAATCCTGCAGCACACACTTCATTCAGATGTTTGCCCGACTCAAGGAACAATTAAATATTTCCAGAATACATTTCCCATTCCAGGTTCAGTTACAGATCAAAAGAAAAGGCTATTGTGTAAACTGCACATGGCCATTAGCAGAAATATTCTCATCATTGAATCAGACTGGCTTCAGCTACAGGGGGAAGTCAGCATTGGGCTCATATTGTGCTAAATAGGAGCTCTTTCCTTGAGGGTTGGGTGCAACTAACAGAAGAATAAGAATACTGACTACTTTTAATGATACTACCTCCAAATAAATGGTTAGTATTTGTTTTGTCTTTATTTTGGAAGGGATACCAGATCTGTAGAATACAGCAGACACATATTTTTGCAGAATTTAATGTTCTCTTACTTTTTTTTTTCTCTAATAGTAATCTAGGAATTGCTTTCAAGCATGTTCATTAGGAAATGAACAACTAAAGCAGATTTGTAGTGTTTCTATGGAAATATAGTTATTAACTGCAATGAGATTTAGATCATTAAAATTAAGCTATTATATGACCATTACCGAACTAAAATGGGTAAAAAAAATCAGGATAATCTAACAATGGCTTAATTCATCAAAATTATATCCCCAAAGACTTCCACACATTTTTAGCAAAGAAATGTAATGTTCTTTTGTGTTTCATTCACAAATCTGTTGGAACACATCACCAAGAATCCTCAACTCTTCACTTATTATGCATCTCATTTTTGAACAGTCATTTGCACTGATATTTTTAGGTCTTTGTACAAGCAAATATTGAATTTTCCTGTGCAATCTCCTTGTAACTTGTAGCTATTCAAAGCTGACTTCAAACACAGGCATTCTTTCAGAGAAAATTAGTTACAAAATTCTACCTATCAGGGAACCTGTTTTAAAACTGGTTGTATTGTGTTAGTATTTTGAGAGCATATTATCCTGACAACTATATAAAAGCAAAGAAAAAAATATTAATGTATAGCTTTCTATATTTAGAAAATCGGCTCAGCCCTTCAGGTGCACCCAGTTCATCTTGTATCTTCTTTGAAATACCAAACCTTACTATATTTAGATGATTTAGTTTCTGTAAATTTCAGTACTAGCAGCCATCCATGAGATTAGAAATAGTAGTACAGTATCTCTGACAAGAGCACCCTGAAGTGTACAGATATGCAGCAGTTTGGTGAGAGCAATAAACATTTGAATCACATTTCTGCTGTATTAATTTAAGGTTTCTTTTAGTTGTTATGAAACATCTGGAGGGGCGGGGCAGGGGGGGACCTCTTGAAAGCTCAGTGATCTTGTAATCTAAATTGAGTTGAAGCCTGGGCTATGGAAGCCAGTAAGTGCAGCAGCAAGCTACTGAACCTGAGAGAAATTTATTTGAAAATGTTTCTCCTATACTTCCATTTTACTTGCTTATACTTGATCAGCAGCCAATCACTCTGTCTTTTTTTTTCTTTCCTCTTTCTTGTCATCTTTCCATTCCTTTTGTTTTTCTTCTGCATATCACTTTCTACCTTCCAACATTCCTCTTGTCTCCAACTCTATTTCTGTCTCCATCTATTTTTCTCTCTTTACCTCATGGCTATAGCACAGCATTGCTGCAAAATTCAACAGATTTAACATGTACAATTTTCCTTCTGTAGGTGATGGCTACCAGATTCTGGGGTTTTGATGTGTTTAGAGATGTATCATAATGAACAGTTCCTAACTTTACTAGTGATTCCCCCAAAGCTTGTAGCATTATCCATCAGAATTGTTAATGACCCAACTCAGAACATAGCCCACATTTTACTTATTCTAAAAAAGCTCTCTAAAGAGCCAGTAATAATCAGAATGAAAAAGCAGGTATGTTTTATCCAACCAATGAATACTCACCTGTTGTTTTATGCTTTTAGTTTGAGAAAATAGAATTATTCACTTGAACAGCTTGCACTAATACTGGAAAGTAAATATAGCCTCCTTCACTAAATGTTTTCTTTTTTTCAGCCAAAGACTGGAGCTAAAATAAAATAAAATAAATCTGGATGGTCCAAATACATGTGGATGCATGTGTTCTTCTAAGGAGGATAATTAGGGCCATGAGGTGAATTCCAGATCTCTCCTGAAGAGTACTGCAGCCCATTCACATACTGAGCATGTTTTGGCTGCCTCAGAAATGTCAAATCTGTATTTGGCCATGAATAGATTGGAGTTTGTAGTTTACTAAATATTGTGAAGTTTCTGTTACAAAACAGACCAGTAATAATTTTTCTAAGACAGCTGACATGCATGAGACAGAAAAGAAAAATGGTTTTACTTCCTTCCTAAGCTGGAGCCTGACAACAACCTTTTTTTTTTTCCCTTCTCTTTTTTTTCTGCTGAGAAGTTGCAGCTGTTTCAGCCTTTCTTATTGTGCTTGTTTTCAGACTGTGACTGGGAACACAGACTGTAACTACAGCTGTTAGGTGCAAAGTGAATCAGGTATTTCACAGTGGTTATTTGATTAGAAAATAGCACCCAGTCACACTGCTGTAGCTGAGGAATCAGATTTTCAGCTGTTGTAAAACAGCCCTATTCTGCTCAAACCAAGCTACACTGAGAATACAACTCACAACTGGATCACTCATACTGCCAGCCAGTACTTTGGGAAATTAGGGTTTGTTAAAAAACCCCCACTCTGTGATATATTGAGATAAAAATATCTTTTTTTTTTTTTTTTTTTTTTTTTTTTTTTTTTTTTTTTTTTTTTTTTTTTGGTTTCAAGGCATGTTGGGTCTTTTCTGCCTGAAGTTGGCATTATTTCAGAAAATGTTTTTAGAGTGATGATGAAATGAGTTCTTCAGGAAGGGGAAATCTTTGTGGTAGCTCTGGAAAGTGTGGGATATGGGAACGTCTAACAAGATTTATTCTTAAAAGCTCACTTTTGGTCCGGCCGTAACAATGAACAAGAGCTCAATGCCCTTTGCAAAGCAGAGGCTGAATATCAGCCTAAGATTATGTTTATAAGCAGAATAGTGCATCTGCCCCCTACACTTGAAGCTGGTCTCAGCAAAAGCACCACAACTGTTTGTTGGTGACCTTCTTGAGGAAGAGGGACTAGAGAAATTTTCACTGTATGTTTTACAGCCACAACAGGCAACCACTCTCTGTAGATGCAATTTTGGCAGCAGAGCCACCTCATCCTTCTGACTATGCCAGTGAAACTCAGTGCACAGCAGGGCAGCAGTAGTGCAGAATGAGGGAACCCACCATGGGCCCTCTCATCTTCATGGTTCAGTGGGACATCCATCCTGTTGCTTCTGGAGGTGAGGAAAGGGTCTTCCCGTGGGCAGACGTAGACTCTGAGGTGCCATCGGCCACATGCTGGCCGCAGTCGTGTCCCATCTGGCTGAACATGAGCCAGCTCCAGCTGAAAAGCCAAGCTTTGGCTTTGGGCACAAACACCAAAGTGTGATGGTACAGAGAGGCCTTGCTGGAGTAGTGCACATCAGGCAACAGGCCACTCATCCTCCCAGGGGCTCTCTGCACTTGATAGACATGAAACAGTACAGATTAATGTAAGCCTTATTCCAAAGAATCATTATGTCTCAGTATTTGTAACCAGACTTTTTGCTAAGAAAGGTTATATGGGGTTATGAAAAAGGTTCAAGGAGCACAGTTCTGGCATGGGCTAAGATGGGTAAGGAAGAGGTAAGAGGCAAGTGAAAGCACATAGTCATACTTTTCTCAGTACCCTCCAGCTTCTGGCACTTAAGTGACCCAGAGATACTCTGAACCAGAAATTGCACCCATATTTAGCATTTAATAGGCATTTATGGACTCCTTTCTCTTCAGTTTTACTTACTGTTTTTAAAATTTATTTTTGTTTTGTCCTCTGTGGTATGCTGTGACAACAACTTTCATAATTTCATTCTGCTTTGAATGATAAATAGCTTTTTGGGGTTTTCTTAACCTGCTGCCTTATCATTTCTTTTGCTGCCTTTGATTCTCTCAAAGAAATAAGGAATAGGATTGGTGCACTTAAAAATCAATGGTTTGGGAAATTCTCACACACTGAGCATGAATCTGTTGTCTTTCACATTCAAGTAGACAGAACACTTGATAATCACACTCATTTCCCAGGAATACTTATGATTAAAAACAAACACCACAACCAAACTTTAACACACATCTCATTTCCCCAAAAAGAGAAAACTTAGCATGTGTTGTAGCTGCTTTCATAGACTACATGCCAGGGAACATAATGCATGCTACAGAAATCAGTGAAAAAAAACATCACATCTGCTTTTTATTTGTAACTGCATTCAAGGATTGGGAAAATTTGTCCCAGAAATCAGCAAGAGAGCCAAGTCTTCAACATTGCTCGCCTCTTACAAACAGCAAAGCAGCAAGACCTCCCCACTCCAGGAATCAAGACTCAGAGCTGTGGTGCCTGTCAGCAAAATGAGTTGACACAGAGCAAAGAAATACAGAGCTTTGCATCTTTCACTGTGCTCAGTCAAATCCAGTTTATACCATAGTGTACTAGAAGCCATATGCACCTTTGAATTTATCAAACTCCTCTTGATCCAGTTCCTGTCCCTCTAGACAAATGTAGTTGTGATAAAACCCACCCATGCAAGTGGCAAGCTATATTTGAAGTGAGTGCAAGAAGGTCAAGAAAAATACGAGCATGGACTTCAAGCCCTACAGAACCTGGAGGAGGAAAGAGTGATGGAATGCCCATGGAGTCATTGCAAAGGTTGTCCTCAGTGCCCACTGCTGTCCTGTCTCAGAGGCCCAGCAATTCATCTGGCTTTTCAATATTGGCAGTCTGACCTATTTAAGGCTAAATTCAAACTGTGCACACAAGCATTTGTAGGAATGGGAAGTTGCAATCCTTCCATCTTTCATTTCTAAGCCAAGAGAAAACTGTGGCAAACTCTTGTTAAGTAGCATTTTCATATCTATAGTTCAACTTTTAACATTTATGATAGCAGTTCTTTCTGGGGTAAAGAATGTATCTTGATTCTCCTAGGGGAAAAAAGGAATCAAACACTGCATAATGCAAAATCCATATAGCCAAATTAAAATTAACACCTGGTGCTGAATAACTGGTTTGAGAGCACATATGTTTTAATATTCAGTTCGAGTAGAAAAGCTTACACTCTTCAGAAGAGATCCATTATATTCTTCATGGATTAGAATGATATACAGCATTTAGAAAGCTACATATGTGCCCTTTGCAAGGCTATGCTGCATATCCCAGGGCATTTGAGGCTCTGCACAATAAAGTTAACCCTCTGCTGGATAATGGCATACACCTGCCAGACATCTAGGGAAAAAATAACAATATGATACTTCGATTGGATTCCTTTTAGAAGGCCTCTCATTTTTGCAGAAGGTATTTCAACATGTAGACAGTAACATTTGTAATTCAATCCTGCTGACTAGCAGAACTGAGCATCAGAATGATTTTTAAAATAGGCTGTTGTATGCTGGTTTTCATCTCAAGTTATTACAGTCTTAGTTTGCCATATTACACACAGACAAATCTAGACTCAAATCTTCGTATTTAACATTAATATTATCTGATGGAAATTAAACAATATTTAAATTAGTAATTTTAATTCTTACGGACTTAAGTGATTGCTGACTTCCAGTATAAAGAATACATTAATATAGTCATTAATTAATTTTTGGCTGTTATCTTCATGGAAGTACTTCATGGAAGCAGTGTGAGCTATGCTGGAAGAAAATTCTTTGTTTTTCTCTAAATAGAGAGACATAAATATTGTGTTTGTCATAGTTACTGATATTGAACATGATTCTCAAAAGACAACAGAAGAGCCACACAGGTTTAAATGAAGAGTCCATCTAGTTCAGTGCTCTGTCTCCAGAGGTATTGACAAGTGGTTGCCTGGGGACCCAGACACACATAGCTACTGCCTTCTGCTTCAAATCTCCAGCTATTTTCCTTTCTGGGGATTTCCTGAGATATTGATTTTTGTCTGTTTAGCTCTTTCCATGTACCTGTGGAGTTTCCCTTTGAATGTGCATTTCTCTTGCATTCGCAGCCTTTGGCAGGGAGTACCATAGGTCATCACATATTGCAGGCTGTCGTATTTTTTTTTTTGCCTTGAACACAAGTCTTGTCTTTTGGTGGTGTTTGGAATTTTTATTAGAATTAAATCATGAAATAATAGAATCATTTAGGACTGAAAACATCTCTAGATCATTGAGTCCAACCATTAACCGAACACTGCCAAGTCCACAATTAAACAATGCCCTTTAGTGCCACTTCTACATGTCTTTTAGATACCTCCAGAGATGGTGACTCAATTACTTCCCTGGGCAGCCTGTTCCACTGCTTGACAGCCCTTTTGGTGAAGAAATGTACCCTAAAACATAATCTAAACCTCTCCTGGTGCAACTTAAGGCCATCTCTTCTTTTTCTATCACTTGTTTCTTGGAGAAGAGACCAACCCCAAGCTGGCTACAACCCCCTTTTGGGTAGTTGTAGAAGAGAGTGTATGGTTCATTTCTAACCACTCTTGGTTCTCTATTCCTTTTTCATAGAGATTCCTCAAGTACCACACTCAGTCATTGTTCATTACAGCCTTTTGGTCATCTTTGTTACCCTTGTCTGAACTTTTTGCCTTTTTAACATGCTTTTTTTGCCAGGAGGCAAGTAGAACTGCATAAAGATCTTAAGTTTCAGGCAAGCCATGAATTTATATGATATCAGGGTGTTTTCTGGTTTGTTCTCTAATCCTTTTTTAATAATTTCTAAGTTTTTATTAGGTTGTTTCTGGCTGCTGCTAAGCAATTAGATAACTATCTAACGTATACTGCTTTAAATAATTTTCTTTGGTTTAGTCCACCTGCCATTTTATTGCTTTGACATGCTGTCTTGTAAAGTCCTTCTGCCAGCCTTCATAGTCTGTCCTCATCCTCAGTACCTTGAATACCTTCAGATCATCACAAAACCTTTTTTACTGGACTGCTCAACCACTTTTCAAACTCATTTATAGGTTGATTGAACAGTGTGGACCCCAGCACAGACAGCTTGTAGAACACCTCTGGTGACTCCTTACTATTGCAGTCACTGACCATTTACTGCTAATGTCTATTTGTTCTCCTTTGGTTAAGTATCTGTTCTAGACCTTTCCTCACTCCTAATTGCCTGAGTGCAGGCATGGAAATAAGCTTTCATTTCTCTTATGCTCTGGAGAAATGCATGGTTAATAAATTAATTATTAAAATGTAAATAAAACAAAACAAAAATCCAACACCCACTCTCCACCCACCAAAAAAGACACCCCCAAACTCCCCAGGATTTTATAGTCTTTGCAGAGGGAAATCTTCCTGTAGTACTGAATCATTTTTATGGTAGTGGTCCCTGTATGTTGGTATGTCCGTGGCAGATGAAATTTATGCTGCACACATACCAGCTCAGTCCCAAGCCATGAAAATCAGAGCTTTATGAGAACGACACTGGAGTCCTAAGTAGCCTCTTCCTCCTGCTGCAGAAGCCGTCCTCAAATTGCTTTTTTTTTCAGGATTATGTTGGATATGGGTAAGATAGAATTTCAAGGACGGGACTGATGTGTGCAAAAATCACACAGTTTTATAGACCAAAAATAACATTTTTGCATCTAGTATCTGTTATATATAGCAGCACTGTAGGCTGGTAGATTAGTTCTAAGCAAAATCCAAACTTTTATTCCATGAGCTAGGAAGTGTAATCCGAGCTCCCTGTATGTCATGAGGTCAAAGTCTAGTCACTTGGGGTTTGAGCAGGTGATTTGACTAGTAAAATAAAGGTCAGTCGGTGTTTAAAGTACCGAGTAATTTTTCCAAGATTGTAGAGATGGAATCCAAATTTTCATGTATTGCTCTGAGGTTGGAAAGCAGATGTGTTTAAAGAGTTAACACTGTGGCTCAATCAGAAAGAATGCTTGGCAATAAGAGAAAGCCTGGATTAATGATGGAAAAGAATTCTTAGCATTTTATAGCAGTGGGTATTCGAGATGAGACACGGCTAATGATCAACTAAAAAGGTATTTGCAGCTGTGGTGCTACCTCTCCCCATAATGCCAACATTAATCAAGCTTTTTCATGCAGCTTTCCAGTCCATTCTATTTTTCATTGTCCTGAATAGAAAAACAGAGCTCATGCCCTATTACACTGAGTCAGAGACCATACTTCTGTGTCACCAAAAACGATCATACCTTATTGATTTCTAAACTCTGTACTTTCTGTGGTGTGAAATAAATCCATAGCAAAGCCTGTAACAAAGCCAGTTTCATTTCTAAAGGAAAAAAAAAGCCTCTTGCAACCCCAAACTATAAATACCTCTGAGATGTGAAACAGTTATCAGCATGAAATAACTGCTCATATACTTTATTTAAGTCTTGAATTACATCAAAACATCAGCTATAATTACAGCATCTCTAAGTCTAGTTTTGGAGACAGCCATCTTGTTGAAAGACCTTGGCAGTGTGAAAAGCCAGTGAAATCGTGTAAGTCAATGTCCTGGCTGTTCTGATTCTGCCTTCGGAGTCAGAAGAAAAGCTTCATTATAGTAAAAAATGAAACATTTGACATACAAGTTATTTCCAGAATGGCTTCAATCTTTTAAAATAATGAACCCCATTGAATCCTAACTTCTCAGCAAATGTTGATTATCTAAATTCCTTAAGTAAACTACACGTGATACAGCTTTTGAAACATGAACATGATCTTCCCTCATGTAAACAATCCTCTGCCTTTGTTGCCTGATGCTATCACATTTGGGTGCACATCCTTCTGGATTGCAGGCCCAAGCCTATAAAATCTTGCTATCAAATATCCACCCCGATGTGCAGATGCTTTATGCCTCTGCTTAACAGCCATGACTCATCCCGTTAAAGTCAACAAAGTTACAGTAGTAAAGTCAGGCGTGTGTTTGCAGGAATAGGCCCAGATTCTCAGAGGAATTTAGGTAACTCAAGATGCAGAGAGATGAGTAGTGGGGGAATTTCATACTAGTGTGACTAATCTCCCTAAGATCTCCTAAAATCGAGGGAGAGAGGGAGAGAGGGAAGGTTTTTGCAAAGGGACTTCAGGACGACTAAATTAGGCTCCTGTTTTGGAGCATCTCCTAAAGGAGCCTCCACCGCTGCCTGTAATTTAAGAAGTGCTTTAAAAGCTCAGAACCGGACACCCAGCTCACACAGAAATCAGCAGCAGCCAGAGCTCAAGGTGCCCCACCAAAGCTTGCAAGGAGCTTGTCAGAGCAATAGCCATCTCGGCAGCTCTGGGTGTTGAGCTGTGTGTGCTTGTGGCTCCGAGGGGTGCCCACAGCCGTGACCTGCAGTGCCTGACATAGCTTTGCAGTCTGATTGCCCCACGTGCACCAAGACCAGGGACTGTTGACACAGGGTGAAGTTTACTTTTCAAACTGAAGGACCAAAGTGAAAATAAAAGGAAGTGTTTTTGACTTCTGAAGACCTGGAGTTTTAAGATTCTTTTAAATGGACATTGTAGATAAAATTCTTCATTCTTAAATGTATAGGACTGACTAAATGACCTATCTTCATTTTTTGTGGTGATTTATAAATACCTGAAATCAAAGACCTAGGAAACATGCAGTGACTTTTGCATATTTTAATAAATATGGTGTGTTTTGAGACTCCTCCAACAGCCATGATTTTGCCATATTAAATAAAGTAGATTTTACAGCACTTTAATCAGATTATGATGGAACATTATGCAAAATATTATGCAATGTAATGCAAAGTAATTAATGCAAGCAGAGAACATGAGACAGCTGAGCAGCATGCATTTGTGTTACATACTGCCTGCTGATTTTCAAAATTTCTTTCTTTCTTAGATAGTGGTTTCCCGTTCAGAACCCACAGCTCCATATGTCAGCTTTCAGCTAGACTCCCAGCCCATCTCTCCCCAGGTTGTTGTCGAGAATTCATTAGCAGATGATGGCTATACTCTGGTGGTGACTGGGAAGAAGGTGAGTGGTTCATAATCTAATCCTCCTGTGCACTGTGTAAACCTGCCTTCAGCACAGCAGCTATCAGTAGGAGCAGCTGTTCACACTGCTGCTTCATGCACTGCATCCTCACAGCCCGGCCATTCCCTCGGAACACTGGGCGGGCAAGTTTCCTCCAAGATATGCTTTTTCCCCTACTAAACAAACTGGCAGCCTAATATTGAGAAGTGTTTGAATAATGTAAGAGCTGGTGATATAAACCAACAAAAGCCAGGAAATGCAAATTTTAAGGCTGAAACCCTGTCCCTAATTCAAGTGCTTGCAAAGACAAAACACACAATGGCTTAAGAAAAGAATGGTGCTCAGTTTCCTGACTTTTGTTCATTTATGTCATAGCATTGTAACCTTTTTTAAAGAGTGTTATGTGCACAAGAGTTACATGAGTGTCTTTAAAACTCTAAGTCAGTAAGGCTTGAAAATTACTTTAGCATGTAGCCTACAAAGAGTTAATAAAAGATGAAGAGCTATCATAAATATGCTATTGTCATAAGTAGATATGCATTGAAGAATAGGTTTAAAACATCAGCAGATAATATTACAGATAATCCTAAACCATAATCGTAAGCAATAATTTGACCCCTTGAGTTCTATAAGGACTTACAGAAATACATCAGCCGTAAAGATTGTTATTAATCATTTACTAGAAATGTATGAGATATTTATAAGAGTGGTCTTTAGAAAATGTACAAAATAAATTTAATGAAGATTCTGAAGGATAAAGAAATATGAGGCACTTATATAACACTGTAGTTATATATTGATTTTAATATTTTGGCCAAAAATAATTCTTACATGTTTGGAGTGACTATTTCATAACTATCCTGAGTAACATAAATTTTAACCTGTATTTTAGGTAAAGTATAGGTTTTTTGATGATAGTTGTTAAAAAACAAGTACATGGGCTGTCATATGCTGTAAGTGTGCCACAGATATTAATACAGCCTCACCAAAGTTGAAATAGCTATCATGCCTATTTTTACAAATGTATAAACTAAGGCATACTGAGATACACTGTATAAACTAAGGCACACTGAGATACAGAACTGGGAGGAACACACTGCTGTTTTCTTTCTCCATCAGCAAAAATGCTATCTTGCTGTAAACACCAGATGCTGGTAGTAACTGTATATAACATTAAGATGCCTTTAGGGTTTCTCCCAAGCGAATTTAAAATCATGTCAGTTAAATTACTTATAAGATCCTATAATTACTGAGCTAAAGAGAAGTCGAACTGTGGCTTGCACATCTGAAATCTGAGTAGCACCAGCATGCTATGCATAAATAGAGATTCTCCTTGCCACTTAGTGCATGTATTAAAAGGGTGTGTGCATCGTTTCTCCACTGACAGATAACAAAGATCCCGCTGAAGGGGCCAGGCTGCCATCACTTCAGGTCCTGCAGCCAGTGCCTGCTGGCACCAGCCTTCATGCAGTGTGGCTGGTGCAGCCAGCAGTGCCTCCGGTCTTCTGAGTGCCCCAGCAACACCTGGACCCAGGACACCTGCTTGCCTAGGGTTTATGAGGTAAAGTGCTGGATTTCTCACATTTATCTCTTGAGGGAAGAACAGTCTGCTCTCTGTAGACATTTTCTATTAATGCAATCATGATAAATTGTCAGCTTTCCTCAACTTCCCCTCAGCCTTGACGTCTGTAAATCCTCTGACAGGATGCACATGGTCTCCCTGAGTACTGTGGGCTGAGATGCTGCTGGATGGACAGGTTTTTCTGATCATCCTTACCAGCCTTGAGAGATCCCTGGCCCTACAAAGCACTTCTGATGGGGAAACAAGATGGGTCTGAGCCAGCCTGGCAGGGGTCTGACAGGAAAGCCGATCACAGAAAGGAGCATCCCACCTCTTAGACCTCTCACAGAGACAAAAGTGGAGGAAAACACTTCCTGCCCACAGCCACCACAGCCTGACCCAGCACAGGAGGCCTCTGGCTCTCACTCTTCATCCATTCCTGTGCTGGCTTCAGTGTTGGAGGAAAGCCTGGTGTTTCTTCGAGAAAAATCCCCTCTTTCCCCTACCCAAGCTCCTGGGGAAGTTGTTTTTCCATAAAAGGTTGTTGTCCCTCCCTGGGTCCTTGTTCCCATGGGTCCACTTGGCACCAATGAGGAGCAAGCCCATAGCTGCAGCCCTGGGACAGGGGCAGCCAGAGGCTGCTGCCAGCCAGCCCAAGCTCATCAAGGGTATGTGAGAACAAAAAGGCACAGATGAGCAGGGAGCTGCACTGGCACGGTCCAGTCCTAATTTAGCTATGGTTAATGCAGGATTTGTACTGAATGTGGGACCAAATCTTCCCCTGTGAAGTGTGACATAACTGTGAAGGCAGAAGTTTGTAGGGTAGTTGGTGGACTGGAAATCTAAGGGAAGGACAAGCATAAAACTTTCTGGTGGCATTTATACCTGTTCACTTGTGTTAATACATTTAAACTACATTGTGTAGTTAAAAATACATTTTCCTTTATTAGAATACAATTTAAAAACAGAGATGAAAGTTTGATATGCTAAACTCCTTGAGAAAAAGAGAGAAAAAAACTGGGTTTGAAATAAATTATTTATTTCTTTCATCAGGCATATGATTTCATGTACAAAAATATTTTTAAGTTTTAAAGTTTTAGGCAAAACTTCTATTATTCTGGAAAGAAGTGTAGAAACACATGTTTACAGGGTTGATTTTTTCCATGTTCACCTTTCAGACACAAAATTTAGGATTAACACAGGCAAAATTCAGTGAAAAACCAATGAAGCATTATAGGACTCAAACCCAAAATGGATGGAAAATGGAAGGGGGAGGGGCAGTTTGCCTCACCTTCTGTGGCCATTTGCTTAGGGCAAAGGAGAATCACAAAAATTGCTAATGCAGAATGTGAATAGTTAACTTTTCCTTTAAACAAAAACACATTTATTTCAAAAAGGTTATATTGGATAATGAAATAGTCCTTTCCAGCCTTAGTCTGTATGGGACTGAATCACTATTTCAAAGGTATACAGTGAGAATTAGCTCTTATGCATTTTTCTGCAGTACCTCTGCAGGCCCAAGGTACTCACCTATCCTGCACAGTTTGTTTCATCTTTTCTAGAGCTCAAGCACCCTTAGTATTTTTTAATTTGCAAACTTTCCAGCAGTGGCTGTATATTTCCATAGCTCAAAAAATATTTCTCTGGCTCTGAACTGCTTAGTTTCTTATTTTCAGAGGGGCTGAACTCATGTAGCCCTCTTTATTTTCAATTTTGAATAGGTTCACTCAGCAGTTTTAAGAACCAAGAGCCTGGAGCCCGTGCACAGGCACTTAGACCAAGAGGTGTATCCCCCACAGCCACCTCTGCAGTCCCTGTGCAGTTGCTGGGAGGGAGCACACCTTGGGCATGGGACAGTGGGAACAGGTATGAGGCTGGCTAGGTGCTCCCCTTCGCCATGTGGCTCAGCCCAGCCTGCTCAGCACAAACCCAGTCTACCCCTGTAATGAATATGGATCCGTGACACTGATGGATCTTAAAGTGAATCTCGAATTACTGCATGCCGATCTTGGTAGAAGTTGCTTCCAGGAGGTTTGTAAGGAAAAAATTGCAGCTGGGTACTTAAATCCATTGGATTGCTAGCTGTTAAGACAAATTTCATGCTCTACTGGACCATGACATTTAACATGATTACTGAAAAAAAATATAAAACAGATTATTCATCATCTTCTGATCTGTCTTTATACTGAGATGCATAAAATGTAAGAAACAAGCTAGTTTTGTTCCTAACAAACAGAGGATGACCTGCTTTGCATAGTATCTGAAATTCAGTCCGAACCTCTCCCTAATATTTTGCAGCTTTCAGAGGGACTGATTTCTTGAGATATGTCATATGATCACTTTAACCCGAGGGGAACGGATTGCTCTCTGAGGGTCTGGTCCAGTGGATGTTAGCTAACTAAGTCTTCAATGACGTTTTCCCAGGTTATTACATAGAGTGATAATACACTGGGACAATAGGGGGGGAAAAAAAAATTTCCTCTCAGGAGGGATGGCAGAGAAGAAGCCCAGTGTTTTCCCATGGAGTCCTGCAGATCCTTTGTCTCCTTTCCCTGCTTTGAGCACTTTCCCTTGGAGCTGTGGGCTGGAGAGGAGCCATCAGGTCTGCTCAGACATAGATGACATAGCAGGGCAGACACATCCCCTCCACAGCCCAGCTCCCAGTCTGCTCCTATCCACTGCCTCTGCCAGCTATGAAGAGTTTCATCAGCCTGGACGAGCAGCTCTAGAGGGAAGCCAGGGAGGGAGTCTCCTCCGGGATCACTTGGTGCTGGAACAAATTGCAGGCATCTGCGCATGGCGTTCAGGTCACGCTAAAAGGTGAAGGGTGTAAAAGAAGAAATAAATTGGTCTCCCTTTTGATTCTTTGTTGTGGTTAAAAATCTGACATGGTTTGTTGTTGTTTTTAAAGTGAGTCATTTTAGCTGGCTTTTGTATCAGACGTATCAAGAACATCAAGCCTTCTGCTGCCTGTTTAGGTTGGAGGCTTTGCTGGAAATTTCACATGTGGTTGTACATGTTCTTGTCTTTGAATGAAAACAAATGGGCTAATGAAACTCTAATAAATAGGTATTTTGTTACAAAAATGTATTAAGTATATAAGTGGATATTAGCTGTCAGCATAAATAAAAGGAAAACACAATGCCTTCAATTTTTCCAAAATCAAAAAGTTAACTTTCTCCCTTAACCAAAAGTTCAGAGAGCAGCAGAATGACAGGCCTTGCAGTGGACTTGTTCCATGTTATCAGTGGAGATAATACAATATTTTTGTGAATCCTGCATTTCATAACATTTTTAAATGGTTTGCATTTTGATTGTTTTCTGTTATTACCAGTACAATGTAAGTATACAGAAGAGGCCTACATATACCTCAGTTCAAAGACCAGGAGTTTCACTGTCCATTCTTGTCAACTGTCCTAAGAAAAAGTCCAGAAAACCACATTTGTTTTTCAGACATTTCATCATACAGAACAAATGGAACAAAAAAACCTTGAATATAAACAGGGGAATTCTGCAGAACTTAAAAAAAAAATTAAGATTTTGTTTATTTATTTTTTGCTTTCTACTTAGAGGTGTTGCCTCCTTAATTTGTTGACAGAATACTAAATCCTTGCTATCCCTCAATTAAGGCACACAGGTTGCTATCACAAGTCTCTTTTGTCATGTAAGAACACTAAAAACGAGTTAGGTACCTTCAGTTTTTATTCTGTGTGGCTTTGTGAAGCCCTTATCTTGCTAACTTGTGGATCACATGTCAAACTCTTCAAATGTCACATGTCAATGTATTGTATAAAACATCAGGACATCCTGTACCCCCACAGAGCAATTTCAGTTTCTGCTAGAGTTTTGTTATTTCAAAAATAGATATTGAGCAGAGTGGAAAACTAGAATCTGAAGTCAAATCCAGATTTTTGAGAAGAAAACTCCAAAGAAATAAGAAAAAGGTTATCTTTGGAATAGCACAGATTTGGTGGGCACAGTATGGCTCCAAGCTCACAGATGCAGTTGCGTCAGGGGGCTGTGTGAGTATCACTCCTTTTTTATGGATTTGTACAAAAGTGCTGTTCCTTCATAGATTCCCTCTTTGCTCATTGAGAGCTGATTCAAAGCTCTTTAAAACAGGAAAGGTTCCTCCTGGCTTCAGTGCATTTTAAGTCAGACTCTTTGTCTGGTTTCTAATGAGGGCAGTAAATTTCCCCATATATAGTATATGGTATAATTCTTTTGAAGTATTCTTCAGCTGCCTTTCTATCTACAATAGTTCATTTGTGAGAGTCTTGAAGTATAGCTACAAGAGAGTTGAAAAGAAATGTGCTGTCTTACTGGATTTCCAGATGAAATAATAGCCAAGTATCACTCAAACACTTTCCTTTCAGCTTGGAAATTAAGCCGAGTTCTTTGAAGGACACAGCTGTATTGCATTTTAGGGGCAAAATTATTATCACTAAAGCATTAAGTTTAAGATACTTAGGCACTATAATCACAAGTATAAATTCAGTCTCTCATTCCTTTCATTCTTTTTTGTTTGTCTAGTGGTACTGGTATGTTTGCAAAATTGTGCAGTATTGTTGAAAGTCCTCGTAATTCCTGAACTAATGTCTTTTCTTTTTCACTGGCTTTTTGGTGAGTTTTGGTTTCTTGTTACTGACAGTACTAACCAGTACTTTTACTGAGTTTTGTAAGACTTCTTTAGTGTTTCTACGTTTTTCCCACCATTGTTATATTTTACAGGACAATTTACAATACACACACACACACACATACACACAAAAGTATTTCCTTTGTAGATTGTCTCCTAGTTTCTGAGGAGCAGTTTATTTTTAACTCGGAATTAGAGGTGACCAAATGTAAAACGTTTAAGGAAAGAATTGCAGAATTTGTGTTAACTTTATCACAGTCAACGCAATATTGGGTTATGGTATCTTTGAAGCTACTTCATTCTGAACCCAACTTTCATCAAGCTGACAAAAAACGGTCATTTGGGGGCTCTTTTGTGTTCAGCATTCAGCTTCTAACAAAATAAGTATATTGTATGTTTAACACGCCAGAAATAAGATGTGAAAGACAAGAACTGCAGGATTTAAAAGGCTATTACAATGCACAGCTTGTTCAGTGCCCCTAAACACTATCTTTCAAAGCTTTCCAGTATAGGTTTTGTTATTTATTGCTACTGTCATAGAAAGCTCATAATGTGACAAATGAAAGGTGAAGAACAATTAAGATGAATGCTAGGACATAGTCTACCGAAAGAAATGCTTTTCTAAAATTATTCCTTTGCCCATTCTTTAGCTCCAAGTGAAGTTCAAGAAAACCTGATTCAACTAACACAGTATTTTTTTAACAGATTCTCCCGAGCAGTGCTCCCATAGAAGGCGGGACAAAATTGACACTGTGTGGATGGGACTTTGGATTCAGCAAAAATAATAGATTTGAATTAAAAAATACAGTTGTCCATATTGGAGGACAAATTTGTCCTCTGGAAGCAAAATCTAGCAATAAAAATAGGTAAGAAACCTAAAATATTAATTTTCATTTATACAGATGTTCTTTATGTGATGTGTATTTTTTTTTTTGCAAATACAAACTTTCAGCCCATAAGGATCATCTCTGATTCTGGAATTTCAAATTTGAAAAAATCCCATGGTTTAATAAACTCCCCAAGAAAAACAATGCTCAAAATGGAGATGAAATAAATCTAGTTAATGCCAATATTTCCTGCAGCAGTTTTCCTGATTTGTCTGTGAAATGCTGTTCAACATCTGTGGAAGTTGGCAAGAATTAACCTATTCAAAGGTTTGAAAAGGGGGCAGGTTCCTTTGCCTGGGATCCTGCTGGGCTAAGTTATGTCACCTCTGTCTTCCTGATCTGTAAAGCTGCTGGAGAGAAGCGTGAGAAGATGCAGGTATTTCGTCATCCAGAAGCTTATGACCCTCAACTGCACCTCTCCTCCTCCTCAGAAATAAGTATTTGAGACACTGGGATAATGGCTTAAGTTAAAGATAGAGGTTACTGTGATTGTTATCTTGCAGAAATACAAGTTCAGTGAATATCTTCTCTCTACCACCAAAGCAATGTGCAAATTGTGGCACAGCTTTCCTATCCACATACATAGCACAGCAGATACTCCAGCAAGTGCTCCAGAAGTGTTGAGCACTCTCCTAACTGCTGTTCTGAACACTCTTAATGGAAACAAGATGATTTAAGGAGACTAGATTATACATGAGACTATGTGAATGTAATATAATACATTGACAAATGCTGCTGCAGAGGTTCAAGTTTAATTCTTGGTAATATTTAATTTTTTACAACAAACTTGTGTATATGATTCATTTTTTTTTCTAATGCTATTGTCTGCCAAAATTTGATACTAAAGGAAAATTCAAAATAATCCATCAGCTGTTGAATAGAAGTATTTGTTTTTTCTCTCATGCTTCTTCTTTCTGAAGTGTATATTATATGCTAAAATTATTTTCTGTGGCCAAGTATTATAAAGACCACGGCATTTGTATTTACTGTTAAGGAAGAGAGCTACAGTTCTTTTAGCTGTTATTTCTGAAATGTCTGTGATGCACACAGATTGATGATCTGTTTAGTATGGATTCCCCATTATTATGAGTTTGAAGTGCTTCTATTTTAATATGAAAAAAAATCAATCAGAAAAAAAAAAAAACTAATCCCATTTTTCCTTGTTTTCTAAAGGCTGGAATGCACAGTTCCTGCTGCAAAAAGTCCAGGTTTTAATATATCCAGTAGTGTTTCTGTTGGACATGGCAAAACACTGTTCAATACATTTTCATATGTGGTAAGCATTATGATTAAACATTTATAGTCAAAATTAGCTTCAATATTAACTGATAGGGACTCCTCATGAGTCCAATCCAGCATGGTAAATTCTGTATTCATGTTAGCATTATTGTGTACTTCATGGAAATGTTAATAAATGTTTTAATTCCTCCCCTTTACATTTTGTAAATAATTTTATAATCCAGTGGTTTTATTTTTACCTCCCTTCAGAATCCTGTAATAACAAGTATATCTCCCACCTATGGTCCCAAATCTGGAGGAACACTGCTGACTGTAGCTGGAAAATACCTAGACAGTGGGAAATCCATGAGGATTTTTGTTGGTGAGCAACCATGCACTTTGAAAAGGTAATGTATTAACTAAAACACAATGCCTCTAATATTGAAATTTCTTGATTAAAAGCCTTGGAGTCAAAAAACCAAACTCACACATTTGCTTTCCTCTCCTTATTGGGGACGAAATGTCACTTATTGGGGAATTTATACAACAAGCAATATTTATCCTGAGTTTTGGATACCTAAAAATTTCTAGAAGGGACTGCAGTTCTCTGGAAGTTTTGTTTGTTCTGTAATGTCTTTATTAACCTCATTAAAAGATTGCATAGGAAGTGTCAAATCTGCTTCCAATGGACAAGAAACTACTTATTTCCCATCATTTTTGTCACTTGGATTCCCACACACTCAACCCTCTCTCTCGTATTAGCAAGAGCTGCTGTTCATGCAGCAGCTGCCAGTGAGCAGCCAGTGGGCACAAGTTACCATTTCCTACTGCCTTGTTGGGTAGAAACCTGGCCAGTGTGACAATGTCTTTCCCATGCAGAGGAGCACTATTTCTACACTGCTATCAGTGAACAGCCTATAAAACAGAGGCAGCATCAGTTTGGGACTTTCCCTGGTATTTAGAAAATTGTTTTGAAGGTTTAAGTCAGAATTTCTTGTGGCTGTGTACTGAATTGAGTAGGAGCTAGAGGAATCTTTTATGTGTTCTGTGCGAAAATGCCTTCTACCACAGCTGTACATAAATGTTAAATACCAAGCACAGATTTTCCAATATGGGCAGACAAGAGTTCCGAGTTTGGTAGCCATTCCACCATGGCACAAATCCCAATTGGTTCTGTGCTTAGGAGCAGCAGGGTGATTCCAGAATTGTCACCTCAGCAGACAAGGCCCACTGTGTTCCAGAAACAGGATATCCAGCAATTCCTCTGAAATCTGAGCATCATCTAATGATTGTGGAAAGTCATAGTGATAAAACTTCACACTTGCAGTGACTGTGGGGAAGCAGTAGGCTGTTAGTTAACGCGAGACTCAGAGTCAGGAGAGATGAAATTTTTTCTTTACTGCTAAATGGTTTATTGTATGCTCTTGATCAAATCAGCCAAGTCTGACTAAATCAAGAAAAAGGATTTAGATAGTCAAGTCCGATCACTAAAAAGATCTTCATCACTTCTGTTGCATAATATTTAGGGTTGCATTACTTGGTGTCTTCATCTCAACTGGTCAACTAATGGAGAAATATATAAACCTTTTGGGAATGATTAATTTAAGACATTGACTGTGGGGGGTGGGACAGCAGCCAGCTCAGATGCAAATGCTGGTCAGGTGGACCTCTAGGTATTGAACAATAGCTTAGGCTTACCCAGTAAGCATCTCCAGCACCCTTCTTTCTCACTAGCCAAGTTGCCTGTAGACTTCTATGCAGGTCTTAACCAATTTCTCAAGGCAGGTGTTTCTCTAGCTAAACAGGCAGCTTTCCACAGTTCTGAGGGCAGCTAGAGGAAGGTTTATTTTTTCCTTTAAGAGATCTTTAAAAGCTTCCAGATACAGATGAATGAATCACTACCCCTTATGGTGAACCCCACTTGCCTGGAAAGCTTCATAAGTTGTAGCAGATGTTCCTTTTGTCTAATTTGGAGACCATCTCTTACATTCTGTGAGAACGACCTCACTTGGATGGCCCATGAATGTGCTTGGGCCCAAATCCCTGAAACCAGCTGGTAGAGTTACATTTGCTTCTCCAGTCAGTTGCCACCCTTGTCTCTGCTGTGCCCTGCTCCCTCTGGCCACATTTCATGAGCTTCAAACTTCAGGATCCTCCTGCTGCCCACTCACCCACTGAGCTCAGTGTAGGAGGAAGAGGACTTCCATGGCCAAGCATGACAGCAAGGGAAAAGTGAATATCCCAGAGACTCTGCTGATACGCTGAATTCAACCAGCTCTTCTTGAATGTTCTCCTTCTTCTTTCTCTCTGCCCTCTGCCTGCCCCTCAGCATCTGGTACATCCCACACGAGCACCTTTACTTGAGGCTTTTAACACAGAGTAAGTCCTGTGGATTTGAAAGAGGCATTATGCTTTGGTTACAGCCGGTCAAGTGATTCTCCTTAAACCTGGAGTGTGCTCTTCTTTTCCCAGCTGGAAGCTGCCTTTGTAGGTTTCAGGGGCTCCTGGTGTTGTCACCAGTACTGGGGCAACACCTTCCATCAAGCAAGGTGCAAGTCAAGTGAATTAAGATGAATCTTGAGCCTAAGCCATGCTGTTGCAATTTCTACCTTATGTCATGCTTACTTGTTGCAATTTGATTATCCAGCAGGAAAATCAATGACATGTTTTAACAAACAGATCCTTAGGCAATGTTGGGGCTCAGTAAAGGACAGTGTTTTAAGCCAAGTACATGTTTTATAATGGTGACAAGCAATGTGTTTTCAGTCCTCCCAGCATATCGGCGAGCACTGTGGAGTGCTACACTCCAGCACAGCAAATTCCCCAGGAATATCGTGTGAGAATGGAAATCGATGAAGCTATTCGAGACACAAGCAGCCATTTCACATACAGAGAAGACCCGGTTGTTTTAAAAATTCATCCAGCCAAATCTTTTCTTAGGTGAGTAAAATTATCTTATAGAAATAAGAAAAGCAACAAATGAACAAAGAACGGCTGTGTTGCCCAGCAATCTATCAAAAGAAATTGCATTTTTATCTCTATCTTCCATGCCAATTGTTTCTATTATGGTGCAGTTGCAGAGGGCAAATCATTTCCTTTCAGAGGTGAAGGAGAAGGGGGAAGGGTGCCTCTTTTCTCTTTGTGATTTTACTCCTAGCTGCTGCTAAGCCTACCTGCAATGTCCTGCTGAGACACCCACTGCACAGCTAAGTGTGTCTCCTATACAGTGTCTGGAAATTACACTGATTGCTGAGGAAAATCATTTAATGTGACAAGTCAGCAGGCTCAGGAGAGCAAATGGATTTTAAAATAGTCTAAATCCAGTGCTATATAAATATTATGAACATATATGTATGGTAGTTTGTGTGTGTTTTCAAGTGACATATTTATGGTCTCAGTAGCTCTAATCCAAGCCATCCGCCTTTGCCAAAAATATGTCAGCAGTAAAACAGACACCTTTTTCAGCACCACTGAAAACAATAGGTGAAATAAGTTAGTTAGCAAATGCTAAATACAAAAAAAGAAAACTCTTTTAAAATGTACATGTTTGTTTTATACTCTGGCTTACCACAGTTTTAAAAATTATTTTTCTTTTCTTTTTTTGATTAGTTGTTATAGTAAATATAAAATCTGTTTCCCAGAAAAATTATCTCACTGCTCAAAGCCCTGTATTTGCATTTACCCAATATATCCCTAATTCTGGTTTTATGTTATCATTTACTCTAAAATATTATTTGTAATTAAAATTACATTAGGGTAATTATTTATCCTACTTATCCTCTCTTTTTCTTTTCCTTCCTTTTTTTTTTTTTCTTCTTTTGGTAAATTTTCCTAGTGGTGGAAGTACAATCACAGCTCAGGGAATCAACTTGAACTCAGTGTGCTTTCCTCAGATGGTGATTACTGTACCTAAACTAGGAATGAACTTCTCTGTGGTGAGTCAGTCTTAGAGAAGACAATCTGTTATCTTTTCATCTTGGTGTGGTGAATAGTTTTGTATTTCCAATCAAAAAACTTAGACTTTTGCCTTGAAACTTCGGGGCCTCTACTGATATTTTGGTGTTTTCTGCAAAGACAATTTTCACTGTATCGACAAAATTCAAAACTAATTTGAAATTAAGTTCTTGATAAAACAACCATTTCCAAAAGCCTTTTCCAAAGAAATAAGGCTAGTACAGTATCTGATAAGAAGATTTTTATATTTCAATTTAGCAATACAAATTCAGTGACTAAACACAGAGCAATGCAATATAGATATATCAGATTTTACATGACAAGTTCAAGCACTACTGTGATAATCAGGGGGTAACCGTGGATATATATCAAAGGAAGAGGAAGAGTAAATATATAAAATCAAAAATAAGTATTATTTTTAAGAACTTCTGCTTGCCAAAATCCCTGTTGGGGAAATCTGTCCTAACTTTGCTAAGTTCAGCAACTAAGTTTTAAGATGGGTTTGGGCTCCTGCAATTGGGTACCTCTGCTTAAACAGCAAGTTAGTCAGAGATGTAAGTCTTCTTTCTTTTGTTCCTGAGTTGACACTACACAGTGTCCAAATCTAAACACAGATATAGCCATGTGATCTGCTTTAATTCTTATAAGGCAAAGATGGCATTTGTTGTCTAGTTTTACTGAAACTGACTTCTGTAAGCTTTTGTCTACACATTTGTATCGTTCCTCCAACATTTTCTTATCTTGTAAAGTTTGCTTAGTCTAACTGAAGCTAAATTGACCTGCACTCTCCATGACATGCTACTTACTGTTCACATTCTCAGCTTATTTCTAATGATCATCATACACTGCTTCCTGAATTGAATTCCAACTATTAGACCTAGGTTTGCTCAATGCATTTTAAATGTATGTCTGCAAATTTGCAGTCTTTTATAGCTTCAAGGTCATCATATTCTTCATGATCCTAATTTGTATAATATTATGAGTGTCAGGACCTGAATGTAGTCGTGGCTTGTAATTTAATGGGTACAGATTTTAATATAAAAATCAGTTCCTTTCCAATGAAACACAGTGTTAAGTGTTATCAAAAAGTCACTTTACCCATCAGTCAGAAAATAAAACCTTTCTATTAAATCTACCAAACTCAAAATTTATTAGATTTTGAGTAATGTGAGCATAATTATTTCTACCACTGTCCAAAAGTGACTGGCAACTCCAGGCAATAAACACCATAGAATTTACTCTCTCCCCCAAATATTGGGGAGCAACCTTGCCTTTGAACAGTGTTTTGCTTTCATCCTGCCTCTAACCTGCTCTTGAAAAAAGACATGGACTTAGTTAGAATTATCTCCTTTACTCTTTTTCTTTTCATACCTTGCAGTATGTTTGACATTTGCCAACAAACAAATCTCCTGCCACTGCTGATCTCTAAGAAATTGCCCCAGTGTATGAGAGGTGCACACAATTTCATTCTCCCTGCACAATAGGTGGAATATAACCTCAAATGGATTATAATCCAGAGTGTTTTATACTTTGACATTGCCCAAGCAATATGTTTTTGCTCTATTGAAATTAAAGGCTTCTGGCACTCAGTCACCTTCCCTGCCTCTGTGGCAGCCATTTGTTCTGCCAATATTCTCAGCATCAAGCATATTTCTAAAGGAAGAGTATTAATTCTCAGGTAGAAAGGGAAGATTTGTACATGGCAAAACAAGATTGTACTGTGTAACTGAGGAAATTTCTGGTAGAGGATGCCTATGGCTGTAGTCTTACTCATCCTGCACTGGAAGTTCTGGTCTCTCTGCATGAAGGATATACCAAAAACCCCCAACATTTCATCCAGTCATTGCAAAAATAAACAACGAGGAACTATTTCCAGCGGAGATCCAGACCAACTATCCCATTTATAGAGGAGAAAATAGGTTGTTGTCCTGAACAGACCAAAGAAGTGCTCAAGAAGTGCTATAGCTGAGGTTATACATCTTTTTGCTTCCCTAGTTTGGGAGAGGATAGCTAAATGAGTCCCTTTTTTTAACTGTTATTTAAGCCCTTTTTCTTTTCAGTTTTCTCTCACTAGCTTCCTCCAAGAAGCTGCTTTTGTCAGCATTCAGAAACTCTGGCTCTTGGGAAAACCAAAGCCAGCACTGAAACACATCCCAAAGCATCAAAGGAAAGTACAGTTGGGAGGGACCACAGTGGCCTAGCACGGCCCCCTTCGCTGTGCCAGGAGCAAATGTGGCCAGACCGCTGCCCAACAGATACTTGTTTAGGCTGTTATTAAAGCTCCTTGGGAAAGAAATTTCACAATCTTGCTTAAACAGGCTTTAGAGAGAGCTGCTCTACCTGCTTACCTAGTGGTTTGGAAAGACTTCTTTCTAATAATTAACCCAAATCTTGTGGCTAATTACCTATCTTCTTGTTTAACCCTCTGTGGATACAAACAACAGATTATCAGTCTCTCCTGCTAATTTTATGTATTTGCACTAAATTATGATTCAGCCTTTCTCTTTCCCAGTTAAAGCAACCAAACCACTCCAAATTCTCCTGATAAATGTGGTTTCCTAGAGCTCTTCTCATTCTTTGCCCCACCTCCTAGACCCTTTTCCATTTGCCTAAAACTGGCGGTGCCCAATTTAAAACAGGTCTCACCTTTTCCTGTCAGCTCTATGTCCTGAGGTTTTATTGTGGCCTAGAGTCCTGTGGAGTCAGAATGTAAGTGGAGGGTCATTTCTGTAAACAGCAGGAGCTGTTGGGGATGCCCTGCACCCCAGAGTCTCAGGGAGCAGAGACAGCAGACACATCCTGGGACGTTTGCTTTTCTCTGCCTCTTTGCATGCCAGTGGTAGAGGAGAGTGGTACAACTGATACAAAAGTTTTTCTGGAAGAGCTTCCTATAAGAAGTGCAGTTTCACCGAGACTGAAAAGTTGTAGGTGCAATATGCCAGCCCCCTGTAGAAGAAACATTTAAGTTGAGCTTTTCAGCTTTCATGTTTGTAGTTTAGTATCTCTAAAAATTTTTCTTTTATAGAGTAAAAAATGCATTGTTTCCATTTTACAGTATTCTTTTCATATGTATTTAAATTTCCTTAAAATTATTCAGTAATTCAGCTCATACTAGTTGTGTTTCTATTACATTTTATGTTAACACTGTCAAAATAATACATTTTGCCTTCTTTGAATTTATTTCAAGGAGTGAAAAAATGTATTGAACCATATGTTTCAATAATTACAATGTGTTTCTTTTTAATTCTATTTCATGAGTTCTTTTGATTATTTGTTCTGACTAGGGGAAAAAAGTAGGAAGTTAGGCAGTGCTCCATAAATTCCCAAGGGCTCTAGAGAATGCATAAGATTGCAGAAACCTTCTCACTTCTGTTCAAGTGTCTAGTTCCTGTGTGAGGAACACAAACGGGGAAGCAGCTCGTTCCCTCCTTTCATTGTGCCTGTAAAAAAAACCCTAGGCACAGTTTGGGATGGTGTTTGATCAGGAATCTGTGCTGTAAGTCATGCTAGGTGATTCTTCTGCTTCTGAAGCACTTGGGAATAATGTTTTTTTCTTTGAAAGCCTCTAGTTTGCATTGATTCCCCCAAAGTGAACAAGGGGTCATTTGAGGAATCCTTTCTCATAGCATTTTTAATATTCCATTAATTAACTAATTTGTATTTATAGTCCCACTGCCTAATCTCTTCATTCATTCTCTAATGAATGTCCCAAGATATACAAGGCTGCAAAACTAAGGAGAAGCATTTTTTAATACATGACCTTCAACAACTGACCCTGTAGCTATGCAAGATCTTCTCTTTCCACAGACTTTTAATTATCTCTTCAGTAAGTAGTCTTTTGGATGTTCTTCAGCATTTCATAATTTGTCCCTGCCAGGTGCCATTTCCAGCTGTTTTACAGGAGAAATTTAAAACATTCTAAAGTTCATTCAATGTTTACAAGCCTGTAAGCAATCCGTACTCATACTCATCAAGATGCCTAGAATTCAGCAGTGAGTGTCACTTTAGATGTATTAAATAATGATAAAACAAATTCCCTGTAAAGTGTGGGTAGTGAGTGTGTGATTATTGAATATATTCATGATTCCCTATCCAAAGACATCTAGGCTTGGATCCTCTATCTGTCTTGACTCCACAGCACAAAGCTGCCACAGAAGCCCCATGAAGTGTTTCCCCACAAAGGGGAAAATTCATCTATCTTTCTGTCTGTGCCAAATTTGTATCTCACACACATCTCCTGCCAAGGAAAGGGTACAGCAGGGGATGTCAGGGAAAAGCCATGTGTGAAATCACCAGGGCGCCAGGGATGCAGTGCTACAAGATCCCAAGCCCAGGGAGGAATTTGGGCTCCCATCAGTATTGATCATGCTGTGCAAAGGGCTGGCTCTCCGACCCGAGAGCAAGAGAGGTTTTACTCTACCTTCTGGTCTGATGACCTGACAGACTAGAAGTATCATCTCCCATGCCTTCATCCAAGAAGAAAACTAAAGTAAAAAGGCTACCAATCCATCAGGATCATTCATTGTGCCACCTGAAACAGCAGCAAAAGACAGTGAATTCTCTGAAAAACCTTCAGGATACACTGCTTGAATGTCACTGCTTTACACAGAAAAGCCTTCTGAATGGGCTTCTCTTCATGTTAGACCTGTATTTTTTTCTCTTTCTATTAAGAAATCATCCTTTGGCAAAGACAGTTGGAGAGTCTCCAGCTCTGTTTTCAACTTCATTCATCTTTCATTCTTCAATGGAACTCCAAAAGTTTACTTTTTATGAAAGAACAAATTGGCCAGTTTCTCCTTTCTGACAGCTGCAGATCCTGTAATACACATCCAACTGCCCCTCTCCAATCTGGGTCAGCTGCTGGGAGACCTCTGGAACTCAGAGATCCTCCCTCATACTTTTCCTGTTGTTCTATCAGATGAAAAAAAATTGAATTTAGCACTGAAGTTCAGGTTCTGTAGGTCAGGTTTGAATTAATTGCCTCAAGGGTCATATTTTACAAATGGAAAAAAATACATACCTTAAGTGATGAGTCATATGCATTGTGCAATGGATTATTATTCCCTTTGGGGTATAGCATTTACTTATGCTTGTGAAATGCTCCATAATTTTAAAATTTTTTCTTCCTCTTTGTCTTCAGATGTAGATCAGAGTTACAAGAAAAATGTAGGCTTAGCTTTTAAAGCGAATGTACTTTAAAGTTTAATTAAATAAAAGTTAAAGGTGCTGGGTGATAGGCAGTATCTTAATTGAGAAGGCAATAGATTGAATTAGGGGGGGTTTCTTGGAGATCCTCAATCCAATATTTCTTGAAAACTAAACCGTCATTCTTCAATTGCTAAAACCAATTTCAAGGTAAAAATGTCATGTCAAATCATGTACCAATAAGGGCATTGCAAATAAGATTTTTCTTGACCTTACCAATCAGTCACATTGCATCCCTTCCAAAGAGTATTATTAGATTTTTATCATTTTCTGAAAGCTTCTGCTTCAGAGACCAGCCTGATAAAGTAAAGTATCTGATTCTAATAGGTAGCCACAAACAAAGTTATGAATACCACTGCTATTCATTTAATGGACATCACTACTCTACAGTAGATAAAGACTCTAATGAATTTACATTAATCAAATAAATATAATGATTACTTGGGAAATACTTGGGTTTATAATTATATATATTTCCTTTTTAAGAATCGACACAGTATGACAGATATCTTAACAAATACTCATATATCATGGAAAAGTATGGCTTGATTATCCATTATACTAATGATGTATCTTATTATTTCAATACTAATTGAAATTAATTTCTAGATCTATGTGATAGAACAAAGCCTGAGATATGGTCAGTAGTTTATAACAAGGTATTCAAAATAACAGTCTGATACTGTAACCAAATGGAGCAAAGATCTGCCTTGTCTTGTGTCCCACAGTTTATCTTTTTGACATGGGGGTTATAAAAATATTTCTGAATTTCTGCTAGGAATATAAACGGGCCGTTAGATACACAGGTGCAAGTCCCATTAGCATCACAGAGAGCTCTACCAAGTTATCTGAGTGCTGAACTCACAGGCATGCCAGAGCTCTAAACTGTAATGCTCAGAATGTTGAAAATGTTTCCCTTGGCAGATTCAAGATTTCACAATATTATCTACAGAAACATGAATTGCTGTGGTGATAACAAAAATCCTTGATTTGCAGATAGCTAATTTAATTCCACTTTCCAAGGTAATGTGGGTATATAGCTGATACAGCCTGAGTGTTTATGTCACTGATTTGAAACAGCAAAATTACATTGCATTAATTTAAACTAATTTCAAAGCTCCTTCAGGCAGCATTTGATAATGAGAATAATTATTTTTTAAAAAACAAAACAGAAAAATATATTTTTTTACCTTCTGTGGATGCACAAAGGTAGTCAAGAGGGTTGTTGATCTTCCAAAGAAATCTCTTGTAGAACAAATGTAAGATTTATGATGATGAGGAGCTTAGCCCCATTCTTTCTGGGACACATATCAGATACACTCTTTTATATTTTTTTAAAAAAGAAAAAGTTTGATCTGCTCTCAGAGCACAGTGCACAAGGGACTACTTACAGAAGGTTTGTAGAGTTAGAAGAGAAATACTTCTGTGGAGCTGAAGCAACTTTGTTTGTGCCAGAAGTCCTTCAAGCATATCGTTGGTAGGCAGCATGAGAGGCAGGCACAGGGAAGGGAGTACACGATACAATAACACACAAGCCACTCTGCAGCTGGCGTGGAGCAGCCCAGCACGCACTGGGCCTCCCACTGGTGCTTGTAGCTGTGCTATCAACATTGCAAAGCTCTCCTGCAGAAACCTTCACAGTCCAGACAAAGCTGACTCTTCCAGAGAACCATTAATCTAATCAAAGATTAGATTGTTGTCTAAAGTGGATCAGATGAAACCCACTCTAGATGAGCTGTTGTCCCTCTGTCAACTACAAAGGCAGTTCAGATGAGTCCCACATTTTGTACTGAATCACATCCCCTTAGCACAGAGCATCCTCTGGGAGGTCTTCTGATCACAGGGTGCACCAGCAGCTTTCCCCCAGTCGTGAGGAATAGTAGCAGAGTGGCTTCATGCCTGTTGTCAGGCAGCTCCTGCCCTGCAGTGAGGGGCAAACATCTTATCCCTGCTGGTCCGAGACACAGCACAAAGCATGTCCCACAGCCAATACACTCAGCAGGAGCTTGCATGACTGTATACCTAGGCACCAAGTGCCACACATCTGGGGCCTTAAATAGACATTTTTAGGAAGAAGATACACTTTGCTGAGCTTTTGTGGCCCAGAATCCACTGTGACTTTGACTCTAAAGCCCTTTCTCACAGAGTCCACAGTGCCTTTCTGGATACATAGCAACTTAGCTAGACTGTGGGTAAACAGTGCTTCACTTCTGTTTCCGACTGTTCCAGTTAGCATTGTTGGCTTTTACTTTGCCCTCTGGTCCCTAACTATTGTTTTGGTAGTGAAAAAGAAAGAGAAATCCATGTTGCAGTCACTGCAACAGGCTGGGTAAGCTGAACTATGGCTGCTCAGTACACCAGGCTAGCCTCCTGATGGTCCTTGGCTTTGGAAATCATTTTCCATTAATTATCTGCAAAATATTTACTTTAAAAGTGCTGTGAACAATCAGGCCAGGAAGCTTGTTTACTTGAACATTTCCTCAACAAGAGTGCAAACACAATTGACATGAAGTTTTTATACTTTTCTCCCGGCTCTACATAAACGCTGTGTAGTACTGATCAGGATTTCGCTTTGGTTAAAGAAGAACAAGACCCTTGGTGTTTATTTTTTCAATATATGTGTATTGTTAAAGAAAGTTGCACTAATCAATGACTTACTATGCATGTACATACTGCAATTACCTCTTTCTTTTTCTTATAGGCATGTAGCCACCGCTCTAGCTCGGAGATAATCTGCTGTACAACACCTTCACTGAAAGCTTTCAACCTCCAACCACCCTTTGTAACCAAAGTGTTCTTTATTTTTGATGGTGTCAGCTCCCTGTACTTTGATTTTGATTATGTAAATAATCCTGTATTTAAGCATTTTGAAAAGACAGTGTTCATCTCAAGAAGCAACCAAAATGTTCTGGAAATTAAGGTAAGAAATGCTGAAATAAGTTTTTCAATTATTTGCAAGTGCACATCAGCAGCACTGTGTGGAACAGACGTTTTGATGAAATAAAGGAAGCCCCAAGGAAGCGAGGGCAGAGAGAGCACTGTGTTCAGTACTGCATTCACCCGAGCCCAGTTGTCACAATTTAAAAGATGTAGAGCTGAAAACAAAGATATATGTACCAGGGTGGTTGTTGTCATCAGGTGAAGTGGGAGAGGGGCTTTCCTTGTCCTCATGGGAGGACCACACTGCATCAGCTTCTGATTGCAATAAGCTGCACTGCCAGTTCAGGATTAAACATAGCCAGCAGCCCAGAACCTGAAGTATGTGGTCTGTGCGTGAGCCCTGGCTCTTACTGCCACATGGTTTTGTGTCCTTCCTCACAAAAGATGCAGTCTGGCTTCTTCGGCTCTTTTGAGCTGAGGGAAACTCTGTGCACAAAGTCACTCATGAGGATCAGTCACTGCTGTAGCCTAAATATTTATGGATCCATGAAAAATGCAAAGTTGATGCTGAATGCCTCTTCAAAGTGCACTGAGAACAGCCCACATAGCACTGGGAAGCATCTCTTAGGAATTTGGGGCCCGCAATAGCACAGGTCACTCTCTACTACAGTGCTGCAGAGAAAGTTAAATCTATTTTGTGAGAGTCCAATCTCTTGAAGTCTTGTTTTTTCTGAGTATTAAATAGAAAAGGTATAAATATGGGTGTTTCTAGTTTACATTGAATGCTTATGAAAATTAATTGGTACTTATATGATATTTGCACAGCTATCTATAATTTATATAAAATATAATTGATAGAAATGTTTTATGGAAGAAAATCAGTCTCAACGCTTGGGTCATCTCTTTGTGTCACTCCTGCATAGCTCTGTAAGGCAAAACTTCTCCCCCATCACAATGAAGAAAATTTGAAGCCCTAAGGTCTTTGACTCCTGATGGTCCAGTGAGCCAACTTCTGGGCTGCAAGACATCAGAAGGATTACTTCAGTGTTCCTGTCAGCCATGCTGACTTCCAGTCAAATTCTGAATATTAATCCATCTCTGCAAAGTGTTTTGGGCAAATATCAAAGAATAATTGGTCTGATTTTTACTTTTTACATTGTTTTTTCTACTTGGAGCTCTTAGCCATACAATCACTTCCTCCTCAATGCAGAGCAAATCTCTTGTTCAGTTATGGAGAAACGCTAGAAGAAATTCCGGTATGCAGGTCAGCAGAGATCAGGGAATATAGAGCTGCTGCATGGCTCAGTGCCTCTGTGCAATGACAGCAGTGTTTTCCAGTATTTTCCAGGTCATGCATATCAACCAGTTGGAAAGAGGACTAATTTGGGAAAAATTTCAGAATCATGTAGATTGGAAGGAACCTCTGGAGGTCTTCATAGTCTAACCACACTGCTCAAAACAGGGCTAAATTAAAAATTAGGTCAGGTTGCCTATGGCTTTGTGTAAATGAGTTTTGAAAATCTCCAAGAATGGAGATTCTACGGCTTTAAAACTCTCAACTCTGCTAGCCTTGCATTGTGTGTCTTATGCTTGAACTCCCCTCCTAGCTCAGTGACCCTCTTCTATACTTCATCCAGTTTGTCACTACTCTTTTTCTGTGGGATTCAAAACTTGGCACAATTTTCAAGGTGTGGCTCCACAGGTGCTGACCAGAGTAGAACAATCACTTTCAATGTACTGGCTTTGCTGCTGCTAAAATGTGTGCTGAGCGTTCATCACTAAAATGTCATACTGCTGCCTAATTTCACATTATGGTCCAGTATATCAGCCATTTTCCTAAGTCTGATAAGCTTACGCTGAAATCTGAAAGCTCAGTGCAACCTATCCATTTATCCTAGTTGTCAAAACAGATTTTAAGCAGTATTGGTCCCAGTATCAGCCATTGACAAATGAAGAGTTGATCTCTGTCCATCTGTTTCTCACTCATTTTATATACCATCCATCCAGTCCTTACCATCCTAAGTTTTTTTCCTTGCTAGGAGAGATTATGTTGCAAAACTTGCTAAAATAAGGTCTGCCCACTTGTCCAATGCTCTCCTTTCTTCTGGAGAGCCAGTCCTGTCCGCACAAAAGATTGGTCAGGCAAAATACACTCTAGAGGAATCTGTGCTGGCTGTCCCAAATCATATTCTTGTCCTTCTGCCTGGAAGTGCGTCCATGAGGACTTGCTCTATAATCTTCAGAGACACTGAGGGTCAAAAATTAGTTGTTTTTTTAACTCTCTACTTTGTTTACTCTTTTATTCTCCCTGAAGAAGTCTCTGGTGCTGTTTATTGCTGGGGAAAAAAACATTTAGATAAGAAAGGATGACAGAATTGTCATAGTGACAATCAACCCAAGTCACAACTTTGTAGTATTGACCTGTAGTGATGGCACCCAAGGCAGATGTCTCCCAAAGCCTAATGTCCTGGTTGTTTCCTGACAACCAGCTGAAGAACAGCATTAGTGAATGCTAGAGCATTCTGGTCTCCTAGAACGAAGCATGGACAGGCACCAATTTAACATCTTCCTCTAAATAGAATTAGTTATAATGGGGTGCTTCTATCAAAACACTGAGACGACTTTCCTGAATTATAGTCAGGAGCCAAAAGAGCATTACAAGCCATATTGGCAACACTTTTCCCTCACCCCATACCCACATTCAAAAATACACACACACACAAGTTTACATGCCTCATGATCATATTTTCTGCAGTAATTAAGCAAGCTCAGCATGAAATTAAATGGCAGCTTGCTTCAGTGAACAGTCTGTTCTACCAAACCAAAGTTCTTTTATCTCTTTCTTAATTAGTTTCAGAGGGGTGGAGGGAGCTTTTATCACAAGTTTTTCAATCTAACTAATCTAGTGTGACATCTTTGGCTTTCATCAAATGACAGTGGGTACCGATTGAAATGTTCTGTTTGGTTTCCCCTGATGACCACAAGATGTTTTTGTAAGAAAATGTTATACACAAGAAAACATTAGGTTTTCTATTTAAAACACAGTCAGGGCACTGTGTGCCACAAATGCCAGTCCTCCTTGTTTTCAGTGCCAGCCTCTCAACATCCCACATCATCACTGTCATCTTCTGCCAAGTATGTGGCTCTTTCAAGTCTCTGGTGTCCACCATAGAGTGGTACCAGACATCTCTCTGCCTCAACACCATGAAGACACCACTTCAGAAGCGCTCCCATCTTCTGCCAACATGGAAAGCTGTCAGGGCAGGAGAAATTCTAGTGTTTCACTGTTGAGTCTGCTGAAAAGGACAGAGGCCATTTGCTGCCTGCCCCTGATCCAGACCTGCAAGCTGGGCTGCTGACAGCTGAGAGCATCCTAACTGTGAAAAAAAAAAAAAAAAACCAACAAAAAACTAAGCAACAAATAAATAAGAAAAGCATCTTCCTTCAGTTAGCCCAGAGGTCTGGTCTGTTTTGGGATTGTGGTTGTGCACTAAGATGGTGCAAGGACTATGTACATTGCTCCACAGGAGGCCTAGGCATGGGCCACCAGAAACTAAAGTATATTTACAAATATAAATCTTCCACTAGAGAAATACACAGCACAGTTGTAATTCAATGTGTAACAACTGGCATGCGATACAGCACATCTGAGATCTTGGCTGTGCTCTGGCACTTCTGTCTTAAAACTTAGAGTAGGACAAGACTTACTAAATTACCTACTCTATTCTTAAGCCAGTGCAACACATGCTTTATGAGACAATCTTAAGGAAATCTTCTTGCCTATTTATAGGTCACTCTATTGTCAATCTTCTCTCACATTGCATAGGAAATTGTTACTGTCAAAACTGGTCCAAAAGAGAACAATTTGGAAACTGGTATTTTTGAGAAAGCTGAAGAAGAATCTCTGCAGCTGCAGTAATTCCTCATTCTTCCCAAGTCAACCTGCTCACTCTGCTTAGGAGCCTCAAAAATGCTTCTGACACCAGTCTCAGCATTTCCACACCTTAGTCAGTTTACTGTTCTTCTGCTGCTTTTAGACTTTTACCCAAATTATTCCCATCTCTCTAGAGTTGTGAGGTGGCTGTGCTAACAGATTGGGTTGCAACAGCTACCCAGTACAGCTTGAAGATCAACTTCTCCAGCTTGCATTCAAGGGCATTGCTCACCAAGAAGGGGGTAATACACATTTGAAAGGAGGAAATTTTTTTTTCCAGTTCTCACAGGAACCAGTTTCCTACTTTTCTTAAAATTGTAGGCAAATTCTGTTATCTGAAGAAGAGCAAAACCACTGCTGAAAGTGTTTTGAAACTCATATTTAGATATGATAGTGAATATATTTGAAACTATAATATATTAATGATAATGTAATGGTCATAGTAGTAAGTAAAAGCTACCATCTCTATAACTGGCTAAAGACCGCCTTAGGAAATATCAGTATGATTTCTCTTTTTCCATCAGTTTTGGTGGAGAAAAAATTCTAGGCTTTGGTGTAGAAGAAGAGACCACTCAACCACACTCTCCAGGATAATATATTTATCCTAAAGATGGAAGAATTAAATTCAAGTCTTTTGAGGTACATCATTCAGAGGAAAGATTTGAGCATGAATGGCTCACAATCTGCCACAAGTCTCCATACTAATAAGCAGTAAGCATTCATATGCTCCCTGGCCCAGGAATATTTTCTTACTTAACACAAAACAGAATAGCTTTGTCTAGACAGAAGATAGAGTGCAAAATGGACTTTTTTTTGCCAGAAATTAAAAAGCATTTACCTGGAGTGTAGATGTCCTATCAAAATAGGACATTAAACTGTCTCTCCTATACATTTATTACAATTTTCCCAGGGTTCAGTCTCATTCTGAAGCAAATCTAAAACATATGCCAGAGTCAGATTATTTTTTGCCCCTCAGAATAGAATTCTTGTTTCCTTTCCAATATACAAGGCTTCACAGTGGTGTCAGCTGTGATGCCTTCCTCCCTTCTCATGGAAAACTCCCAGATCCAGCCCATTTAAATAGCCTGTATTAGTCCCATACTCCCTTCTCCCCTTATAATCTGACTTAAAATGCCTCTTCTTTCACCTTGAGCTGGGCTGTACATGGGCTAGGGCAGCTTCTTAAACAGAGATGCACTCCTGAGCACAAAAGATCCTAAACTTGGCCTTTGGATTCCACTGTCACAATATCAGAAGGAATAATTTATCATCCAAACCTGGGATGTGTGAGCAGGTTTTCTGGGTAAGAAGTGTACTTTTCATGCCTCATCTTTACCAATGTTTTTTCCTTTTTGGTCTGTGGAATATGACTTTAACAGACTTGTATATTAGTACAATTAATTATTTATTTTTGTAAACTTCACTTCTGCTACCATAACCGCTCGCAAAACAAAATGTTTGACATGCCTTTAGCTTGTGGATAATATAATGCCAGCTTTGTGTAAACAACAGTGTTACATAATGTGTCCTTTCTTGCACAAATTATGCAAAAATCTAAACTGGACAAACAGGATTAATCCCTCAGACATTTACAATTTCAGAAGTCTGGATGAGTGTTAGTGACAGCAGATTTTATCTGTAAACTTTACCATCCTACTCTGGCCTGTCTGTCAAAGTTGCATTTACATGAAATAAGCCTATACATGCATATTGACAGAACAGTGTAAGTTCTCATTAGTCTTTTATTTCACAATTTATTTTTCATTGAAAATATTTTCCAAGCTTATAACTACTTAACTTTTATGAGATGGTTATGTAATATAAAATTGATTTTTTTTTTCCAAGGGAAATTATATTGATTCAGAAGCTGTTAAAGGCGAGGTGCTAAAAGTTGGAAATAAAAGCTGCGAAAATCTTCTCCTGCAGTCAGAATCAATTCTGTGTACGGTTCCCAGTGATCTCCTGAAATCCAACAGTGAGCTAAATATAGAGGTGAGGCAACTACACCACACATGAGATATTAATGCCATTTTTATTATTATTCACAGTGTCACTACTGAACCAATAAACTTTAAGCCTAAATAAAATTTAAGCCTAAGCCTATGCTTACAGAGATATCTTTATCCCTGTTTGTTTGGGATGGAAATTCAAATAATATCAGCTATTTTAAAATAAATATGATCATCATTGTTGTTATTACCTGTTTGTACAGAGACTTTCTGGAGCCTTAGGCACAAAGTAGAACCTGAACTAAGCACAGAAACAAAGTTATAGTTATTAATCCAAACAAAAAAGGAAACATGTAGGGAAGAATGAGAAACTATAATGGAGTAGTTTCAGTTTGGAGCTCACAAGCCATTTTTTCAACAAAATATTCTGCTGCAGTCAAGAGGATCAAATCTTTCCTGAAAGATTTTTTTTGTGTGTCTGCATTTTATAATTTCATTTCAATTCTTTTTGTAAGAAGAACACTTTGGACAAATGATTGAGTCATTGCTTTAAAAGTGGTCTCATTAGAGTCATTCAGTGTGCTACTGCAAATTTAAATTGTAGACATACTGATTTATAGAATAAGACAGTACATTTGAATTTTTTAAAATATATTAAAAAAAGAAAATTGGAATGGGATTACCTTTAAACTATGAAACTGCACTCTGATTCACTGAAAACAGTGGAGACTTTGCTGGTCATGTAACTGTAGTTAGGATCAAAGTCTATGTAAGCTCTTTGAAGCAGGGACATCTATTTTTTCTATGTCTTTATGACATTCATCTCACAGGATCCTGGGCTGTGAATGACATTCCTGTATGCTACTGCAATCTAACTAAATAGTAATAACTAATTTGATTTATTAATATGGTAACCAGTAATTTATTTTAATATTAATTTCTTTTTTAAAGTATTCATTTTCTTGGATATATCAGGCAAACTATAAAATTAGATGCAGCTATCCTTTTGGTGTAGGTCTCCCAGACTTCTAAGTGCCTATAACACTTACATATATATAATACTTAAACTACTTTTGCACAGGTTAACATGTTTTATTAACAATATATTATTATATAACAGTGTATATAATTAACAATATTATATGTGCACTCAGTTAATATGTTGTATTTTTACATATGCAACCAGGAATAACATTGCTTTCAATTAGTTCTACTATGTGATGTTTTCTTAACCTCTAAGAAACAGATATGTATGACATGTTTCATGCACAGAAAAGAAAACATAAAGGGGTTAAATAAGGTTTCTACTTGTTTACTGGCAAGGAGACTCAGAAATTGTAGTTTGCCCAGCGAAGAAGAAAATTTGCTCTTTTGACGGGCAAATCCATCATTACAGTACCCAGAGGGATGAATTCCACAGGAGGAAGAGAAAAGATGGCCAAATGCATTCCAACTGACTGAGCTAGTGCTGTGTGACCTAAAACAGCTTTTCCCTGTTAGCCGCTTGGTGTTTGTTTGGTAGTTGGTTTTTGGGGTTGGTTTTTTTGTTTTGCTTTGTTTCTTTAAATGGTCAGCAAGCTAGAAGCTGGCAAGGGACAGGCTCACGTGACCTTGGGAACTAAAATGCAAGCATGCTGTCAACAAGAGAGTGAGTTTGATGTTACAGCATATTTATGATAGAAGGACACACATTAAAGACAGCTGGGCTATGTTTTTTTCAATGTACATTTCAGCCCATATAGCCATAGGCCCATTCCGTGCACCGTATGAGTAAAAGTATGAATTTAACATTAATAACATAAATTTAGCATCTGGTAACAGTGGAACCCTGTTATCCAGAGTGCATGTGAGTGCATGCTGTGTGTGCAGTGTGTCAAATACAGAGCTGTGTCACAGTGTGTCACTACAGAGCTCTTGAAGGTGAGAAATGAGTCATAAACATGTAGATCTGTTTTCATGCACACTAATGTAACAATTTCTCCACTCACAGTGTCTTATCGCAGTACAACATCACAAAATCATGATTTAATACATACGGGACATATCAGTTCATACTTTTGTACTAATAATCTAGTTCTTACTTGTCTTTGGAAATCGTTACACTATTTTTTTTCCTTGTTATTTCAGTGGAAGCAAGAAGTTTTATCAACAGTTATCGGAAAAGTGCTGATCCGGCAAGATCAGAATTTCACGGGACTAATTGCTGGAATTCTTTCAACATCAATCTTAATTTTTATCTTTTTGGTGGTTTTCTTCTGGAGAAGGAAGAAGAAACAAATTAAAGGTCCATCATAGTTAATCCCATCAAATAATTCCATTATTACCTTAGATTTTAAATACTGACATCATTTTATGCTTTGATTAACTGCCATGCATTGCCCTGTTGTAACCTGTCAGCAGAGGTTTCACAATCAAGTCTCAATGTTTAGTTGTATTTCAGTGCTTGGCAAGAGCCTGAGCTGGGTAAAGGGCCACATTATGCCTTAAGCAGAGGAATGTCTGAGCAGCTCTGAGCTGTTAGGAAAACTTAGTAACTCTTTTTCCTAATCAGCTTTGGAAGAGGGGATGAGTAAATGGCATGCATGGAGTCACGAGTACGTCAGCTTCATCCAGTTGCCTTGAATTCCTCCAGGCTGTGCAGGAGTTGTGCAAGACACAGAGTACTGCAGTCTCCTGGTCTCTTTTTCTCCTGAATTACGAACTTGGTCAGATTCTGGTTCTTCTCTGGCCCCTCTGTCTGGGTTTCCTTCCAGTGGGAGCTGCCACACTATGTAAGGTGGGAGGAGGAGGGGAGCTAGTGTATAACCAAGTCTTGTCCTGATGCACTCAGTCAGACCATGAAGCTGGCCCATGTCTTCAAAGCTGTCTTTGATCTTCCACTATAGCTGAGAGTGGGTCTTCAACACAAGATTTTTTCACAGAAAATCTTGCACTGTAAAAATAGCTCAAGTCCTGCACATCTGCCACAGCAACAACCTGACCCTCTTCCCAGCAGCGTAGAACATCTAAATTTAAATAAATTGATAAATAAATATTGGCATACTGAAAACATAAGGGTTTTCTAATATTGCTTTCTCCTCCTTCAGATCTGGGAAGTGACCTAGTTCGTTATGATGGCAGAGTGCACACTCCTCACCTAGACAGGCTGGTGAGTGCAAGGAGTGTGAGCCCAACAACAGAAATGGTTTCAAGTGAATCTGTCGACTACAGATCAACTTTTCTAGAAGGTACGCCTCTGTTGGGAACCAGTATGGAGGACACTTTACACATCATGATTTTCATATGTCTTCAGATGATAGCTTTTTTGTCCAGTATCCTAATTTCAGTTTCTCATCTTATTTGTCTGTGTCTGCATTTTTGGGACTCCCATGTGATCACATTCTTTCTATTTTAACTGAGCTTCTCAGGTGTTTCCCAAGATCAGGGTGCAAAGGATTTTTACTTTTACTCAGGTTGAAGGAATAAATAAAATACAATTAGTAAAAACTCTCTCTAAGCATGCTCCACAAGTCATTAGGAGCTAGTGTATATAGTGATTTTGTGTTGTCATAAGATCCATCACACCATGCACAAATCCACTCTGAAAAGACTGATTTTACCAGTAACATCAAGTGGCTGTAGGTTTAGTGTGTCTCAGTGACTTCCTACAGTTATAATAAAGCAGTTCTGTTGGCCCAAAATGGAACATGGAGTTCTGTAAACTGATATTCTTTTGTCTGTTGATGCCCCTCCTGTAAAATGGGACATTGTGTAATGCAAAAACGTTAATTTTAAAAATTAAGCTGAAAGGATATGAAGACTGTGACAAATTGAGAGGAGGCCCATGTGCACCGTTATGCCAGTCTCAGGGAAGAATAATCCTATGCTGAATATATTTTTGTGCTGTATAATATGGCTTTAAAGCAAGTATTCTTCAGAAGAGCAGTCTGCTACTCTTATCATACCATGCTAGGCTCCTTTAACACATGGAGACCATGTTCTGTGATTACCATTAAAGAACCTTTATCTATTAGGAGTTACCACATTATGATGTGTGCCATATCACAGATATTTGTTAGTCTTGGTATAGACATAGTCTTATACTATTTCAGGGCCTGCTGTATGCAACACAATAGAAATAACTCCAAATCTTTATTCCACCTTTGCAAGTCCCAATCACAGAGCTGAGACACAGACCTGTTCCCAGCTTCCCGTATCATTCTTTCATTGCTGCCACCAGCTCACACAGGAAGTTTCTTGATTGAAAAATATCCAAAGGGAAAGGAAAGCCCATGCCACTGGTTAGGAGGGAAAGTGGTACATGAGACAAAACTATGCTGAGATCCTTGGTGGAAGGTAAATCCACAGTGGTCCTCCAGCCACTGCAAACTGGCAAAGCACAGTGGAGAATGCATACAAGAACAGCATGTGTTCATCTAATGTTCCTGTAGCAATGATAATGTCAATATTATCAAACAATAAAATAAAAGAAACATTAGAAAACATGCAGGTTTACATTTAGAAGCTGCAAAAATTATTTTGCAGCCATAGCTAGATTATTTTACTGTGCTTATTAAATAGATACTTGCCCTTAGTTACAGATAAACTCATTTGTAAGTTGTAGGAGTTGGTACTTTTGCTCCTAGACAAAATAACAATATTTTCAGCACCTAGAGTGATAAAAGCACTTTATAAAAATTTCACAAGTTTTATGCAGAAATAAATAAAGCATGTCTGTACACATCTTTTAATTTTTGTAATAAGATACCTGATAATTTCTGTTGGCATATTTACTCCCCTTTTTTTGTTCTTGACCCTGGACTAAAGTCAGTTAAACCACTCCACTGAAATAATTCCAGACTGAAATTGGTATAAACTAAACACAGTTCCTTCATTCAGTCACACAATATGCTGGGGAAAAGGTTTTAAACAAAACCAATTTGAAATACCTGAACATGCCGTCGACAAAAAAAAAATCTCAAATAGATACTCCTGTATTTACTGAAATATTTTAGTTTCTGCTTTATCAGATGGCTCATGTTATTTTCATGAGTAGCACCAACTGTATTATCTTCAGCAGTTACAGGAAATGAATCACCTTTAGGCATTTCCCTGGTTGAATATTTACCATTGGATAAATACAGCTAGTCACCAACCTTCATGAAGTGAAAAGTTCCCTACCAAATTAGAACATGACAATAATAAAAAGCTTCATGTTTTTAAATGTTCACTACCTTGTCCTCCCATATTGCTGTCATTTTTATGTTTTACTCTTGTTACTCCCAATGGCTAGAAATACTATAACCTCTATTTGGCAAGAAGTGACAAGGCTTCATTCCATCACCTCAGAAAAGTGGAATTTTTGCCATTTGCTTTTATAAAAGTAGAGCTGAGACAAGCAAAAGTTTCTAGTGACATGGTTTTCCTGGAGGCTGGCAGATTACCAATGCATATTTTCATTTTCCCTTTGTGACCAAAACTTCTGTAAAGCCAAGCCACTTCCAAACTGATAAAATCAAGCCTTGCTTACCAATGCAATAAAACTCCTTATTTTTCAAGGAGAAGTTTGAAAGGATGATAACAGTCTCTGTTCATTTTGCAGATCAGTTTCCAAGCATGTCTCAGAATGGATCGTGCAGACCTGCCCAGTATCCTCACTCTGACCTGTCCCCGATTCTGTCTAGCGGAGACTCAGATCTAGCCAGTCCACTTCTCCAAACTAATGTCCACATTGACATCAGTGCCTTAAATCCTGACCTGGTCAAAGAAGTGCAGCATGTGGTTATTGGTGCTGACAGCCTGATTGTGCACTTCAGTGAAGTAATAGGAAGAGGTGGGTACTGCAACTCTTACAATGCAAACTGCTCCTCTTTTTGCACACCCATCCATTATAATTATTCTGAATAAGGTGCCTATACAGAGATTTTTTTCAAGCTTTTTAGCTCTTACAGCATTCCATGCACTGAATCAAGGGGGAATGAAGGGGCTTTCCTTTGAAGTCAGTGCATTTGATCAGTTGGAGAAGACACCATCAGGAGGAAGGAGTCTGCCAACTAAAGAGTCTCTTTTGAACTCATGGACTTGCTGGACCCCCTCCAACTGCCTCACTCTCACCCTTTTCCAAGCTACAGAAAGCTCAGCCAGGGCTCCTGATCCATGAGGCTGTGGTATGGGAGTACCACAGGATATTATGTGAAACCTAAGGCACACACTTAAATGGCAGGGGATGCTGAGGCAGGAACACAAGTGACCTTAAACTTGGAGCCTGTTATCTGTCAGGATTGCTACAAGACACAGGAGACTCCTGCAGTCATTAGAGTATACAGTAAACATCCCCCTGGCCCAGGTGAAATACCTACACCCCTTTTCCCTCCTCAAGTTTCCACCAGCTCTGAGGAATTTGCTGCTTGTTTCCTCCCAGCAAATGCTCTTCATATCACCTCATTCCTTTCATGCCAGCTGCAGAAATATGTAGCTCCTGATTCAGTTCCCCTTAGTTTTGTCCCTGATATAGCAAGTCTCTTATTTTTCTAAATTTCTCTCATCACTCCTATTCCTCTACATCTTCATAAGCAAATTCCCTTCACCTTTCACAGACCAAGCCAGTATTTCTGTTAGGGACATTTTTCAACTCTATATGATTGAGTGCCTATTGGTAACTAAAGTACAAACTGGATTTTCAGTATTTCTACAGATCATGCATGAGAGGTCTCCTGTTGAGTATCAGAATACTGATAAAAAATTTGCTAAAAATTATATTCCTAATGCCTCTTCTGCAGGACAAGGGCCACAAATCAAAGAGTCAGTGTGTTTCACTTATATGTATTACACTTCATGATCCCCAAAGCAAGGGTGGGCCTTTTCTTTTTAGTTTTGGAAAACTCCAAGTAATTTCCCATTTTTTAAATGTTGAAAAATATCTGGAATAACACCAAGATAATTAACCATTTTAAATTTTCTCCTTTCTAACCAGAAATGGGCCAAACCCCAAAATATTTTAGACACACCCAATCCAAGCTTTAGGATTTGTGCCCAGGCTCCAAACAATCTGTGGTCTGATGGGATTTTAGTTGCTTTTATAAAACAAACTTTGGATTAATTTTAGCTCAAGCCAAAAGCAAAGCCAACTGAGCTCTGACCAGAGCTTATGACTGGAATGTAGTAAAATTAATCAGATAGTCTTGTTCTCTGTAGAACTCACACTTAAGAAAAAAAAAATTTGCTTTCTAACTGCAAATATAAGTATTTTAGAAGTGTCCAGTAAATAGCTTATCTGTGAAAGAAGGCCACAACTGCACATACATAATTTGATTCAGATAAATTAATGTGTGAGCCTGGAGCTCAAACCTCACTGTTTCCCAAACTGGTAAACCTGACTTCTCATAGTAACTTTTGGTGGATAACATTATTTGCTTGGCAGGAGAGCACAGGATTTCTGTGTCCCTGGCAGTTCATTTCACTGCTTCGACCAGGAGAAAGAAGGCAAATTTTGTTCATCATCTTTTAGTGATATTTTATACTTGGAAGTAGGCCATCGAAAAAACTGCCAAGTGGTGTCATCCATCTGTGATCAGTGGAGCAACTCCCAAACCATCCACGGCCAACACATCACTTTTTTTAACATCCAACATGGAATAGCAAGACCTGAGTGACTGTAATCCCAGAGTGGCTGTCCTTTCCATCAGGCACATCAGGTGCATCCAGTTTGTGCAGTCCAGTGGACCACTTAGCATGGGCTTGCAGATCACTGGGAACCACCAATCCAGTGGTCATGTTGGCTCCTAACTGCTCCCTGTGCCTTCCAGGTGTCTTCCTTTGACACCTCTGTCTCAGGAGAAGATGATGGGAATGGGTTGACATGGATTTTGTGTGCATAGTCATTACAAGAACATAAAATATTTGTGGCGCCAGCCTAGTCATTATTTATTCTCTCCATTTAGGTCAAGAAATACCAATTATGCTGCCAATACAGTTTTCATTTTATGTAATGGTGGTTTTAAGTAATGGTGATTTTATGAATGGTGGTTTTATGTAATGGTCCGATTCCATTTATTTTAGTATGTTAGTTAGGAAGTGTATATTACAAGTTTTGGGAATTGGATAGAAATGGAGTGTGATCACTTTCTTACAGTATAATACAGTATAATTTCTTACAGTATAATTGCTATCCAGTGGAAAATACCAGAAAGCTAATTTTACTTCTGAAAGCTAATATTGCTCATTTTTTTACACAGGACATTTTGGCTGTGTGTATCATGGGACATTGCTGGATAATGATAGCAGGAAAATTCATTGTGCTGTGAAGTCACTGAATAGTGAGTTACATATTTAATAATGAGACAATACTATTAATTCCAAAAATAATGGGGGTGAACCAATAAATTCCAGTGAAGTATACATTCACAAACAAAGATTCTTAGTTGCAGTTGAATCAGATTTCCCTTTGGAGCAATTCCAATTACTTCAGATTACCACAACACATTGGCATATATTTTTACATCAAATGAAATGTCCATATATTTCCTCTACAAAGAAAAGACCACTAGGAAATAAGGGAAAGGTAGCATCATTTTTTTATTCTACTGAGAACAGAAGATTTGCATTTAGAAGTTAAATTGCTGAAGAGTGGGCAAAGCTGCCAGAAAAATAGGAATATATTTAAACAATATTTATTAAGGACTTTACTCAAGTGTTGTTATTCAATTTTAAATCATTAAAAATAAGAAATGGAGAAAAAGAATTAAAATCCCCAACAGGCTGTATTTGGTCATTGTAGGAAAACCAATGCATCTAACCTGGTTGTAATGTGGGCGGTGGAGAGCATGTTTGTAGCCTTTCATTATCATTTTGTTCTGCAATGACATGCTGTAGAGAAATAAACCCTAGTTTGTTTCTGTTTCTTTTAATTAACTCCTTTTATTACTGGATTTCTCAGGGATTACCGACCTGGAAGAGGTAGCTCAGTTTCTGAAAGAAGGAATAATTATGAAAGATTTCACTCATCCCAATGTTCTGTCACTCCTGGGAATCTGTTTGCCCAATGAAGGTTCTCCACTAGTTGTTCTTCCATATATGAAACATGGAGATCTTCGAAACTTCATTAGGAACGAGACACACGTAAGTACCTGGTGAGGTATAAACAGTAATGCAAGTCTGGCCACGCCCTGCTCCAACACCACACGTTACAAGCTCTCATAATTACATTAGGTCTGCTGTTACTACACCTTAACCTTTAGCACTTGCTTAGTCTGGCATCAAGCCCAGCCACAGCACTGCCACTCCTTCCCCTCCCCCTCAAATTCCTCTCTAGAATGTTTCCCAGAAATTATCAGCAATAAGTATTTCTCATTTCCCATCCATAAGCCTCTTTATAAACAAATGTGTTTATGAGATCTACGTCCAGGGGCCCAATCATCTGCTGGTTAAACTGGCACATCTCTGTTGACTTTAGCACAGCTGAGCCAGTCGTCAGCATCTGCTCTTCCAACTCCTGGGTAAGGGAACTCCATGTCCAGCTAGTGTCACAGTCCGTTCATTATCAATATGTTTTCTTAAGAAAGAAAAACAGGAACTGTTATACAAACTGAGTACTCTCTTATCAGCAATCTTCGCCATTTCCATTGAAAGACTGTAGATTCCTCAAATATGCCTCACTGCTTTTTCTCAAGTAGGAGACCACAGATCCTACCTCAGGCAGTGTAAACCCACTTTGCACTGTAGTATTTCACCTATTCCACAGTGTTAGGACAATATAAAGTGACTTCTGAGCCAATGGGATTTTTTTCTTGCTTTTATGGCAATCACCAATAGCCAGCACAATTTTAAAAAATGCATTTCAACAAATTTTTGGAGGAGTTAAGCTTTCTGAGGACAGGACCTGCTCCCATTTGAACTTCTTTCATTCTACAAGTACAGGGCCCTTGTCTGTAATTAGTGACAGGGTCCTTCCTGAAATAAATAGAATAATGACCACAGTTGAACCAGATTGTATCACAGAAGAAAATTAAAAGTAGAAATGTCAAAATCACAAAAATCTGTAGGATCCTGACATAACAATTCATATGATTTCCATAAAAGATTTACAGGTTTATGTTTATGCTTATTGTGATATTTAACATTTTGAGTATCACATCACTATGTAGGCAAGCAGAAAAAGTTAAAAATCATTGCAAAAAATCTACCTCTGGTAACTGCTAAGGTTCCATTTGCCCTTTTCATGACATCATACTGATGCACCTGTTTTGTACCAAATAGGACTGTCTCTTTTCTTATCTCCAGCTGATGAGCTCCAAGTTCATAGTTAGTTCCTCCTACTGGGTTACATGCTATCACTCTTAAGTCCACATATGTGAATTTTGTGTATCATCTGTGATGCTGAAGTTTCAGCATACTGTTGCACCTCTCAGGCCAGGTTATGCTGCTTATGTTGCAAACTCTACTCTTCTGGAGACTGTCAGCTCTTTTGTTTTCTTATAATGTTTTTTTCTCACTGGGGGTGAGAAGCTGACCTAAATTTAAACCACTTTCACTACTATCACCAACCTTTCTTGATCATTCTGGTGGCAGGAGAGGCATGTAAAACCTAGAGAGACACAGCATAAAGCAGTCTGATCCTTAAGCTTCTGCACTCATTTTATCTTAAATGTTTGTATTTTACAGAATCCAACAGTAAAAGATTTAATTGGATTTGGTCTTCAGGTCGCAAAAGGAATGAAATACCTTGCAAGTAAAAAGTTTGTCCATAGAGATTTGGCAGCAAGAAACTGTATGTAAGTACAAACATCTACTTTCAGCCACATTACCACACTCTTCTGTGTAAGACAGTGAGATGAGATAAACTGACATTTCCAGGATTCTAGTAGTTTTTAGTCAAAAGATGGTGGTTTTTTCATTGCTCTGCAATTATACTGATGTTTGTCTTGCATACTGATGAACTAGTCATCTTGCTAAGGGCTCATTTCTTGCACATAAGCTTTTTTTGAGTGTGAGAAATAAGAAAGCTGAGGTGAAAGTGTAGCCTCTCAAAATCATTGGTTAGAGTTTAAAAGGCATCTCCTAGGGGAAGTTAAATTGCTGTTGCCTCAACTTGCTGTTCTTCCACCCAGCCTCTTCAGAAGCAGCATGTCTCTGCTGCCACACCTAACCAGGAGGGAGAGGAACACAGGGGAACTTTGTGAGAAAAACAGGAACACAAAGAAACACCAGTGAGACCTCTTGACAGTAGTCTTTCATTACATGAGTATGAGCTTACTTTGGCTCAACTAGGCACACAAATTAACATTCAAAGAATCTTACTAGTGTCTGGGAAGCCAGACAGTTCAGTTCCCACAAAGACAAACTGATACAGGAGTTGCCAATATGATTATGCTGATTTATCATTGATGTTGTGAATTAATGAGGCACAGCCTTAAACATTAAAGTTTATTTTTAGCACATCATAAACTGGAACTCTGGCCGCAGAAAGGTCATTAACCTGTGACATTAGATGTCTTATTCTTTTTTCAAGGGTGCACACCTATGCAGCTGAACAGCCTCTGAAAAATAACATTTTCTTACAGGTATTGTTTTTTTAAGGGATGAAAAAAGCCACAAGTAGATTATCTTATTTCCTAAGAGAAAATGCATTGGGTTACTGAATGAAATACCTAGTTCATCTAATCAAAGTCCAAATAGTGGCAACAGGACATTCCCCTTGGCCTACTGTATCTTCTTGGGTGAGGAAGGAACAGCTCTCAGGGTGTCTCACATGACCACTGGAAGACTGCTTTTGTACTTCTATAGGGATCAGCACTTCAGAGCCTGGAGAGCTGCTTTCCCCAGTTGCCACATGCAATCCAACACTCAGTACAGGCTCTGCTACAGTTGTGATGTTTATCAGAAAGGCAGCCAGCATGCAAATATAGTCCTTAACTCTCTTCCACTATCCTGGAAGAGGTGCAGGAACCTGCTATGGCATAAACTGTTTCCTGCTGAGCCATCAAAGTTCCCTCCTACTCCCTTCATCAGATTAAGTTACAACATCAGTAAATACAGCAGATGGTTCTGTCCCATGCACTGGGACTTCAACAGACCAGAGTTGTACAGACAGAAACCTCACAAATTCAAGACAGGGAAATGCCATGTGTAGACTCTGAAAGAGATGTCTAGATTTAGCCTAGAGAAGGTTCAAAGGCATCCATATGTATAAATACCTGATAGAGTGGTTTAAAGAGGAAGAAGCCAGATTCTTCTAAGTGGTGCCCAAGGACAGCCAAGAGGCAGTGGGCACAAACTGAAATAGAGAAAATTGCATTTAAACATAGTAATGCTTTTGTTGTACGGGTGACTGAACACTGACCCGGGTTTCCAGAGAGGTAGGGGAGTCCTTATGCTTGCAGTTATTCAAAATATACCTGGTTCTGAGCAACCTGCAGTAGTGGACCCTGCTTTGGCCAGGGGAGATAGTGGTGAACTAAATGATCTGCAGGGGCCCCTTCCAACCACACCCATTCTGTGACTGCGTGATGCTGTAAAGTCCAAAAGGAAGCGCTTGCTGTGACTGGGTCTGCACATTTAAAGAAGGATGGGCTTGAAAATGCCAGAACCCACATTCTGTCTGTTTGTCCCAATGATACCACTTATCAGGACAAACACCAAGCTTAGGAGAAGCAAAGCTAAGGAGGTCTTCTGGTATGGCTGAGCTGCAACTCCAACAGAACTTTTGCTATGCCATCATTTTCCCCCAGAACAGATACCAAATTCATCCTTAGTTACAGGACTACATTATTACATAAAGGTAGTCACTGAAATAATGATGGATCCCTCCTTATCAAAACTGAGAGTAAGTAGGAAAGGTGATGCATTGACTTGGGAATAAAAATGAGGAAGTTTTAAGGACACAGAAGAAAAAGCAACTGTGGAAGAAATTATGCAGAACACAATCAGGATGTACAGGCTACTAACAACAATCTTTTAATACATTATTTTAAAATAACTATAATTCAAATTGTATTATCAAAACAATATCAGTCATTTCCTGAGTTCATTCACTGTGTTAAATGAACACAGATATACTTTATGTCAGATATACTTTGCTGCACTTTTGTTTCAGTGTTACATTATTTTATAGATCCCAAATAAACTACTGCCATCCAAAGTCACAGTCTCAAAAATGCAAGCCAGTCGTAATCCACCAACACAGTAAATATTGCCTGCTCAGTTGCAAATAATACCTTTTGTCATTTCTCTAGGTTGGATGAAAAATTCACTGTCAAGGTTGCTGATTTTGGTCTTGCTAGAGATGTCTATGATAAAGAATACTACAGTGTGCACAATAAAACAGGAGCTAAACTGCCAGTGAAATGGATGGCTTTAGAAAGTTTACAAACTCAGAAGTTCACAACAAAGTCAGATGTGGTAATGTACAAATATATTTGTATCAACTATTTATTTCTTTTATATTGCCTGAGGCATCTTTCTAGTACTTCATTAATGGAACAACTCCAAAACAAAACTTATATTTGAATCTAGCTTTTGTTCACATAAGAATAAGAGAGTCTTTCTACATCCAGAAAATGTATTTGTCCTGATCACTAAGCAAGAAGTTGTTGACCTGATTGTATCTTACTGCTCAGGAAAGAATTAGGAGTTTAACCCTGCTCCAAGGCAAACTAAGGACATTCCAAGAAGCCAGGTTGGAGCTGAACCCTGCTTTAGGAGGGGCCCTGGAAAGCTTGACAGAACAGGTTAACTTGGAGACTTGTAAAAGTTAATAGTTCTCCAAAATACTTTATTTGCTTTATAAATACTTACTGGCTGCCTTCAGCAATATCAAGTATTATCTGGCCATTTATGAAGAAAAAATTGTTACAATGAAGTCAATTGGCTGGATGGCTTCGTATTTTAGCTCTCTGTTCAATCCAGATTCAGACTGACCTGCGATGCATAGAATTTTCACCCTGCATATTGTCTTCAGCATGTATTTACACAGAGCTAGATCATCAGTTCATGTAAATTGGCAGAGCTCCATTAACCTCAAAAGAGATCTGCCAGTTTATACCAGCAAAGTAGCAAGCCTATAGGCTTTTATTTTCTTTCATTTACTTAGTTGAGATTCTCTGGCTCTTATTTAAGTGGCTCCTCAATTCCCTACAGCATTTATTAGCCCACTTAAAAGAAAGCTGAATGCAGTAAAACAACTTTTCAAAGGGAAAATCCATGCAGCTGAACGCTTAAATCTGTCAAGCCATCTTCTAAAACAGGAATGTAAAGCCCTCCAACCCTTTAAATTTTTATTTATTTCTTTGTTTTCTTAGTGGTCCTTTGGTGTATTGTTATGGGAACTTATGACACGAGGGGCACCACCTTATCCTGATGTAAATTCTTTTGATATAACTGTTTACTTACTACAAGGAAGAAGGCTGCTGCAACCTGAATATTGCCCTGATCCACTGTAAGTAAATAGTTTGTAAAGGCTCCTGATGATACTGGTACTATAGTTATTGAGACTGTGGGAGGAAAGAGAGAGTTGGGGTATTTTTTTCTTTTTATGTGATTTCATAATTGAACACTTCTTTTATTTGAATGGCAGGTATGAAGTCATGCTGAAGTGCTGGCATCCAAAACCTGAGATGCGTCCAGCATTTTCTGAACTTGTTTCAAAAATATCAACAATCTTCTCCACATTTATTGGGGAACACTATGTTCATGTCAATGCTACTTATGTCAATGTGAAGTGCATTGCTCCCTATCCTTCTCTTCTATCATCACAAGACAACTCAGACGTGGATGTTGACACATGACGGGTATGTCTGAAATTAAAGAAAATCCATTCTTAGTTTTATGAACAGAAAGCAAAACATTTTGTCCACTAGTTTTTACTGACGGTCTTTGTGAGAACACTTTTGCACATGTTTATGTTATTGCCCAAGTTGCACTAGTACAAGGACACAATATCATATTGTTAAAGGATACAGGATTCCATAAACCATCACAGTAATTTCCAAGTATTTGGAGAACGCCATCGGTTTACCCAATGGAACTGAGGTGTGCTACCATCCAGAGCTAGTTCCCACAAACTGTCAATAATATGTGCTCAGACCCAAGAACAAATGCCATGAAGGTAGAATACCAATCAGTATGGCTGGAAGGACTGTTACTGTGCATATACTTTAGGATAACGAGCAGCGCATAAATGGTTTTCACACAAAAGGCCAAGAAATGCAATGAGAATTACAAGATTTTAAAATGTATTTTCATCCCACATCGGGCAACCTTTGGATTTTTGAACTACATCAACAAGGTTTCTAAGAACCTAGGCAGCCAAGAAAGCCAGCCTCATGGTGTCTTAACAGAAATCAAAATCAAGAAATGGTGTGCAGTAAAATAAGTATAGAAAAGTGTGATTGAGGAAGGAGTAGGTGAGAAAGGCCAAGACAAAACTGGAACTGAACCCGTCAAGGGATGCAAAGAATAACAGAAAGGGCTTCTACAGGTACATTAATCAGAAAACTAAGGCCAAAGAAGGTGTTCCCCCTCTGTTAAACAATGCTGGTGAACAAGGAGAAGTCTGAGGTACTTAACTTTCTTTCCTCAGTCTTCAACGTCAACATCTTCCCACACCTCTTGAATGGATGGACAAGAGGATGAGGACTGGGAGAGCAAACCCCCTCCCACTATAAATGAAGACCAGGTTCATGACCACCCAGGGAACCTGAATGTGCACAAGTCTATGGGACCTGATGAAATGTATCCCAGAATCCTGAAGGAATTGGCTGATGCAGTTGCCAAGCTGCTCTCCATGATATTCAAAAAGTCATGGCAGTCAGGGAAAATCCCATGTGACTGGAGAAAGGGGAGCAGTGCACCTGTCTTTAAGAAGAGAACAAAGAACAGCCCTGGGAACTACCAACCTGTCAGCCCCAACTCTGTTCCTGGGAAGGTCATGGAACAGATCCTCCTAGAAGGCACGTGAGGGACAGGGCAGTCCTTCACCAGGATTCAAGACACCAGCACAGCTTCTCCAAGGCAAGTCCTTCTGTCTGGCCACTAAGCCTAGTGGCCTTCTGTGGTGGAGTGACTACACCAGTGGACAAGGGGAGGTGTACAGATGTCATTTATCTGGGCTTCTCCAAAGCTTGCCAATGTCCTCACTAAATTGTAGAGAGATGGTTTTGCTGAGTGGAGTGTTAGATGGATAAGAAATTAGCTGGACAGTTACATCCAGAGGGTAGTGGTCAATGGCTCAGAGTCCCGACGGCCATCTGTGACAAGTGGTGTCCCTCAGGGGTCAGCACTGGGACCAGTGCTATTTAATATCTTCATTAATGACATAGACAAAGGGCTCAAGTGCACCCTTGGCAAATTTGCAGATGACACCCAGCTGAGTGGTGCAGTTGGCACACCCAAAGGATGGAATGCCATCCAGAGGGATCTGGACAAGCTCAAGAAGTGGGCTGGTGGAAATGCCCTGAGTTTTAACAGGACCAAGT
>VYXF01001784.1:87419-108472 GCA_013397295.1 Polioptila caerulea | reverse complement strand
CTTATGTGTGACCTTCCAGTACCTTAAGGGATCTTGCAGGAAAGATGGAACAAGACTATTTACAAGGGCATGTAGTGACAGAACAAGGGGGGATGAGTTTAAACTGAAAGACAGTAGGTTTAAATTAGATATTGGGAAGAAATTCTTTACTGTGAGGGTGGTGATGCACTGGAACAGGTTGTCCAGGGAAGTTGTGGATGCCCCCTCCCTGGAATTTTCAACATTCATCAATGTACTCACAGCAGAGGGGCTGGAACTATATGATGTTCAAGGTCCCTTCCAACCTGGGAAATTCTATGATTCTCTGATTCTATGTCTTACCAGTTCCCTGGTATTGTCAGACGGTACAAAAGACAAAGGGAAAATCATCTAGCTTAAAGCATTCCTAGTGTCAACATTATGCCAACATTCAACCATTTCTTTGAGTCAAACAGTCTAGAGCAACAGATCTCTTGCTGAAAAATGAAAAGCCTCCATTTCTTTCCATAAACAATGAATCACTCTGAGAATTAAAACTTGAAGGCTGCTGTCTGGTGAGTCACTTGGTGAGCAGCTGAAGCTCTGCCACCTCCTTGGGTGGAGCTACTGACAAAGGTAAGGAGCAGAGGTGTTGCAGGCAGCCCTGACCTAAAAAGACACCACCATAGCTGGCATATCAGTAACTTCTTCATACCAGCCCTGGAGAGCAGAGGAGACTGATCAAAAGAAGAAATGGCTTTAGGCCCTCTTTACTCTCTTCTTGGATCACACAACCCAGCGAATTATCTACTTTTAAAGCTAAGTTATGATCAGAGAAACAATTTTGAAAAGAGATAGTAAATAAAACTTCTATTCATTAGGGAAGAGTACTATAACTTTAGGGCAAAGATCACATGTCATTTCTGTTCCTGTGGAATTCTGTGCATACTACTGTATAGTTTGTTTAGAATAGGATAGAACTGGGTTTGCTGGTGTAAACACATAAAGTATTCTATTTTTATATTAAAAAAAAAGTTTATTTTTAATGACATTTACAAAGTTTGGTTAGGCCACAAAATACTGCACTGTGAACATTTCAGAAAACGTATGTCAATGTATGTGATTCATAAACTGTAGCAACCTTAAGAAATACTGTGTAAATATTAAAAAGGAAAAGAACTGACTGTAAACACACTCCACCCTAAGTATAATATCTCCATTGCTGCAGGCCAACCATTTTAAGATCTTCAAAGAGAGGTGATGCAGATAAAGAACTGATATATGGGAGATATATTGTTCTTGGGAGACTGTGTTATAACTGAAAGATTTATAATGAGGGCAGAGTGTGTAGGCAAGCTATGAGCAGATAATATTGTATTGTGTTTCATCACCACTTTCATTTCAGAAATGAACTTTCATGTCTGCTGAGAGTGAAACTAATTGTAGATTGCTCAAGGACAAAAGGCTTTGCTGCAGGCAAAAAAAAATCATCTCTATGGTTGTTTAAACAGCTAAGGAAGTTTATGACACATAGATTTGGAGAAGTTACTCCAGACTTGTATGTACATGCTTGAGGAACGCTGCAATGTGAACCAGAGGACATTTTTACTATTTATGAACTTTTGCTTAATAAAGTTAATGTTGTGTCTGGGACACCTGTAAGAATATGTGATTCTGGTAAAGATTTGATGTTAGTAAGTTCATATATCTGCAAAGAGCTGAATGGTACTTATGTTTATAGTTGTTGTTATGACCGAATAAACATGTTGTTAAAATGAATTATTGTAATATTTTAAACTCCTAGTGCTATAATTACTGTTCACATTGATTGTTAAACTGACAAGTCTGTCCCTACGCTTTTTCTGACTAACATGGGAAGAGCAACCTGTGGAACTGAGGGAGAGAGGGGAAAGAACTCCAAAACTTAAAAATACAGAGTGCACCTATAAATCAAACACACAGTCCCTCAGCCTCCTAGCCATTAATAAATCAGAGAAAGACACCAAGTACTTGTCATCAACAGCTATGGCATAGTTTGTTTGAATAGGAAGCCTCTTACCTAACCACAGGCTGTACCCATGCAAAGCCTTACAATTCTTGATGCACTCAGAGTAGAAGTGGCATTTGAAGCTTGGAATTTAGCTATCATAAGGAGTCCCTGCATGGCCCAACAAGGATGCCAGCACTTGTGTTTGGTATGCAAGTCTCTAATCCATCATGATCCACGAGAAATTTCAAGTACCTGAATGTGTCCCTCAGAGTCATCCATCCTGCATTTCATATCTGCAAGGTGTTTTGTATCTGTGACACCTGAAGAGAAACATCAGTGGGGCTTTTGGTTCTTCTGAAGCAAGAGGAGCCAGCCCCACCCTTCTCCCACACATTTGCTCCCAGTTATATCAGATGTCTCCCACTGAATTCACGAGTTTCCTTTTGTGAAGAGTATTTTAAGTGGGTACCCCACAAACATTGCAGTACCCACTGTCCTGTGCCACTCTAAGTCAGACCCTACAAGCTTATTTCTCCAGTGTCTTATCTCAGAGGAACAATTTGTACTTAAATCACTCAAAAATATTTCAGTGCACATCATCTCATTGGCAGCAGCTGAACATGAGCCAGGGTGTGCCCAGCTGGCCAAGAAGGGCATCCTGGGCTGGATCAGAAATAGAGTGGCCAGCAGGAGCAGGGCACTGATTCCTTTCCTGCACTCAGCACTGGTGAGGCCACACCTTGAGCGCTGTGTCCAGCTCTGCCCCCCAGTTTGGGAAGGATGTTGGGATGCTGGAGCACGTTCAGAGAAGGGTAACGAGGCTGCTGAAGGGTTTGGAACACAAGTGCTGTGAGGGGCAGCTGAGGGAGCTGGGGTTGTTCAGCCTGGAGAAGAGGAGGCTCAGGGGAGACCTTATTGCTCTCTACAACCACCTGAAGGAAGGCTGTAGCCATGTGAGGGTTGGCTTCTTCTCCCAGGGAACCAGAGACAGGACAAGAGGATACAGTGTTAAGCTGTGCCAGGGGAGGTTTAGGTTGGAAGAGAGTGATTGGGCATTGGAATGGGCTGCCCAGGAAGGTGGTGGAGTCACTGTCACTGGAGGTGTTCTAGCAAAGACTGGATGTGGCACTCAGTGCCATAGTCGAGTTGAAAAGGTGGTGTTATGTCATAGGTAAGAATGGATGATCTCAACCCAGTTAATTCTGTGATCTCAACTGATTAAAAACAGCATTTGTATTCTCTTGTCATTTCAAAATATCTGGAAAATTCAACATCAAAACACAGTTTCTCCAGGCACATTTACTTCTTAACAAAAAATATATATGCTCAGTTTCACCTCAAAGTATATTTCAGGGAAAAGTTCAGACTCAATGATCTCCAGAGGTCCCACCTAACACTAAATATTCTTTTATTCTGTGAAAAAGGCATTGAAAATAGTAGCTAAGAATGAAAACATTCTGCTATGTCACAAGACTGACCCATTTTTTATTCTAATTAGTTATATTTAATTTACTTTCCAATAAATTTCCAGGATTTCCCCATAAAGTCAGTAAAAAATCTCCAAGGATTTTACACAGTCTGCTATTAATACCAGGGTCTTCAATGTAAACCAGCGTAACACGCAGTCAAATGATGGTCCGATCTTAAATACCAGATTTGTAACACATTCCTCTGATTACTTCTCATGATTTCTCAGGGATGCTATACATTGCATTTTTGAAAGGGTCAACAGAATCACAAGCTTCCCATGCTCAGTTTTTCATCCTAGTAATTTTGATTCTACCAGGTACACACTGCACCAGATCTGCAGCTCACTTACACTGGCCGGCTTCCCACAGCAGGAATATTAACAGGATGGGGCCCATGGTCAAAATATTGCATAACCTACACAAAAGCCAAGAGAATGAAAAATAGGGAGGGATATTCTCACCCCACAGAAATTTTCCTGTTGATTTCACATCAACTTTTTGAGTGCATTACTAACTCAACCATTGAGAGTCATTTGCTTCTATTTAGGAAGATTTTTTAATCCATTGAGAGTAACTTGCCTCTCTGTAAGGAAGTTTTTTAATACATCCAACAATATTAAAGGTTTCCAAAACAAAGAAAAATGGCTCACAGTACCACTGAGTTGCTAAGGCTTAGCATATTGCTAATTGTCTGTCTCCGGTGTTAAAATCAGTCATGAAGAAGAGACCTACATGCTTTATGTAAATAAATTATGAAGTTGCAGAGGCAAAAACAGTACATGTGAGAAACTGCAAAAGGGCCTCAAAATAATTTTATACCTAAAGATGAAACTATCCCTTCAGAAATTTCATTTCTGGGATGCAGCCATAATACTATATCAGAGGAAAAGGTCAGAGCAGATAAATGAAATAGAAATCATAATAGGTTTTTTACTCACTAAGCAAAACATCTATTCCTGAAAATTCCAATTCCCATTCTTTTTAACAAACAGGTCATGAACTGAGTATTCCGAGCATGAAAGAAAGACACAGGAAATCTTAGGATTGTGCCAAACTGATCAGTACAAACATTTACAAGAAACTGTGATCTCAGGGACAGCAGGGAGAACTCAGAACAACTTTATTGACTCAACAGACACCAGCCCAGTGGAAATCAGTCTCTCAGCCCAGAAATGTGCTGTGACGGTAAACCTGAATTTTCCTTTTGCAATCTCCCACCAACAGGTGCATTTACTTCCAGTGAGGATACCAAAGGGTCTTTCTGATTAAGGTTAAGCACTTGCAACCACTCCATGACCTACTGGGGGACAGAAGAGAAAATATTTCTGTTTTGTAAGAAAATCTGATTCCCTGGCTGCTGTTACTATTAATTTTGGTGCTTTCCTCTCAAGAGCCCAGCAGCCTCCTCACTACACACAATGCCTGGGGAGAGACCCTCAGCAGAAGGTAAATCCTTGCCATATTCAGCCCAGGGGAGACCCTCTGGTTTTCGTGTGCTTTTCTGTTTCACTAATAAGTACTTTGATGCAGCCTGCTGCTGTTTGGAGGTTCATCACTATCTGCCAAACATTTTGATACCTTCATTACAGTTTAACAGGGAAGTCATCCTTGCTCGGGCCTCTGAGGCTCTGTGCATTCCTACAAACACCATGCATTAACACTTGCCAGGTTCTAATTATCAAGCACACATTGAGACCCTCTCTGGCACAAATGACAGTTGAATATCCTCCTTTAGGATGTGAAAAATGTTACTGCCAAAAAGTTTAGGCTGTATGACCAAACATGGACACCTCAGCTGCCAGGAGGCTGCAGCTCACTGGGGCAGTTGGCATGCTTTGCCAGTGTGACAAAACCGAACGCAAATTCTAAAAATAGAGTTTGAAATTTAATTAGGAAGGGATAAAGGCCTCCAGACTACAGTGGTATATTCTCTATCTTGTGTGGCTCAATATAAAATAGAGGCAGCTTAAGAACGACAGTGGGGCTGCAGCCTGTTGGAGCTCATGGTAAGGAATTGATGGCAAACACATGGGAAGATGTGACAGTACATACAGCCTCAGCAAGGGGAACATAACAAGGAGAGAGTCACATCCAACTCCAATTGCATGTTATCAGTTTCTTTGAGCAAACCTTAGAAGAGAAGACTGCTACCAGAATGACAACCATCATCAGAAGTTAAAAACAATTTCACCATGTGACTTTTGCATTTTGTAGAGAAATGTAATTAAATTAATCGTTTCTTCATTCATTGTCAGTTACTGGAAATGTGTTTATTGATATTACCTGGTCTATTAAATCACTAGCCGTGACTACATGATATATCTGCCACCTGGCCACAAGAACTGCAATAGCATTGAAACATTTCCCTCAAAGGTCAATAGCTCAATAATTGTAAAAATGCTCCAGCACTGCTGTGTCCTCCATATACCTTTGAGGGCCAAATTGCTGCAGCTACTGTCAAAATTTTCAAACAGTAGCTCTGAAACAGATAGGAAGAGGGTAAAGAACTGTCAGGCCCATGCAGTACCCATGAATCATGTCACTGAAGTGATGAAAACAAACTCACCTCATTGAAAGGTGTAACCTAGGGTGCGGTACGAAATGAAGGTAAACAAAGGGCATCTATGTCAGAACTATGTCAGAAAAATCCTGAAAAAATACCTGTACATCTGCAATAAGAGTGATAAAATACATTTGCTAGGAATCTTATTATTAATTTGTATCATCAGGGTTTTTNTTTAGTCAGAAAAATCCTGAAAAAATACCTGTACATCTGCAATAAGAGTGATAAAATACATTTGCTAGGAATCTTATTATTAATTTGTATCATCAGGGTTTTTTAAGACCATCACAAAAATATAAAGTAAATTATTTTTAAATATGTTCAAATCTATGTCATATATCTAGGAGCTTCAACATGTATCCGCCATTTCATTTGGATAAATGAAGGGAATTCTTTTCTGTTAGCCATTCTGAGCCCCTTGAAATAGGTTTTGTGTCTTCTGAAAGCTGAGTTTGATTCAAGAGAAACTGATTTTGGGTAATTTGGCAGAAACTACATTTCTCTGCAGAACTCGAGGGTTCTGTCTGTCAGAACTGTCTGTCTGAGAGTCTGTCAAAACTGATTTACCAAATACTTTGTCCTGGTTCCCTCCTCTAGTATCTTCACACTACCTAGAAGGCATCCCCACATGGAGGTTCTGTGTACAAATACCTACCCAATATTATTCTCTGTAGATAATTCTAAATAGGAAGATAAGGTCTGGATGGTGATGAACAATATGTTTATATTATTACTACTGTGATGAACAAATCATTATTGACACAGCACCTCTCCTAAGACTCCCCTTCCAAAGTCCTTATAGTTCTTAACATAAAATTTATGTAGTTAAATATTTTACTGCATAAAATAGTGAATGGTGTTAAAATAGTAACTTCATTGCAAGGAAAGTAGCATCCATGGAGGTTAATGACCCATACTGAAAATCCAATAACACATGTCTTTGCTTAATGAAATGCTTGGTTTAGATCATATTTTTCATATTGTGCTTCTGCACTAGTCTGCCAAGCAGATAGTATGAAACAGACTCATGATTCATTCATAAAGTACAACATACAGGATCAACACTCTGGTATTTTCAACCTGAATTCAATCAACAAGGTCTCATTTCAGTGAAAAAAAAACTACAAAAACCAACCCACCAAACTTCCTTTATCACCTGAACAAGAATACAGAACTTTCTCCATCATTCCTACATTCAGCTACAATCAGGAAATTAGAGACTGCAAGAAGATCAAAGGATTTTACTGCTCAAGGTACCCAACACTATTTTCTACAAGTTTAATGCCATTCGTCCCCACCACTCTCACTAAATAGCTAGGTCAAATTTTATGAGGAGTAATTTTAAAAGCTGGAAGAAGAGCACTATCTGGAAAAAAGCCATCTGTTTGAAGTGCTCAACTGCAAGATCTGAAATGCTTCCCAGCATTTTTTCACTTCCCAGATGTACTGCAAGTTCCAAATATCTGAGCATGAAGTGACAGATTTGCACAGTTGCAAGGGAACTTCTGTTCAGTAGTAAAGAACTGAGCAGTAAGCTGTCAGATACAAGGAATCTGAACAAGGAGGGCTGCTGCTTTGGCTTATCTAAGTTTTGCAGTGCCAGTGTTGTACTCTTCACATACGCAGACACTTATGTTGTGCAGTGGGTTTTCTTTAGCTACAGATTGCATATATATCACATCTTCCCATAGAGCCAGGCTACACTTAGGGAATATGAGAGATGTTCCTCAGCCTACAATCATTTTTAACTCAAGACAAGGGAAAACTGATAAAAAGCTGTTGACAAAGCTTCAAATCCATCTACCTCTGTGATCAGCTAACATCAGTACACTGCTCAACATGGAGGTATTAACCAGTAACACAGACCATGGCATACAGCTTGAAAATCAACCACTCTTAGGAAGATTCATTAGGGAAATTATTAGCAAAAATATTTGTGATTAGGAAATCTTGAAAACTGTAGAAATGTCATCATAAAAGCTTCCTTGTTTCCTTTCATGATGCCTGTAATCAAATACTCCTCTGATTAAAGAGCTAATAAAATTTCAGCCTGCTATGATAATGCCTAGTGCCAAGGCCTGAGGAGGAAAGCTGACCAGAGAATCAGCAGAAAGAACCCATTTTGGAGATACAAGGTTTCCTTTATTATAATGAACACTACTACCTAGTTTGGAGAGAGTGTTTTCTTTAAATACATTTCAAAGCACCTGCACAGAAATACAGGGCTGGAAGATATGTCAGGACATTATTTGGTCCAATCCATGTCACTAAGATAGGGTGAACACGCTCAAGCTGCCTTGGCAAACATTTGTCTAATGTTTTCTTTAAAAAATCCACTTGTACAAGCTACAATGATTTCAAGGTTTCATTATTTGTATAGTGCAAAAAGTTCTCTGTGATTTATTTTCTAAATCTTTCTCACTCGTTATGAGACCCCTATCCTTTTTGCCCCAACACTGGCTACCTAGCCAACAAACAACTGTCAGGTTATCTATAGGAAAAAAATTAGCAAAGATGCCCCATCTTAATCTCTTTTTTTCTCAGATTAAAAAGTTCTTTTCATCCTTTAGTCATAGCCTTTATTTTATTAACATACTAAGTTTCTTCTTGCTGGCTCTTCCCAGTCTGTCTTCATTTCTTTATTTCTAAAGTGTGGTGCCAAAGATAAACTTGGTACTCTCAAAATTTGCCACTTTATAGAGTGATTGGGTCAGCAGTTGTGTTGCTCATGGCTAAATTAAGTCACCAATGATATAACCCAAGTTGCCTGGACAAACAACATACTACAGCACATTGTGTGCTTAGAGGTGTTTTTCCACAAACAGATTGAGAAATGTGGCTCTAGGTGCAAACAAGGCAAATAAATAACTTGCTTGAGGATCTTTCTGGTCATACAAGTTAGATGGGTCTGCAATACACTGAGTTCTCTTTTTTATAAGTCTATATCCTACTTTTCTCTCAAGATGATGTCCCTCCCCTAACTCATTCTTTTGGTTACCTGAGTTGAACCACTGCAGTCAGGAAAGCTGCCTCAAGAGGACAACTTTTAACCAAGGAGCTACAGCAAAGCCAGGAGCAGGAACTCAAGTCAGTTGGAACCCTAAAGTTTAATCCCTAAGCCTGCATTAAAAGAATATTATATTCATTTTACATAATATATATTTTTGAATACATATGTATTCAGTGGTTTCACACTTCCTTTGTCTCTATTTTAACTAACTTTGATCCATTAACTTTGAATAACTTGCATAATCCAGCCAGGCAATACCAAATAATGAGAGCTCTCTGGCTTCTAAAAAGGCAGCTGTACAAAAAGGAATTTCTTGAGCACTTATTCATGGATGGGTCAGGCAGAAAACAGGCCAGATTCAGGGAGCAGAGCAAAGCTAAGGCACAATAGAGACATTGTTCATGGTGTAATAGGAAGTTATGATATTTGGAAAGATGGAAACATTAGACTTGGGTAGGTAAGGGAGGAGAGGCACTGAGGCTCCACGCTTGCAATGTTATACCAACACTCCTGCCCCTCTCTCCCTCATGGCAAACCTGATGCATGGAAAAAATGCCCAAGGGCCCCAGGAGGTGTCTCCTTCTGACAAATGCTCTCTGAGGCCACGGACCCTGACAGAGAGCTCTGTGAGATGGCAGCCAGTGGGCAAGGGATGAAGTTCTCTCAAACCCCTGAGAGAAGTTGTTTCTTCAGCAGCGCTTACACCCACACTGGTAATGGCACATTCTGCACAAAGACTGGCACAGCAGTTAAATTGAACACATTGAACACCAGCTCCCTCTACTGTAAATACACTGGGACATGTTCTGCCACCCCACCAAAATGGTCACATACGACAAAAGTACCACTCTGAAGCACTGTGACTAAGATCACTGGAAAAATGGATCCTGTAGAACTGGCAGACAGGAAGACAGCACAGATTTTTCTTTTTGGTTCTTGTGGTTATGATAATTGAGTTTTCAGTATTCTTGTATGCTGCATATATCCATCTCTAGTTTGTCTCAAAAGTAGAATAAATTTCATGATCTTAATCTAATATCTTACAAACAACTGTAGGCTACAGTCTACAGAACAGTCTGCAGCAGTAACTGCAGTCCTGCCTTTATTGGTCGCAATATTAATTTCTGACAGAAAATGTAATGTCATAGATTCTAACCTCTGCTGATCATTTTCCTAATTATGATGTTTTGTCTTCCTGAAAAGGTTAAAATTCTGACAAGTCTCAATATCTGATGGCTGTGTCCATCTATACTGAGGGCTATTCTTGGTTCCAGCAGAAATCAGAGACATTGCAGCACAGCTCAGTAACATAGTTCCCTTAATTGATAAGATTTACTCAAAAGTATGACTTGAAAGGACAGAAATATTTGCTCAGGCCAGACTGAATTAAATTAATAGTTTAAACATAAAAATACAAGAGGCTGGCTTTTTAAAGAGAAACGGAAAAATTTTTTGTTTTGAAATTGACCTTATTTTTTTAATGTTAGACTAAACAAAAGTTTAATTTCAGATTAAACCAGTGACCATGGTTTTACTCAGCATGAAATCCAATTAAACGATCAAAGTATCAAAAGTCAGCCAAGAGATCAACAAAGATGAGGACAGCAGAGAGGCTCTGAGACTTGCCCAAGAGCGGATAGTCAGAGCTGTAGCGAAATTTTTATGTAATGGAAAGCAAAGACACAAGATCAGAAAGAATCCAAACAGCCAGAGAAGTGATCAATAGCCTATCCGTGAAAATGGCTCCTTTATTGATTACAAAAAGGAGAAGGAAGGTGTTAAAGTTGTAAGACAGGGATAGAGAGCTGAGTGCTGAGATTCCAGTTTGCTTGAATGTTGAAGAACAGAGACAAAGAAGAAGATGAAAGTGAACAGATGAAAATATGATCAAGAAGGTTAGCTCAGAGGACAAGGATGCAACAAGGGGATGGGCTGAAAGCTCTGGAGGAGGTCTGAAAGCTAGCAACTATTGCCAAGTAAGGAACCTGAGAGACAGACAGAGCTGTCATAGACAATAGGAGAAAGGGACAGAAGGCCAGGACACCAGAATGTCTGACAAACATGGGTTGGACAGATTGCAAAAATACCCCAGCTTCTCATGCCGCCCTTCCTATATGCTGTAGTACAGATGGTCACATCTCATCCTTAGCCATGGGCCTCCAGAGTCCCCAAAGACAGATAATGAGAGAAGAGGGATAAAAAGCAGAAAGTCAGTTTGGTCAACTTAATGCTTACTTTGTACCATTCCTTTGATAGGAACGGAATAGTCAAAGCAAATAAAGCTGCTTTGAAATAGGAATTGACAGGACAAAATATAGCAAGTACATGAGTGGAACTTTATCAGAATTATGCCACAACTCATTAATCTGTATCACAGTAATGGTGTAACTTTAAAGTTAACACCAGTATTTCAAAGCAAAAGGTCTTCTGGATCTCTAGCAACTCACTGCAAACCCTTTACAGCTAATCAGTATCATTGCTTCAAAGGAAATTAAACCGTCTCCACCCAGGAACTCTAGTGGCATTTGATCTACAATTGGCTTGAAGTTAAAAATTAATTACCCTTCCAACATATTGATTACAGGACTATAAATCTAAAAGCAGCAGCCCAGAACAATGCACACTGACCCTCTGTCGGAACAGCATGTTTGTTTTCCAAGGGAGCTAATTGGGACAAGTTCCCGAGGAGAGGCGCAGTAAAACCAAAGCCAACAGCTCCATCTACTGCACTGCGGTGGTCAGGGCATCACACAGGATCAATTCTCTATTTCCTAACGCTGACAGAAAAGCACTGATCCATTAATGACACACTCTGTGTGCTTGAGGTCCCGAGGGTAACCAGTGGGGAATATACAACTTTCAGGCAAGAGCAGTCTTACATCATATTTACATTTGTATTATTAAGAAAACCTCACAGTTAAATCTATTTAGTAGATTTAACTACTGACAGTGAATTAACTGAAAGAAATAAAGTTCTACATTGACATTAATTCTCAGGTTCTAAATTTTTTTTTTTAAATGATTGAACAGCTGCACTGCAAAATTTCTGTTTTTAGATATGATCTAGACCAAGAGAGGAGTTGTTCAGCTTGAAGAAGACTCCAAGGAGAGCTTACAGCATCCTTCCAGTATCTGAATGGGCCTACAAGAAAGCTGTAAAGGGACTTTTTTCAAGGGTATGGAGTGACAAGAAAAGAGAGAATGGCTTTAAACTGAAAGAGAGTAGGTCTAGGTTAGATATCAGGAAGAAATTCTTTACTGCGAGGGTGGTGAGACAATGGAACGGGTTACCCAGAGAGGTTGTGGATGCCCCATCCCTACAAGTGCTGAAGGCCAGGCTGGATGGTGCTCTGAACAACCTGCTCTAGTGGAGAGTATCCCTGACCACTGCAGGGGCAGGCAAAGCCGGGGGGAGGAGGTTTTTTCCAACACAAGTTATAATCTTCATAATATGTACTAAAATAGATAAAAATTTCTGCATATGTTTCTCTTTATTAGAATCTCAGAACATCCTGAGTTGGAAGGGATCATCAAAGTCAAACTCCTGGCCCTGCACAAGACATCCCAATAGTCACACCATGTGTCTGAGAGTGCTGTCCAAATGCTTCTTGAGTTCTGCAGGCTGGTGCTGTGACCACTGCCCTGGGAGGCCTACTCTAGTGCCCAAACACCCTCTGGGTGAAAAATCTTTTCCTAATATACAACCAAAACTTCCCCTGACTCAGCTTCATGAAGTTTCCTCAAGTCCTGTCACTGGTCACATGAGAGAAGAGATCAGTGTCAGCCCCTCCTCTTCCCCTCACAAGGAAGCTGTAACTGCAGTGATGTCTCCCCTCAGTCTCCTCCAGGCTGAACAGACCAAGTGCCCTCAGCCACTCCTCACACAGCTTTCCCTCAAGGCCCTTCACCATCTTAGTTGCCCTCCTCTGGACACTCTCTCATAGCTTTGTATCTTTCTTACATTGTGGCACCCAAAACTGCCCCCAGCACTCGAGGTGAGGCCACCCCAGCGCAGAGCAGAGCAGGACAATCCCCTCCCTCGCCTGGCTGGCCATGCTGTGCCTGATGCACCCCAGGACAGCGTTGGCCCTCCTGGCTGCCAGGGCACTGCTGGCTCAGTGCCCATCTCAACTTGCCATCAATCAGGACCCCCAGGTCTCTTTCAGCAGCGCTGCTTTCCAGCATCTCATTCCCCAGTCTGTACTTATGTCCAGGTCTCCCTTTCATGTTCACAGAATACAGATTCAGCTCCCTTTTCCCAAAATCCTATACAGCCTTCCCACTGTATCTAGCATCATGCTTGGCTGTCTGCACTAGATTAAAGTACATTCATTGTCAGCTTTTAATATAGATTGCCTTAAACTGCAAAAAAACCCCTAAAATTAAGGCTGTATATCCTGCAGCAGGAAAAGAAAGATTACAATCTCTACACCAATTGCCTCAGATTCCCTTCTACCCTAAGGACTCATATTTCACTGGGGGTTTTTTTGTACCTGTAGCCTGGTATCACTAATCTTTAATCCATAAAATATAGCGTCAGGCATGTCTCAGTTGACATTGGGCACAGATGTGTGCAGCATGCACAGAAGTCAAGCACATATCCTTCAGATTTTGCAGATTTATTCACCAGCTTCTCCCTGACAACAGGGGAACAAGTCCATTGACATTCACTGAAAACACTTCACTATTTGTTTTGGTTTCCCTTTTGTTTTGTTTTGGCTGGCCAAGAGAAATTCCTGTAAATGTTAAAACATTAAACCCTTGGTATGACAAAGACTTGGCCCATTTCAGTCCATTCCTCTCCACCTTGTGCCATTGGCAGGATCAGGCCCTCACCATTGTCCTTCCCAGCCTCTGCCAGGAGCAGGACTGGTCACTAGCACATGGCCCCATCAGGCTGTCCACCATACACACAACAAAACCCCAATTTTTCCAGGTTTAGAGAGCTGCAACAGACTTTCATTACTCAGTCAGGGTTTATTAGCAGACCATTTGAAAAATCCTTCCCTGGAATACAGCCCACAACTAGAGACAGGCTATATTGCATGGACACTGTGAAGGGCAGTGTGCCGTAAGGAAAAAAATGACATGAGATCTGCTTTCCTTTTCTCCCCATCTTCCCATTTCCCCACTCCTTTCCTAGGTCTTCTCTTTCTTCCCTGGCTCCCAGGAGAATTCCCAGCAGACAAGGCAGTGAGCAATGGTGGAATCAGCAGTCTGATGTGGCTCAGAGCAAAGACTGTGCCTAGAAGGAATGCAAAGCCAAACCCAGAAGCAAGTGGCAATGAAGGGCTAAAACTACCAGAAATGAACACATACAGGTCCAACCATCATGTACTACACAAGAGGATGACCAGAAAACACTGTGTGATTAAACAAGTTGTAGGAGGAAGCTGGACTCACAGCAGTTCTGTAGGTAAGCTCAACCAGGCTTAGAAACATGTCATCAGGTCAGCAAGCAGCACAGGAAGGCAGAGGTACCACCTCTCCCATCTTTCCTTCTAGGTCTTTCATAGATTATCAAACACTTATCTTCTGCTACCACTAAATTCCAAGAAAACTCTGTCTTGTCCTGTGTTGCACCTGAAACCTCTATAAAGGCACCTTGCTGCTTTTCTCTCCACCTTTCCATAAAAATTAACTTGAGGGCCATAGAAATTGAAAAATCAAATAATAGGGAGACTTGAGAATCCTCTTCATTGCACTAGATAGTGTTACTTTACACGTCTAGATATCCCTCTTCTGCTTGTAGCTCTTCATCACTTCATCCTACACATCACAACAGAGACATGAGACTTCTTTTTTTTTGCTGCATATCCTGAGCTGACATGAGAGACTAAAAACAGAACTTCAAAATCTTACCATGAGGAAGGAAGTGGAGCACAGTATTTGCACTAACTCTCCCCCAGATTGCAAAAGCCTGAGCTTACCATTTGGAAAGAGTGTACATGAAGCTTTCTCTCAGAATAATACTGATCCCTATCAGTCAGGGATATCATTATAGCACAGCAACAGGGGTTAAAACAGGCACAGGTATGTAGCAAATGCAATTCTCTAAAAATTGGAAAGCTGATTAAAGCACATATGGAATAAAACCTTGTTCCCTTTAAGAATCAATAGCATTTTCTTTGGTTCAAAATAGTTCATCTAGATATTAAAAATTTTTAGTGAGTTATTAATTACTACCAAAATACAGTTATAGTTCTAAGGTTTTCCATTCCCAGTTAGCCCATACAAAATGCTTTCCAAAGTGCCACAAAGAGGAAAATGACAGCATTTTTTCAGAGTAAGTATAATGATTTACTCCTCTGTGCATTTCTTGAGCTTGGAGAAATGAAACAAGTAAAATCAGACCTTTAATCTTTGTGTTACTTTTTTTCTGAGTTGCTCTTCTTAACCAAAAAATTACTCCTTGGGGAGGTTGTTTAGGACATTAGCGTGGGATGCATTTTCTCTGGGTTTGCATCAGACCTTTGTCAATTGTCTTTGTGACAGTTGAGGGAGAATGATCCCTATAACCCGATTTACTGCAACAACAAGAAGTATTTTCCCTTTTTACAAACTTCTTGGGAATAAACAGAGTTGTTAATCTAATCAAAAACTCATTCCCATCAAGATAATCAACAGTGGAAATACTTGGGGGAGGGGATGCAAATTCTTCCTTTTAAACAATTAAACTCTTTAAACAAGGGCTTGTCAATATGAAGCCTATGAAGTTAATCACAGCCAAAGCACATGTTGATTAATAATTCTTGTTTTGTAATTAATTTATTAAATTAATAATTAATACAAGGGATAATTCCTGCACTTAATTTGTTACGCCTCTAATATTAATCTTGCTCTTTGCAACAGACCTCTGTACCATTAAAAATTAAGTGTAAAACTGAGACCTCAGAATAAGAAAATGTAGAGGGTTTAAGTCAACCAAGTCGAATGCTATCTTGGGACAATGCACAGTAATTTAGACGTAGCATTCCCTCAGACACACTGCCTATTTATCTGTAACCTTCCTTGGTTCTTGCTCATTTAATTTACCTGACCTGATCCACAATCATCATCAACTTCAGAATCCATGTGGGTAAGATCTTGGCTCTCTTGAAGTCTCAGATTTCTATGACAATAGAAAATTGAGAACAGTCAATTACTACAGTCATATATAGGATTATTTTTGCTAAAGTCAAATGGCAAGATAAATTCTGCAGTATCTCTTACATCTAATGGGGTTTCACTGTGTTCCAGTGCAGTGTTAAGAAATGACAGATCTCCCACGGAAGCAGATCTTGGGCTCTAAGGCCACAGGTCAGTCCAGGCAGCCACAGGCAAATTGCATCAATGTCTTAACCAGTCTTTGATTAAACAGAACACTGTAGAACAACAAAAAAGAAAAAAAAAAAAAAAAAAAAAAAAAAAAAAAAAAAAAAAAAAAAAAAAAAAAAAAAAAAAAAAAGAAGAAGACAAAAAACACCAAAAATTCCACAAACAAAATAAATATGTTTTAATACATCAATGTGATTTTATCAATACACACCATGGCAATTGTTTCAAAAGTTGCTAACAGAAGAAATGTTCCTACACGAACATTCAGACACTGTCCTAATTTTCACAAGTATTTAGCATTCAGAATTTTTATTGAGGTCAGAAGCAAGTGTACTCAAGTGCTTATGCTGCATATCATTCAGAGGCCCAACATTCAAAAATAAAATTACATTATTTTACTTCAAAATCCAACCTTCTCTTCCTATTATTTCTTCCAATATGCGCACAAGATCCAAAATTCAGGCCTCACAGCACTGTTAAGCAGTATGAAGTACCACTGACACTGTGAGGCATTTTTGTCTACACTAGCCCAGAAATTCTCAGCTCTTTACTCACATCTGCTTGAATGGTTTATTGAGATTTTATCTGCATAAGACATTCAGTTCTACAGGAGTAAAACAAAAAAGGAATTTGGACTCCTACAGTGAATCTCAACTTCATTAAACAAATCAGCACATTTACCATTTCCTGTTGAAAAATAAAATTGCCAAACAATGTCTTCTTTAGAACGAAAATAAATAAATCCAGCTAGAAGATTACACATCCTTTTTTTTTTTTTTTTTTAAAAAGGAATAACTAAAAATATAAGCAAGAACCAGGCTCGGTGAGAGGCAAGGAAAGAAATTTTTGTTTTCTCATGGAGTTTTTCAAAATCAAGTGACTGCTCAAATCCTGTGAGCTACTGTTCTATTCCTGTAACAATTTGATGGCTGGGGCAAACAGCACTCCAGCTCCTTTGCTCTCTGCAGTTTTGCTTTCTCCTGCTGCTTTCTCAATCTATCCCAGTACAGAGCAAAGGCAAACAAATAGGTACACCAAAAGAGAGCAACACTGGCTCAGGCTGGAGAAGTTTTGGACTTGCTGGAAGGCACACTGTTATTTTAAGGGCCCTCTTTAGCCTCTATGGGGTGCAGAACTCCTTGATTCTGATCTGTTTCCTAATCCCCAGCCTGTCCTCTTCCTTTGTAAATCCTAATCCTACTCTATCTCCATATTATCAATAGCTACCAATACAGCATTCCCTATGACCGAGTAGGAGCTGCAATAAAGGCAGTACAGAAGCACAGCCCTCTTGGTACAAAGTCCTTTGTGCATAAATATGTGATTACCTCTTGGAGTACAGCTTCCCTAGGGAACACAGAGCAGTGCTGAACCACAAACATAATCCTTTCTCCTCAGTATCAGGCTTGTTCTACAGTTATATTTGTTAGTATTTTTCTTCCTGTCACAGCTTTCTTTCCAACTATTGTAAGGATTTATCATTCAACTTCTCTAGAACAAGCCTATTTGCTTTGGCTGCTAAGGATCCTTAAGGTTAAAATAGCAAATTGAGAGGTTTGCAAATACTAAGTCCCCAAACATACAGACACAAATTGGTAGACTATTCCCAAGGCCCTAAGATCTGATACATTCTTGGGAATCTCAGGACCTGGAATATGTCTCCTACCACTCACAGGAACATGAGGATTTATTCCAACAGGTATCAGGATGCAAGAAGGTGCTTCCCATGGAGATGAGCAGGCACCAGGGACACAGGCTGCCACACCTTTCTGGGCACTCCTCCTCTCCTACTGCCAGGAGCACCACCTGAGCCAGGCTCAGAGCTTGGCCAGAGTCCATTGCTGTCCCTGAAAACAGAATGTAGTACATCCTCCAGGTTAAACAAGTGGGCCCCAAATACACCTCTCATGAGTTTGTCCTTTGAGCAGATGAAATAGATAAAATGTCAATCACCTGCCTTGATGAAGAAGAATGAAAACCTAATTTTTTTTTTCCTGAATTGTTTATCTCCATGTTTGGGGCCAGTGCAGAAGGACAGGTGTGCTGTGCTAACCACTACACCCTATAACCTCATTGCCAATCTTCAGGATGGCTTTAGCACAGAAACTGCACTTCTCTCAAGCCATATTGGCAGTCCTGCAGGGAGACCTTGCAGCAAGGAGCTCTGTGCTCTCCCTCTCAATGCTACTCAAGGGCCAGGAGTCTGGCTGTACAGAGTCAATACAGAAAAAAATGACAGACGCAGTACAGCAAAATAGCAAAGTACTCGACTGGTAGCTCTGCTATGTCTGATCAGATTAAGTAAAACTCAATAGCTGTTGTTTATGGGGTGGGTTCTTTTAATAATTAATTTTTCTCTCACTACATCACTAAACCACATGCTGCTTATCAGAGAGATCTGCTAGCCCATAGTGAGCTTCACACAGTGGGACTAGAGAGCTGCTAAGACATAAGCTAGCTAGTAAGCAACAGGATATTTTGCTGTTCTCTATGTGATTGCAGTGCAAATTAGCCTTTGATCAATGTGTAGAGACAATGACACATGAAAAAATATGAATTTTATATATGAGGTTTGCTGGTTGGAAATTGGGTGTATTCAATTTAAAACAGCAAGCAGAGATACATGACTTCATAGAAGATGCATTTAAATTCCAAACTAACTCGTGTATCGCTGCCATATCCAAAGTCACTTCTTAATATTGACATTCTTAAGCCTCATATCCTGAAATTTTTTCTGCATCTCCAGGATTATTTTTAGTCTTCCTTTAAAATCCCTCTGAAATTTCCATATTCTATCTGAGAAGACAAACAAACACTCCAAAATACTTCAGTCACAAAATACAAAGTCACAAAGTCACATTATTTCTGCATGATTATTCATTTCCCATTAAGTCCTAAGGTCATAGTAAAGTACCTGTGAGGGTACTATTAAGATTCACATCAGTTTCTATGATGACTCCACTGTCCTCCTCTGAATCACTCATTTCATCATGTTAGTTTCAGCAAACTTCCAAGAAAAATCTGATGTAAACATGGTACATGCAACAGACAGCTATATTAACATATAAGAAAACTGTTCACATTTATCTGAGAAAATCAACCTTTTTGAACTATCTTTCTGATACATATTAAATAAAGCAACACCCATGGCAATATCCCCCAGCTGGCAAATTCCACGGTGTGTTAAAAATTAACAGGAGCATTTCACAGACCTCAGGTAGTTACTCTTAAGACTCCTGGGTGGAAATTATAAAGTACTGTTGCATGACACTGAATGCTGCACAGTGCTGCTCCCTGCTACAGACCATTACCTTTTATTATTGAGTCCAAATAATATATGTAAAATGTTCAAAACCCAAATATCCCTTAGGTTCACATTTTCTGTTCTATACTTCACTCTAATCTAGCAATGGTCCTATCAACCATTGGTTGTCATTTATCTTGTTCCTGACATAGAGAGAATACTATCCATTATCTTTATCCTCCATGGCTTCAGGTATTTTAAATCTTTTTTCAACTGTCCTGAACCAGCCATGTTGTCCAATCCATACATTAATGATTTTTACTTATTTTCATTTACATGTTTTCATTATACACTGACTTTTTTGTGCCATTACAATATCCATAATTGGCTTAAACAACTTTCTGTCCAATTTCACTTTCCTTCATTTTCATGTGACAGTCCTCTTACAGCATCTAGAGTAACAGCCCTGAAAAATTCTACAGATATAGGCATATTTTGCTCTACTGCACGTTGGCAGCATTTGTGCAGAAGTACTCATGCAAGAAAGACAGAGGTGGATGAACTCCAGAGCATAACAAGATCCTTTGGCTTGAAGCTGGCTACATTGAAACCACTAACCATGACTGACATAGGTGTATCTCAGCACCTGGGATCTTCAGAAATCAGCTTTTCCTTGTTCATCATAACTGAGGTGAACTACACTGTGGGGGACGTTAAGAAATTGTATTTTTAAATGTTACCAAAGAGTAACCATTAGCCCAGAGGCAATCCTTGCAAGTCATCATCCCAAATCCCTGTGTATCTGCAACATCCCACCGCTGGATGACATTCTTCACAATTTCTCAGTCCGGAGGTAAAAAAATTCCCATCTACTTATTTTTCACCCACTGACCCCATTCCAAGTCCAATCTTCTACAGTACAAACCACTTCACACATTCCTCTGTCGCTGGTATTAGACTGAACTTCCCACAATCTCCCCCAGCATCCGTAAGATGCCCGGGCCTCAGCTCCAGCAGGGGCATCCCCGGACCCGCGGGAGCCCCTGCCACGGTGGGAGCTGACCCGGGACATTGTGCTCCTGCCTGAAAGCAGCCTGGGACCAGGAGGGGGGGGTCTCTGCTCCCAGGAACCAGAGACAAGGCAAGAGGACACAGCCCTAAGCTGTGCCAGGGGAGGTTTATTTTGGATGTTGGGAGGAATTTCTTCACTGGGAGGGCGATTAGATATGGAAATAGCAGCCCAGGGCGGGGAGGGTCACTGTCCCTGGAGCTGTTTAAGAAGAAACTGGATGTGGCACTGATGCCATGGTCTGGTTGACCAGGTGTTGTTTGTCATAGGACGGACTCGATGATCTCGGAGGTCTTTTCCAACCTAGCTGATCTGGTGAGTTTTACTTCCGGTTGCCCCCAACTCCAGTCGCTGTTCAAACCCGTCCAGGATCCCCTGGTTTCCATTCCCATCGCGCCTTTCCACTCCGGGATGCCCCGTTCCCGTTCCCATC
>VYXF01001784.1:47801-87208 GCA_013397295.1 Polioptila caerulea | reverse complement strand
GGTGCGGGGACGGCAGGGAGAGGCAGAAGAGACGCGGAAGGGCTTTCCCTTCCCCCACCGCCACTTCCCGTTCCCGAGGCGCCGTGCCCGTGCCAGCCGGCTGCTCCGAAACACCCGGCCTGCCGTCCCCAGGCACCCCCGCAGGCTCCGGGGTACGCGTGATTTGCGAGAGGAAGGAGCCGTGGGCATGAGGAAGGCTGTTTTGCTTCCTGCTCGGAGGCAGTCATTGGGGAAGTGTGAGGTCAAGGAGCAGAGGGACTGTGTTAGCGAGATGTGCCATGTACGCTTTTTGTGGCAGCTGGAAACTCAAATTTAAGGCAGATCTTTCCAGAAAAGTCTCAAAAGGAGCAGGATGTTTTGTGAGACCTCAGTTATTACTGCTCCTTGTCATCCTCTGTGGGATCCGGCTTCACGGCAGCTGCCCGTTTCCGAGCTAGGGTGTGGTGTTTTGTGTACATGGTGCTGGTGCACTGCTTCTGCCTTTATGTAATGCATGCTCTTGCTCACTTTCCGTTTTAAAAACTTGTCTTTTCATATCTGTGGAAGTTATGAGGTGACTCAAATGTGGAAGGCATCAATAAATGATGTTTCAAACTTATTTGAAGTTAAAAGGATGTCTAAAATATCTAAGTGGTTACAGTATGACCTGTACTTCTGTTTGACCCTGTTTTATAACTAGAGATGCACTGATATGCCTAGGGGTGCACAGCACCACGACCTTGCTATCCTCTTCCCAAGGGGTTTGAAGACTCTGCCTTCCTCTACTTAATTCACATTTCAGTGCCACCTCTCTGTTGATACAAGTAGTAATGTGATACAGAAGCATAAGTGCTAATTACATTTTTTCTAGCTCCTTGTAGAAAATACAAGTAACTGTAATCAAGTATGTTTTTCCAGAAGGTATGCTGAAAATACTTTGACTACAAGTTATCTTGCCACCATGGAACGGTTAGGGCTGGAAGGGATCCTCGGACATCGTTTTGTAGAGTCATCTAGAGCAGGCTGCCCTGTGCTGTATGCAGATGGCTTTTGGAAATCTCTCGGGATGCAGACTCCACAGCCTCCTTGGAAAACCTGTGGCAGTGCTTGGCCACCCTTGCAGTGAAAATTTGTTGGCACCTCCTGTGTTTAATTTTTTGCCCACTGCTTCTTGTCCTATCAAATAGTAAAAGACAGAATGATAGTTTTATCATGTCTCTGTATGATCTTGGGAGCTCTGCCTGTGCTTCTGTGGCTGATGGAGTCAAGTTATGAAGTTTCTCCCACTCGCTAATTTCATTTATTCTTTTCTCCAAAAATGAGTGCAAGGACTCATAGAGATTCTTCCTGCCTTGGTATAAGTGAATAGAATGAGCACTCATCCGCTGGAAATTTAAATTGATTTCTCTATCAGTCCCATATAAAAGATTGTCCTGTATGAGTGGAATTTTCCAAACCTCATAGTACATTTTATTGGCTAAGAAACCAAAGATGGGTAACAGTGCAAACTCATGGAAAATACATATGTGGCAATATACATGTGATCCCTTAAGATTTTATTTTTGATACATTGTGTCGTCATTGTACAATAAAAATGTTATTTCGAGTATTTGGTTTTACTGAGCTTAAAAAAAATCAGCTGGATGGCATTTGACAAACACACCCTTCTCACTCATCCAGTTGGGACTATAAATAAATGCAGGAGTAGATGCGAAGAGGCAAACATTTATTGTCATGAGAAATAAATCACATTGCTCCTTTATGTACTTTCCTTCCATGATACAGAACTGATAATACTGAAGGCTGATGCAGATGATGGTGGCAATGTAGTTTTGTAGATAATTTCAGTAGAAACATAACTAGAACCCTGAATCTCTTGAAATTCAAGGAGGAAAGAAGGTGAACCAAATAACAGAACTTTTTTTGTCTCAGACTTGTAATAATGATGTATGAGCACAAATAAGTAGGAGATCGAGTGATGTAATGATAGGACAAGTTCAGAAAGGTCTTTGATTCATATCTTACTTCATGTTTAGTCAAAAGATTTAAGTGTTGCAAAGGCAGTAAGCAGTTCCACGTACCTTATTATTACTAGATTTAAGATGACTGTATTTAGCTGTAGCATCATTCAAGTTTAAAACTTGCAGCATTCAGCATAATTGAGAATATAGAAAGGGCTATAATTGGAATAATGGCAAAGCAGATTGTTACAGTTCAGGTAAAGAGTCTTTAAAACCAAGGAAGGAGAAGAACCAGAAAGAGCATTTCAATATTCAAGATTGCATAAATGGTTTTTAACTCAATCTTGTTCCTTTGATTCGCATTTTTGAAGAGATTTTTGAAGCCTTGTTTTTCTTTCAGTTATGCAATGAGTGTGACAATAAATTTGAACAAGCTTTTAAAAAAAATACGAGGACTATTTATAGCAAATCAGGTGTGTAAGATTTGTGTAGATCCAAATATCTGAAGTTGGACCATTGCCAGTGAAAGTTAGTGGTTTTAGCATCCAGGAACAGCGATTTTTCAGTGCTAAAGACAGCTTTTGTGATCCTCAGTGTTTTATAGTTGCATTATTCACATAGGTCATTAAAAGTTCAGAAGCTTTTAGGTATGTTAAATAACATAGGTTTGTTTGTTTGTTGATTCAGTTTGTTTATTTAAAAATGGGGTGTGAGAGGTGGAAATCTACAAGCCCTGAACTCTCAAGCAACAAAATCATCATTTCTGCACCCTTCCTATAGATGATGCATCATCACTTAACAAGTTTTGAATGCAAAACCTATTTTATGTATGCACGATATTTGAAGTAGTTTTGTTAAAGTCTAGTCACCATTTTTTGCAGTTCAGTTTTATTCCAGTTTATCTAGAAATTATTTTCTTACCTGTAGCTACAACCAACAAATAAACACATATAAAAATATTTTTAATAAGCATATTAGTGGAAATATTAAAGGTACAATTTATCTACATAAATATAGGCTGTAATTGATGAAATGTACTGATTTTACTGTAAAAGTTGCATTTGCTAATGTAAATACTCATTTACAAACAACAGCACAAATGAAAAACAGCACAAAAACTATTTAAATCATAAAACTAGTGTTATCTAGTCCATTTTTGGTGACTTGAAGGGATGTGTTTTCTGCAGGTTTGGTTGAAGTTTTTTGCTTTTCATGTAAATTTACAAAACACAGGAGTTAAATAGCTGTGTATGACTTGAGATAAAGCCTCAGAAAATCAAGATGCCTTCAGGGAGGAAAGGATAACACATGAAGTTTTTAAATACTAAATTAGGTCTTGCTTTCCTTAAAATGCTGAACATAATAAATATGGGAATTGTCAAGCGTATTTAAAAAAAAAAACAAACTAATTACTCCTCTTTGAGTAAGCTTATATCTCAGTAGTTTCACTTTTTTTGAAAGATGAGGTTTAACAGTGTAATTAGAAGAAAACTTCTCTTATAATGAGGAAGTAGTCCCATTTGTGAAAGTGACCCTGGATGGCTTCCAGGTATTTCCTGGTGCATTGGGTAACTTCCTTCGTAACTTCTTAGATTTTGTCACCTAATTTACTTAATGAAGTTAAACTAAACTCTGCAATATAGTTTTGTCAGATTAAGGAAAACCCATTTCTCGTGTCCGTGCTTTGGAATGAGAAGTCTATGCCAATAAAATGAATCTCTCACCTGGAATGATGTCTTTAAAGGGTAATACATTGACAGCAGATTGCACTTACAAGCCCACCAGTATGGGAGTGTGGGAGGCTCAGGTACTTTCCTCAATGCAAATATAAACCTTTTTCCTTAAACTGCTTTGAAAGCATTAGCAGAATTTTTGACAGAAGAAATGTTACTTTTCTAATTTACATGTGTTAAAGTGATTCCTGTGCTCTACATTGTTCATTTTGAAAGAATTTAGAATTCTGACGTTCAGAATTGTGTCAAATGAGACTTGGAGACTGTAGGTGAGTGGGAGCTGTGTTTGTATAACCTTTTCTGGGTATAATTGCACTGTAATCTATAAAGTAAACTTAAGGTCTTGCAAGTGTCCTTGGTAACATTTTGATGAAATTCTTTAGTAAGAATGAGGAAGTTAGGAGTGCTTTTCAGACTGGCATGTAATTTTGAATATTGGAGGCCTTCCAAGATTTAAGATTTTCATGTCCATCTCAGGATATACATGAAAATGTGTGTGAGGATGGTGTGTTGTCTTGAGTTAGGTTTTGTTTGGGTTTTTTTAACTAAAAATTTATCAATACCATTGAGATTGAAGGACAGAATAGATATTTGAATCACTTTCTTGGCAAAGTGTTAAACACTGTCTGAAGAAGCGATCATATACTCTATGTGTAATAAATAACTAATAATAATAAATTAATAACAAGTAATAACTTGATTTACTTCTACAGTCATGCTGGCTGACAGAAATTTCTGAAGGTAACTCAAATGCTGCTTAGTCAAAATGTGCCAGCTTAGATAAGGTTGCTTAGGGACTTGCCCTTTGAGTTTTGGGTACCTGCAGGGAGAGAGACTCTATTGGCTCTCTGGGTGAGGTGTTGCAATGTTTGTCTAAGCCCACAGTCAGAAACTTTTCCTAATTTATAATTGTTGCAACTTGTGTGCAGTCCTGCTTGTCTTTCACTGTGTACCTCCACAGTAAGTTACTGAGCAAAGCAAAATTGTTTGCCTTTTTGACAAGTTAAAAGTAATTACTTTATACTTGAAGATGAATACAAATGAAACCTGTTATTATAAATAAAAGGTCAGTGGTTTCTAAAACTTTAGGTCATATATTTTTTCTTAGTACTAGTTTGAAGAAATCAGGTACCCTTTGGGAATTAAGACTTCTACTGTCTTAACTTTACAGAAGAAATGAAAGCAGCTTTTTTAGCAGGTAGTGATTACTTTTTTAATCACTGAGTAAAAAAGCTTCTGAAATGTAAAATACTTCAAATGCTTTCTTAGCTTGTCAGAAGGCATTAAAACCTTGAATAGGTAACTCCGATAGAATTATAAGACACTGGAATTGAGAGGAGGAGACGTAGCAGTTAGGGTGGTACCTTGTTCTATCAATTTTCATAAAGCAAGCTCTGGTATGTTCCTTTTCTCTCCACACTGATATTGAATCCAGGCGTAATGTCCTTTGAGCGTCTCATTATAACAAATAATCTTGGGGTAGGAGGAAGAATCACTTTAAAAACTTGGGCTTTGTAGTAGAATGCTTTGCAAATATGAACCAAGTGCTTTTTAGCTTACAATGGATGCCACTTTGTAAAGACTGCGGAGAAAGAGAGGCCTCGATGCTGCAGCTGAGGATCATGTATGTGGATGCCCCTGTAACAGGTTGTCTTGGGTTTTTTGTGTGGGAGATGACACTGTTGGTTTCTTTTTTTTGTGAAGTCTTAGTTTGCCGTTTCTTATACCATTTACTTCTCAAATAAAAGTTACTGCTTTTGCTTTTCAATAAATGTAAAATTCTACTACTTTTTCAGTTTTCAGTGAATGACATCTGCAAGGAAGTAGTTTTTTTTATGCTGCTTATTTGTTGTCTATCTGATCCATAAGCTAAGTATGCACTTGCTTGGCTGCTATTGTATATATATAATTATAAACAGTTGTATATAAATATATACATTATGCAATATATACATAAGTAGCTCTATATAAATACATAATAAAAGGTTTCCAATTTTATATACTCAGGAATAATAAAAGTAACTACAAAATAACATGGAGGAGATATATCTTCTCTAATTTTTTTTATGGTTGGTCTTGTGTATTACCCAAGTAAAATTTATTGCTTTCATATTCCTTTTTGCTATCTGTGCCTGATACAATGATTTTCAAGAGTCCTGTTTTGAGTTTGGATTTTTTAAATCCTTCTTAATACGATGTGATGTGGAAAGTGATTTTAAGATGGAGACTTCTATGATATTTAGATACTCTTCTCCTGAGAGGCCCTACAGTGAAGCATCTACCACCTTTCAAAGTGGTTATTTTTGTGAAAATAAATCTCATTATTCAAGTCAGGTCATCAGGTAGAAAGAGCGCAGCTAAATTACCACACGTTGTGTAAGATTTACTTTTTGCACCACTGTTAAGTGCTGGTACTGTTACATACTCTTAAGTACTTGTGTATTAAAAATAATTGAGGAAAACACATGTTCTCCAGATGCAATGCAGCTTTAGGCATTGCAGTTAAGGAAATGTCTGTTCAGTCAAAGCCATAGGTATGGAATGTGCCCCTCCTTTCCTGTGCCACAGAACCACATTTTTACACATTTTTTTTCCTTGGCTCTTCCAGAAGCAGAAGTGAATTGCCTACTACAGTGAATTTTTGGTTGAGCTTGGTAGGAAGGCAGTTGCAACACTACTTTTATATTCATTCCCTCTCTACCAGTCACTGTCTGTTCCATGTTTGTGTGAGATGGTGCATGTTTTGGGATGCTGTTTCACTGTTTGATGTTATACTCGTGGGTATGGTGAGGTTTCATGAGATGCTGCAAAGACAGTTTGCTGCTGACGTGGAGTAATCCCTTTCTCACATTTTTGTTCTCGGAGCTTGTCCAGCTATTTGAAGGCTTTTTTGCCTCACTAAACTGTCAGCAGCAGGAAGGAGTAATTATTTAAAGCTCCTTTTTAGCTAAATTGGTTGCTATCTTCTTGCCACCTTCTAAAGCTGTTCTTTAGCTGGATCAATTTGCTTGTCTGAATACTCACAGAAATAGATGAGCATTGATGATACATAGGAGTTTGTAAAAATACTGGTGTAACATCCTGGGAAGTATCTAACCTAAAGATACAATGAGCAGTTGGAGCTAGTACGACCAAATATCTAGCTATCCAAAGGGGAAGCCAGTTACATTTTCTTTAAACACTGAAGGGTTTGCAAAGTCAAAAACTATGTTAATGTTTGGATAGATCATCAAGCATTGTATCTTGTAAGTATCTGAACCTTAGACTGTGGTCCTTGATGTGTTATGTCAATGCAAAATTAATTTTGAGTGGTAGATATCAAAGCAGTTTTGCTTCATAAGGAGCAGCAAAGCTGCATATTGAAAAATAATAGTACAGCTCAAGCTGAACTCAAATCACAAGTTTGAATCAAACGCAGAACTAAATAAAGGTAATAAACTAAAACTAATAAATAATAAACTAAATAAGGTAAGTGTTATGTCCAGTATCACTGCAGTGAATACAAGCAGTGTCCCTTATTTTGAGTGTGACTTACAGATCTTGAGAGAATTCAAACTTGCCCCATTTAAATCAGTCTGTGTCAATATTTATGTGACTCTGAGCTAATTGTGAGAAAACCCTCTAGCTACCTGTAAATAGAGTTAAGTGGGTCAAGACAAACCCATTAGTTTAGTTGCCTGCAGACAGGTTTTCAACAAGAACTACACAGAAGGCATGACTGAGAACAGAGCTGTCTAGACTTTACTGTTCTTGGAGCTCCCTTTTGGATGTGATATCTCATCATCTTTTTTTGGCCAAACACAGGTTTCTGTGAGTGGGAGATTTATTGTGTGTTGTAAGATAGCAAACGTACCCTCGGGAATCCAGAATGTAAATGCATGATGTACAGTGCTTTGAGCCTGCTGTAACAGTGATAAAAGTAACTTTGGGAAGCTCTTTTTATTCCCCTGTGATTAGCAACAAAGTTGTCTTTGAGTGGAAATTATTGTGGGAATCTTTTGCACTCCCTCCCTCTTCCTCCTTCCCCCCCCCCCAATTTTCATGCAATTTCTTAGCTAAAAAGGGCTTTTAGTATCTATTTCACTATTTCATTTTTATCACTGTGGAGCAGTGAACTTTAACCCGTTATGAATGTAGAGGAAGGGGTGGGTCTCCCTGCTGCAAAGAGTTCACAGCTGAATTTCTGAATTTGAAATAAGGGATGTGTAGGGAAGAGTGAGTGTGATTTCACAGCATCCTGCTTATCAGCATGTTTTTTCTGTGCAGTATGGATGTTGATTGAAGGAGTGAGCCGTCAGGGTGCCTAGCAAATAAAACTGAACTAACTGTGTTTCAGCCGAGTTGAAAGGGGGGAAAGAAAAGCGAAAGAGGGAGAGTTTGGATGTCTGTGTTCCTGTTGGGTGCCCCTCAGCAGAGCGCGGGGAGCGAGCAGAGCGAGCAGAGCGAGCAGAGCGAGCAGCGCTCCTTGCCCATATATAGGCACGGAGAGCACTCGGGGTCGGGCTTCTCCTACAGTGTCACTGCTCGTGTGCCACGAACAGGAAGAGTGAGCTCGGGGCATTCGAAACTGCTCTGTATAGCTTCTCAAAAGTACAATAAACTCCAGAATGTCTTAGGCTGGAAAAGATAGAGACGTAGGATTTCTCTATGTACATGATGGGTATCATGCATTGAGAAAAATTAAATTGTGAAATAAATGCAGAAGTACGGAAAAAAGAGAGATTTAGCATAACTGCCACCACTCTCTACATTACTGCATTGCTCTTTGGTTGTGTAGTCTGAAAACTGCAAATATTGTTGTAACTGAGTATAGGCATTTGTTAGACCAACTATTTTAATCTCTAGCCGAATAAAGAATTAGACACAATGCCTAATAATTGTGTTCATCACATACAACAATCTTGTCCTTTTCTCTTTTGCTAGGCTTCTCTGTCTGAGATTTTACCTTAATTGAAATAGTTTGCTTCATAAAATCAATAAGCTTGTAGCTTTGATAAACTTTTAACTGATGTGGTAGCATTTGGCTTCACTTGAAGCGTGAAAGTAAATCTTGCTAGCTCTTACCTACTGAGAGCAAGACTGAGAGTGGTGTAAATGTGAAAACTGCATAGAGTGGCTGCAGTGGGGAATGCTTCCTTTCTCAGTGTTTCAGATGTCATTTTTATACTTTTTTTTTAAACAAGCTCTCAGCTTCTGTATGATTTGTCCAAATTAATGCTCAAACTTGCATAAAGACACGGTTCATAAAAATATGGGGGTTTTTGCATCCAAGAAATTTAATCTAGAAAATGCATGGTTCCTTATATAGGTTTGTAGTAAAAGCTGGGTTTTTTTGTAAACTACTGGTGATCAGATGTTCTGGATTAGTGAAGTCTGAAGTTTATAGTTTCTTGCTACTCTGAAGACTTGAAGCAGAAAACTGTAAATCAAATCTACATCAATAAAACAGTGTCTTAAACTTTAGGTAGTGTTTTGGGAGTAAGTATAGTAATAAGTGGAGGAACTTCAAGTTTTTTGTGTCTTTGAGTTTTCTAAAGGAAGACTCAACTGTGACAATTTTTTGTTACTTGCTGATACATGTATAAGTTTCTTGCACTGTGTGTAAAGGTGCAGTTCTCGTGAATGGGAAAAGGTTTTGTCATTTGGAGTCTTAAGATACTGTGATGTGTCTGTTTTGGCTTGCTCAAATCAATTTTTAGAAGTCTCAATGCACTGAATAATCAGCATAGGTTGCAACTGAATTGCACCTGATTGGCTTTCTTAAAACTGTTTTCAGCAGATACAACTTCCTATCTCAGTTTGACTAAAGAGCAGTTTAGCTTTTTGCCTGTTACTTTATATTAAAAGTTATGTGCATTTTTAATTTAGCTTGTTGTAGTTGCCCATGAACATCATATTTTATACGGACTATCCCTTTGTTTTAGTTTTGCTTCCCCAAGTGATGGCTGAGCCAGAGGCTTTTTGCTGCCAAAAGGGGGAGATCTTTGTCTCGTAGAGGCTTATGGAAGTACGTTCATTTATCCTTCAGTATCAGTCTGAGTTTGAAAAACAGAAGCCTCCTTTAGAATATTTATTTCAGGAAAAGTTCAGTGACAATAAATCTGTAAGTGTTTTTCAATTCTAATGTGTTAAGTGAGACTACTGGATTTAATTCTTTTATATGGGCTTCCTCTGTGGGAAATAATGGCTTTATCAGATACTCTTCACAGAGAAGTTAATTCAGTTTAACTGCTGAAGGAAAGTGGATTACTTTTAAATTGGCTTCACAAAGGTAGGTGAGCAAAATACAGAGAGTGTCGTAGCTGACACACTCTCAGCTTCTGACAGCATGGTAGATTTTTTGCTTTTGTGAACATGAGTATACTTTATACTGATGAGGTATTCATTGCAAACTTGCACTGAACACCTATTCTATAAAAAATGTTATCTATGATGAATTTTCACACTGAAAAAACTATCAATGAGAAATTGAACTTACTTGTAAAATGTTTGTCAAAAGTAATGTCTAGGTTGGTCTGTCTTGAGGACATCTGTTACTACTGAATGCTTTTGAATGAATATTACTTATAGTGTAGCTAATCTGACTGATAAGAGTAGTTTTTACTGATAGTGAAAAAAATAAGCAAAACCAGATTTATATTATCAAAACAGCTGAAAATGAGGTAGTGCTCCAGTTTTAGTATAGACCTAATGTCTCACCTTATACATATTACCAGTTTAAAGTATGTGGTCATTCAGGATGCAGTTTGGGCAGCCATGGTTTGCTTAACTTTGCTTCTATAGCTGCTACCTGCCCAAAACTGATGGACCTGTTATTTCACAACTCCACGTGTCTCCTAGTCTTGTTTCTCTGCTTGCCCAGAGCTAACCTGGCCTTGGCAGGGGTAAGCAGTCCTGATCACCCGAAGTCAAGGAATCAAGAAATGGTGTTCCTTCATCTTGAGCTGGGAATCAGTCCAGTGATAGTCATGCTGAAATCACAACTAAATACTTGCTTTTCAGGGCTGATTCTGTTAATTGGTGTCATGGTTTAACCCCACACAGCCACTCAGTCACTGCCCCACCAGTGGGATTGGGGAGAGAATAGGAAGGCTAAAGTGGGAAAACTCATGGGTTGAGACAAAGACAATTTAATAAGGAAAGCAAAAGATGTGCATGCAAGCAGAGCTAAACAGGGAATTAATTCACTGCTTCGCATGGGCCAGCAGCTCTCCAGGAGAGCAGGGCCCCATCACATGTAATGGTGACTTGGGAAGTCAAATGCCATCACTCTAAAATCTCCACCCCTTCCTCCTTCTTCCCCCACTTTATATACTGAGCATGATTTGATTTGGTGTGGAAGATCCCTTGGTCAGTTTGGGTCACCTAGCCTGGCTGTGTCTCATCCCAGCCTCCCATGCACCCCCAACTCCCTTGCCAGTGTGTCAGTATGAAAAGCAGAAAAGGCCTTGGCTGTGTAAGCCCTGCTCAGCAACAACAAAACCAGCTATTATCAACACTGTGTTCAGCACAAATCTGAAACACAGTCTCCTACCAGCAACTGTTAAGAAAATTAGTTCTGCCCCAGCCAAAACCAGCACAATTGGTCATTTGATAAAATGTGCTGGTGATAGAACCTTGGAGCCTGTCTTGCCCTTCTCCTTCGTAAGTACTTTAATGATACTGTAGGTTAGCTTTATTTCACATTCTTTATATTACTTTGGCTTGAGTATTGAGCTGAGTACAGTGCCTTGACTTCAGCAAGAGGTAGAGAAGTGTGTGAATTGGTGATTTGAATAATGTTGGTAACGAAGATAAGTTTACATTCTTTTAATTCAAAGGAGACAATCCAAGTTGCTTTAATAAGTAGCCATAGAAGAAGATGCTCTTGCCTCTCTGTCTTTTTTGAGCAGAGTGAACTCTGTAGCATTTATCTGAGTATAATGCTAATTCACGCTTGCATGGAAAGAGGAGTTCTGATGGTAGGTATTTGAGGTAGCAGGCAAAGGCTGTCTGCAATCCAAAATGCAGCATTTAGGTTAGAAAGTTGGGAACTGACAACTTTTCCTTTTCCATTATCCTGCTCCAAATGATCGTGTGCTGTTAGTGATGGGAAAGCTGCTTGGGCTGGTCACATGGCATCTCTTGAGGGTTGAACACTGCTAATGAGGCAGTCAGTAAGTGATGTCCCAGGACACTTTAACTTGAATCACCTCTCCTGGATTTCAAGAGACCCTTGTCTGAAATTTGGGCCCTGTCAAGAAGCAGGGGCCCAAACACTGGCTACTGGTATTGCTACCTCAGTTGTAAAAGCTGTTTTCTTGTCAGTTCAAGAGCTCCAGTATGCTCAGACAGTTCTTCTGTAGTTTCAAATACAAAGAAATGTGTAAATGTAATGCATTCTTTGATTGGTTTTAAATATGAGTTAATGAAATGTGTGCTTCTCAAACACCTCAATTTCAAACAGTGCTCCTAGACACTGAATCTTCCAGCTCTTCATTCCGTAGAGGCTTGATAGAAGGTGTTGGAAAGGGAAACTCTGGTTCAGGCAGTATCCTGTACTTGAATAGCAACACCATATCGAGGATGTAAGAGAGCTTTAATTGTCTGGTGAACTTGGATAACTGTAAAGGGTAGGAACTTCTGCAAGGTTAAGTTAGGGAACCAATATTTAGTTAGTTTTTATAATGGGTGCCTTTAACAGTGCAAGGAGGAAAAAGAATGAATGAAAGCTTGTCCGCTAAGTGACATTATGCAAATAAGGTAATAGTTGAGGAGTTAAAAAGTTGTTTCACACTTATAAAGTATTTTTGTGGGTTTTTTGCAAGCACATGTGTCTGCAGCTGTGTAGTGAACAAGCTCAAAGACCTGGTCTGAAAAAAAAGAGCAATAACTTTGCTGATTTTGCTCGCTGTGCTGTTGTACAAGGGCTTGTGCAAGCAGGAGACAGAAAGCCAGGCTAGGTGTGCATACTTCTAGTGGAAATACTGGCTTATGATGTGTTTTCTCTGCAAGAAGTTGGGGCTGAAGGCCGTTAATTACTAATTAAGATCTCAAGGGGGTTTTTTTAAGCTTTATCTGCTGGTACTGTGGTAGAAGAGGTCTTAGGTAGATGAAGGTGAAATTACAGTCTTTAGTGTCTATGCAGTGTTTTTAAGCTTAATCTGTCAGTGTGGACCTATTGGAAAGTATAGAACCATATAATACGTAGTAAAGTTAGAAGAGAAGCTTTGAAGATCAAATGCATCTTCATCACAGTTTTTGGCTCTCTTGGATTCTATATTGATTCCCGGGCATCCATGGACTGAAAGTTGACATAGATTGTGAATATATTATTGATCTTATTTGTTATATTCATCTTTTACTGTTTGCCAGTAAAAGAAAACATGAATACTCAATTTCACCATCTGCTTCCTTCACACATAATCTCTATTCTGTTTGAAGAGGTGCAACTTTATAGTCTCGTTTTTAATAAAGACAAGTAGTTGAAATAATGCGAACAAATATGTGAAACAGTGGGAGTTGTACAATTTCATGTCTGTCTGTTAAAACTGTATAATGCATAACTGCTTTGAATAGGAATGAATGCAAGTATATACAACCACATGATTGTTTTTGTATTTAAGGTGCGTATAGCAGCAAAATTCATCATTCACGCTCCTCCTGGGGAATTCAATGAGGTATTCAATGGTGAGTATCTGTCTGCTCTGTCCTTTCATTTAAGGCATCTATATCCAGAATTGCACTGGTGATTATTCTCCTGAATTTCATGCAGCTTATTTTGTAGCAGCTCCTTTGCTGTAAGGGCTGGTTTTGTAGCTGGGTGTGATAAGCTTTGCAGTCACAAGGGCCTGAAGTTTAAATGCAAAACAAGGGAAGTAGTACTTTTCTTTGTGATGTGAGAACGAGCCTTGTCTCTGTTTTCAATGAGTCATGAATTAATAGTCACAAGAGTTTCTGTTTAGAAGACACATACTCTTGTTTCTCATCTTTGATATACAAATATTTTTCAAAAAAACTAAACTAGCTGAAATTAAAATGGTCTTTTTAAAAAAAAGAAATAGAAGGAATATCATTACGAGTACTTACCCTTGAATACACAAAAGACTACTGCCTAATGCCAGTTGTGGAAAGAATATTAAATCTTCTCCAAACATTTCTAACCTTTACATTCTGGGCACACTCCCATTTTACTGAGTGCATTGATAAACTGCAAGGAAACTTAAAATATGCTTCTTTCAACTATTGTTGTCTGTTACCTAAGATGTTGGTTTTTTTTTTTAATTGTTGTTTGTCATCAAGATATTTGGGCATACATATAGTATAAAAAGGCAGGCTTTTAGTTGTGGCTTACAAATGTTTTTAAGCTATTTAAGTAAAAAAGTAAATTTAGTATACTAAACCTGTAGTCAGTGTCAGACTTGAGAGAGCTTAAGTTTATTAAAGAATGCAATGCTTTTCCAAGTACCTTGTTCTTAGTTAAACTATTATTATTATTTAAAATTAGTTAGTGCTTCATTTTTTAAGTGAGCAGCTTACTAACTCCGCTTTCTGAAGATTATTATAATTTCTCAGAGTAGCACTGCTTATAAACTTTATTGTTATGCTAATTCATAGTTGCAACTGCCTACTCAATAACAGAGGACAGCGTGTTTGAAAACACATGAGGAACATTTGATCACAAATGTTCAGTGGGATTCAGGCTGCCCTCTTAAAAAGAGAGAAACCTTTTAATTCCAATTCTGTAAATTGTGGGTTCGGTTGGTTGGTTTTGTGTGGGGCTTTTTGAGTATTTGAGGTGATTTTTCCTTTGGGGTTTTTTGTGGTTTGTGGTTTGGGTGGGTTTTGGGTTTGGTTTATTTCAGGAGGGTTTTCTTGTTTGTTTTTTAAAGAAAAAATACATAAAATATATTCCATATTTTTTTTTCTTTCACTTGAATAATACCTTGGAAATATTTAGAAGTTTAATACGACTAATGATTGGTTAGTTAATGAGCAGTGAATTAAATTGTTATTAAAACAGTGCCTAGTAAAGTCAAGTACATAAATAAGAAATTTGCTGCACAATAAATATTTTGAGGAGAGTATTGACTTTATTCTATATTCATATGTTTCTTGTATTGTGGTAAAAAAAATGCTGTTGTGGTGTATAGTCCTCTGCCTAGTAAGTGTCATTAAGTAATGAGACTCAAAATGGCAAGGCTTAAAAACCAGTAAGTTCAATGTGTACCATATCAGTGTCATCAGAATACAGTAACAATAATATAGTGTGAGGGAGTTGGTGATATGCATTTTAAAGGAAATTTGGTAGAGTTCTGTGCTGTTCTCATTCAGAGCTTCTCTAAAAACTAAATTGAAAGATTCCTAGAGCCTGTAGAATACAGTTTTGCCAGATTGTCTTGGAAGAGATCCATTTCTATACTATTGTTTTGTTTTATTAAGTCAAAATTATAAAATGATGAATGAAGCAATAAATTTCCTGCCTAGTAATCTCTGTGGGTATGGAGTAGTTTGGATTTTTTGTTTTGTACAGTCTGTTGACATTTGTTATGTGACTGAAGCAAGTTTCTGAGTTAACAGTACTTATATACTGTAAATACCTCCTTTCAGATGTTCGGTTGCTGCTTAATAATGACAATCTTCTCAGGGAAGGAGCAGCCCAGTAAGTACCAGATGTCACATACTCAGTTGTATAAAAGCATGATGGTTTTTTCAGCAGGACTTGCATAATCAGTAAGTGGTTTGTTTAAAGATGTGTACTTGGCATGTAAAACCTTATTGTGTGTTTTGGGCATCTTTGATCAAGATTAAATTCTTGTCAGAGGAGAGATCTGCACTGTATCCTAATGATTAGAGCAACTTTATTTTCTGTTTCATGGTAGATGTTACTTGAACATCTGTAAGATACTGCATCCTCAGACCCTACTTCTGTATCAGAACATTATGCCTACTGTACTTTCATGCCAAAATTAGTTTCATCTGCAGGAGTGGAGATATGTGGCTTAGTAGCTTGGATCCCTGTGGAATTTCAACTTGAGCTGTTCTTCCAGTTTCTATAGGTTACTGTAAAGTTTAGGTGTTTATCTATATCAGGTTACTTATGAATGTAAACTTTTGTGTAATGGTGGTTGGAATCTTTAATACAAGCACTAAATGAACCAAAGCGATTCCAAGAATTTTGACTTGCATTGATATAAATGCAAGCATTTATATCAAATAAATATAAATGTAAAGCATTGATATAATATTTTAATGCATCATTGCCCAGATTATTATCTATTATTTAGATCCCTTAACTGCTACTGAGGAAAAAGATTGTACTTGATGCAGGCTTTTGTTGGTTTTTTTCTCTTTTAGTGCATTTGCACAGTACAACTTGGACCAGTTTACTCCTGTAAAAATTGACGGTTATGACGAACAGGTATGAATACAGTGAAATACTTGCAATCTTCCTTAAACTGTTAAAGATGTTCTGGTACTGGAACAATTCTTGGCAAGAAAATTAAAATAAATAACTGAAACACAGAGATTGTGCCTCTTCAGTAGTACCAGTCCCATAAGTTAATCACTCAAGGGTATCTTGAAATGTTAGTCTGTGACGTTGGCTGAATTCAACGTTTTGTAGCTGTAAAAACAATTTGCTCCACCTTTAGTAGTAGAAGACATGAATTTCTGTCTTGCATTGTTTGTTGCAGTAGGAGAGTAAGATTCAAGATTTGTTTTTCTGAGGCAGTGTATCATATTCACCTTCCCTCTTGCTGTATGTTTAAAATATTTTATGTTTAAAATGTAAGTCTTTGGGTGTGATTAAGCTCCCATTAAATGCAGGATATAATTAGATTTGACATGGCATTTTTTAAATTTTTTACTGAATAGCAGATTATTAACTAATTTTATGATTTAATAAATATTATCTGATATATATAAATGAGATAAATTTTAACTTAAATTTTATAATACAGGTTTTGATAACAGAACATGGTGATTTGGGAAATGGAAAATTTCTGGATCCCAAGAACAAGATTTCTTTTAAATTTGATCACTTAAGAAAGGAGGCTACTGATCCTAGACCCCATGAAGTTGAAAATGCCATAGAGTCCTGGAGAAATTCAGTTGAAACAGCAATGAAAGCATATGTGAAGGAACACTATCCAAATGGTGTCTGCACAGTAAGTGCTAAATCACATAACTACTGTACCACTATAGACAGATATAAATTTTAAAAGGAAGCTATTTGTAAACCAGAAAGACAGACAGTTTTGACTGTAAAGAATTTACTCCTGTTGGGGGTTCATGAGAAATGAAGGAAAGCTTCAGAAATTTAATGTTTAAGCTATTGGATTATTAGTGGGTGGTTACTGCAGGTAATAGTGAAGATTTACCTCTGCATTTTATTTAAATTTCTTAATGCATTTAGACATTTTGTAGACTACTGCAGGTTGATCCTCCTGACCCTAGCTATCTGGCTGATTGCTTAGAAAGGGAGAAAAATTCCATTAGATAGAAATGTCTGCCTTGGCTTGGTTCACTGACAAAACTGTTTCAGTAAAGCAAACTGGTTTTGCTCCATCATATCTCCTATGTATCCAAGTGCTGTATTCTTATCACCAGAATTAGTGGTTGTGATGGCTTCTTAAAAATAAAACCTCTTAGTCTGGACTAAAATAGTATTTGCTTGCTGTTACAAGCCGTATCACTATTTAAATCTCAGCAAACTGATCTATTGATAGCTGTTCTGTTCTTTATGTTGATATGACAGAAAAATTAATTAGGGGAAAAAAAAGTAAATCAGCTGCTGAGTTAACAAGTTGAATTGGATTCCAAGGCATTCAGATGAGTTCCAGTTCTTGTAAAGAAAACCAGATTAGATGTTCACTGAGATAATTTTTAGTAGTATTTGATTTGGGGGATAAAGCAGAACAGAGGACCAAACCCACCCTTTTGGCTATTCTGTACAGGTTTAAATTGTCATATAGTTGGTAGAATAACTGATGTTTGAAAAACAGCTGGTAATGAATATATATTGTCTATAAATATGTGTTATTGTCACTGTTATAAGCTTAGAATTCCTGTAGTGGTAGAAAAAGGAGTTTGCAATATATAAAATTAAGTTAAAATTATTGACCTTCAGGTTTTTTAATCTTTTATTTTTTTCTGCATAAATATTTTATTGTTTCATGTACAGAATATTATATAACCATAATGGCTGTAAAATGAAATTTTACAGTTTATGTAACAGTAGTAGAACCAGATACCTAAGCACTTTGAGTGAGGTCTACTCAAACTTTGACTCTATTCATTTTTTTGCTTCTTTCTTTTTTGTTTTTCCTCATTAAGGTATATGGTAAAACAATTGATGGACAGCAAACCATTATTGCATGCATAGAGAGCCATCAGTTTCAAGCAAAAAATTTTTGGTAAGTTTCTGTATGGATCCACAGACAGTAAAATACAGCAGAGTAAGTGCCATTACACTGATAATCCTTAGGTCAGAGAAGAAGGTGGCTGCATATCTTGTATGGGACCCTTCTTCTCCCTCCATCCCACTCCCAAGTTTTTCTGCCAAAACTGTAAAAATCTCTTCCTTTGTGATCAGTAAAATGACAGACTGTGCATCTCCTTTGCAGAACTTTGTAAAATTCCATATCACACATATGACATACATGGTTATTTTTCCTGTTTATCACACTGACACCAATACTCATGGCTGTCTTCTCTAATACAGTTCCTTTGGCTTGTTTTGCTTCCTTTGTGACTGACAGAATAACAGCAGCTCCTTCTAGTTTGAATTTCTCAGGGAAAGAAGGTGACCAAAAATCACTTTACGGTGGGACTAAAGTGATCAGTTTTGGGGTAAGACAGATAAAGGTGATTTTGAATTAAATAAACTCTTTGAAACTGCAGCTTTCTTTTTTTTTAATTTTCTGGACTTGGTTGAATGATGTTTTCCACAGTCTGGAATGAACTTTGGATAGCTCCATACAGGAAACTGGCCAGAGCTGACATAACATATCACAGTATTAGGAATGGGTTAAGGAGGTTACATCCTAAAGGTAGCTTATATATGCAGTTGTCAGAAGAAAGGTGTTCCATTATTTGGTCTGCTATTTTGCATCTGCTTGCAATTTATATTAGTAATCCCACAGGTAACAAATGAAATTACAGAAATTTTCAGGTTTTGATTCTGAAAGTGCATGTTATATATCCAGAGTAATTTCAGCATGTGTATGTATCAGTTAAATTATTAGATTTTTATTGAATTTGTATAGCTAATGAATATTTTTTCTTATTGACTTAAACTTGACTAGTTAAGTCTGCATGTTTTACATCAATATTAGAAGTAACTTGGAATAATACTGTTTTTCTTTTCAGTTTGAAAGTATGAAAGAATTTTGATATTCCAAATAATTAATTTTGTAGTCTTTAAAGAAGATACACAGCAACCTTGTATAGATGGAGAAAACTCTTCTTGAAAGTTTTCTTTATTAAAGTTATAGTTGGGCATCTATGGGTAAATATTGACCATGTGTTTAAGAGTATTTCAGGGGTAGTCAGACTCTAATTCTTGTTCTTAGCAAGTTGTAATAAATGCATATTGGTTTGTGAGATTTAGAGATGGAGGAACGGATTCCAAGTTAACCAGATTCCTCAGTTATCCGGTTGTATGACTGGATATCCAGCCCAAGCCACAGCCAATACTTATTCTCAAGGTGTTCCAGCTTTTTGGGCATTTGGAAGTCTGTCAGCCTACTATGAGAATAAGTTTGTTGGGTGATAGAAAACCAATATATACCAAAGAAAAATACTTTGTGATTATTTTAAATACTATCAACATAGTAGAATAGATGGCTTAAAGAAAGAAGAGGAAAGTTAATCTCTTAAAAAACATTCTAAGTCAGCCAAGCTAAATAAAGAAATGGTGTTTTTTTACCTTAGAGCATTTCCTACTTCTGAACTTGATTTTTTTTTTTTTTTAATAGCAACTTAAGGACAAAATGATATCCTAGAGTGGAAACACTGTGGTCACCTTCAAGGGACCACGGAGTGGCTGAGAAGCAAACAAATCTGTTAGCTAGCCATTGAATCCCCAGGCATTCAAAAGCTAGAACTGTACCTAAGGTATAATCCAGCACATAAGCTTTCTCATAATCAGTGGGTCAGTCTGCAGGGCTACTAGTAGTATTGGTGTCACTAAGTTGGGCAACCCTTTTGGTTTTCTTAGCAATGCCACTGAGCTTCTGAATTGTCTTAGTCTATATTTTCAGTGCTAATTTGGATATTTTCTGAAATAATAAGCAATGGCTTTATAGCTGGGTTAAATGTTGCTAACATTATGTAGAATCATTAGTAGCTCTTAATTTTAATATTTTATTTCTTTCTCTCCCTTTGAATGCACTGGAATCTACACCTAACCATTAGCAGGATTGGAACACATAGTATCAACTTTCTTTCATTCTTTCAGTGCAAACACAAGATAAATCATGGACTGCTGCAGTGTATTTTTAATTCAGCTCTATAGTACTAACCTTCTAATCCACTAACCTCATAGCTAAATAAGAAAATGTCTAGTTTACAGGGAAGAAATCAGGTGAAACTGCACCATGCTATCCCCATTCTTTTTTCCAGGTATTTGAAACATCATTTCTGCATTTTGGCAAGGATTCTGAATTTATGGAAGGAAACTGGAAGGAAATAGTTGTCCTGGAAGGGAAATGCTATAAGAGCTGGAAGGCCTAGTTACAGTTAAACACAGCAGAAAGTCTTGCTACTTTAATGTTCCTTCCATTCAAGTTTTTGACAGCCTGAAGTGAAGTGTGACTTCGGCTGATCTAGCAAATCACCCATGTCCTAGAAACAAAATATTGACTGTGTGTGCCTAACTAATACTACAAGAGAGAAAGAACATTGGAGGCTTTAGGTATTTTCAGAAGTCCTTCTGTTAAAAGGTCCTTAATAATAAATCTCCTTGGTCCACATCGAAAACTGAGGTTACATATTTCAGGAAACTGTTCTGTTCTTGACTGAGTATGAGGCTGAATCTTTAGAGGAAGGTTTCTGCACATGTAGTTGCACTGCAAATGTCATTCTCTGGTTTCCTTTGACTATCAACTGATACGTGGGATTTTTTTTTTCATAACCAGTGGGGTGACATCCAATCTCTGTTTTACTGTTTTTTTTTCTTAAGGAATGGCCGTTGGAGGTCAGAATGGAAGTTTACAATCACCCCTTCAACCACTCAAGTGGCTGGCATCTTGAAAATTCAGGTATGCTTATCTCAGACTGTGTCCTGAGCCATAAAGTCTCCAGTCATTATCGAGGGAGACTCAGGCCAGTGTATCAAATACGTTAAAGGAAAATGGGGACCCAATAAGCAAGGCAGCAATGCTCATTCACTTAAGTGTGAGTGATTCAATTTGCATATTTATCTAATCCTTAAAAACATAAAATATGTGTTTAATGTAATGATTCAGCAGACTTGAGAAGGTCTATTCACCTCAGCTAGGCATAAACCTCTTTGTTTTCCTATTGAATTCACAGTGTGACAAGCCTTCCCTGAGGGTAGGCCCATTCTGAAGTAGAATTTTTTTTTTCATTTTAGCTGATAATGTGGGGTTTTTTTAATGTTATCGTATTGTTCAGAAAGGTGGAACCTTTGGTTTCACCAATTCCACCATCAAAAATTTTTGATTCCGTATCTTCTCCATTCAGAATTTGGCTTTCCTGTTGGCTTTAGGGCATTCAGAAAGGAGGAATTCCAAGCAGGCAGAAGTCTTGAGACCAGAGGAAGTCTGACTGTCATGTGCTAGGCAGGGAGACTCAGCTTCCTGGATTGGTTCCCTGGAATGTGTACACATACATTGCAACTGTTTATTGAAACAGTTCTGGGATCAGGGAATAGAAACTTAGTGCAGTCTGACTTTCTGTGTAGTACCTTCTTTTTCTGCTTTGTTTGTTTGTTTTTTTTTCTTTACAAGACAGAGTCAAGTTTCTTTTCTTGCTCTTTTTGTGCCTCCATGAGTTTTGCTTGTCCTTACTGTTTAGTGATAACTGCAGAAGGAAGATGTAAAGCAATGTTTTTCTAGCCTGAGGCTAGGATACTCTTTTAGGATGTGGTACCTGTGTTCAGATTCACCCAAGCAAGGGAACCCTGAATCTGCTTTCCCATGCTGGTGCCACCATTTGGAATGATAGTCCAAATGTGAACAGCCATTGTGATGTTGTCAGATCACAACAGTCATGGTAAGCAGCACCTTAATAATTTCTAGGCTTCTCAAGACTTTGTCACTTAAATCCAACTTGCAGTAAAGCATGCATTTTCTCCACAGCATGCACTTTTGGTTAAATGTCTTAAGAGGTTTTCCAGAACAAGGAAGCAGGTGTCCACCTAATTCTTGGAAAGGTTAAGGCAGCAGCCAAAAAAATAGTCTGAATGAGGAATTCATTCAGGTTCTAATCAGCTTTTCCATTGGGGCACCAGATGATTTTGTCTTTTAGTACTATTTCACGGAATTAATCAAGTCATTATTTATATTCATTAAAGTCTGTATTCTGGAGAGTGATGAAAAGTTCTACTGTTTTCCTTGTGTAGAAATTACTTGTTTCACCAAGGAATTTTGAACTCACCTTAAAATTTTTAGAAATTGTGTACAATTTCTTCCATGTATGTGGGAGTGCTGCCTCTTCACCTCACAAAACAAACAAACAAAAAAATGGTTTAATTGTTTTTTTTAAGGAGCAAAATATTTTTCTAGAAAATGAAGTCTCTGCAGCATTAGTATAATTTTAGAGTACTGAAATTTCAGTGTTGTTTGCAAAATCTTTGACAGCAATACACTATTGCTCTGTTTCTGGTAAGACCTTTTATTAATAAGTTGGAGGAAATTGCCGCATCACCTGCTATCTTCAGTATTTTTAAGATAATTTGCACAATTTCTTCCTTTTTCTTAAATTCTATTAATTCTGATGTAGGAAATTCTCAATTGTCACAATCTCTTCTGTTTAATTTTCCTAAATTATGTAAGGGGAAAAACAACAGCAGAGCCTTTTACTAAAACTGAGTCCCTATGGCGTTTAACGTGCTCCAACTGTGCATGGAAAACAATGATAAGTGTACTGGTTACTAATTTTATCTCTTAGATAATTTGTTATTCTCATCCCTCCTTAGTTAACCTTTCCAAGAGGTTCTGTTCATAAACATCCTCCTTCTTGTAGTCTTCTGAACCCAGACCTAGCATTCTAGAAGGATGTCAGCAGTGAGGTATAGTACAGAACAGTTACTTCTCATATTTTCTTTAAGATCTAACACATCCCAGAATTAGATTTGACTCTCCATCTCTGTTAAGCTTTTAGGTCTGAGTGTTTGCCAAGAATGTAACTCAGTTACACAGATAAGATGTTTGTGCTGGTGTTGGCCTCAGAGCACAGGGGAGGTTTGGGCTCTCTGCAGTGAATTGTGATGGACAAGGGGGAACACTTACATTTCTTTGGGTTCTGCTGCTTCATTGGGAGTTCTTAGAATTGTGCACTGAGTAAGCACTTCTCATCTTTTAGAAAATGAATTGAAAAAGACTGGCAGAAGTTTTACCCAGCAATGTTTGATTTGAAAAGAAACTTCTTTTGTGGTTAGGCGGATACCTTTTGTTCCAAAACAAGTATTTGACAATAAGCAAAATAATAATTTAAAATTAATCGTAGAAAATGTTTTACTCATATAGGAAACCTTTCCTTTGTGTGGTATTACAGCTGTCTTACAGTGTGTCATGTTTTTTCTGTTATTTATAAAGTTGAGGGTCTTTTGCACATACGATTGTAATGCATAGGAAATTATACAATTTTGCATTAATCTCAAAATTATATTGTCCAATAGGGTGAGACACAGATGTTTCATTTTCTCATAACATCAGTTATGTTGACTATCTTGACTTTATCAAACTTGTAAAACATCCTCTAAGATGCTTTTTTAAATGTCAATGATCTGCATAGCTTCTATATCAATTTTTGTTAATGATCACATGTAGTTTTATAGATGCTTCCTGATTTTTAAGTTTTCCAACAGTTTTGTTAGGAACTAAACATTTTCATATCTGTCCCAACTGTATTTAAAAGTGTATCCAAGTTTGCTTGGATAGAGTTTTAGTGTTCTCCTGCAAAATAGGCATGGAAGCTGTTCTGTAGATACAGCATTTCATTTGGTAAGTTTGTCTAACCTTGGGAACTGCTTTGTCTAGGTAAATACCAGCTTTTGTTATGAGACATATCTAATAGAGGAAAATATTAAACCCAGACAGAGCTAGAAAGGGAACATTGCATTGACCCTAGAAAACAGGGACAATTTGGGGAAGCAGAAAAACTTCACAGTAGCCTAAAACCTTCCCCAAACTATTCTAATTTTAAATATATCTTCACCATTTAGAGTAGTCTAGTCTATTCATTTCAAGAGCTTCTAGTAAAGTCACATAAATAAGATGTTGTCATCTTCATGATGTTAACCAAAAACCTAAACTTCTTTGCCTGAAATACTACTTGAGGCACATCATATTTCCAGGCTAGTCTCTTCAGTATTCCCCCTCAAAAATAAATTCTGCATTATTTTGGTTTTCCTATTTGCTTTTGTTCTGTTACATTCTGTATGTGGTTTTGACTGATTTGTATATGTTTTTCACTAAGATAAATAACACAACACTTTGATTTTCCTGCATGTTGTTGATCTGTAAAACTTAATATGAAGTTCTCTGTTTAATTTTCTGTAGGTTCACTATTATGAAGATGGTAATGTTCAGCTGGTGAGCCATAAAGACATACAAGATTCTCTAACAGTATCTGTAAGTGACCTTTAAAGACATTAGTGGGTATATTGAAGTGACTTTTTAAAAATTAAGAAGCTAGTTTTAAAATAGTTCAGAAGTTCCGAGTTTGTTCTCCTACATGTATGAGAATTAATGTTCAAATTTACAGGTATTTCATATGTAATATCTACTACTTCTACCTAACATGTAGCTAGTGTTCGAAAAAAAAAGTTTAAGAAAAATTAATGTATGCTTGCATGTGGCTTATATAAGCTACATTAACTTTGATTTTAAAGATTTAATTAGCTTGTTGTCAGTCTTCCTGCAACTTCTGTTGTATTTAAACTTCAGTCTGCAGAATGACCGATAGAATTAATTTTTGAATATGAAGGAGGTTCGAGTTAAAACTACTGACTTTAATAGTACAATCTCTAGGAGATTGCCTCCTTTGCTCCCTGGGAGGAGACCAGTATGGTAAAATAGTAAACAAATGGTACCAGTTGAGAAGCAGTAGTGGGTACTCTCGTTTCGTTTCCTCCGTCTGTAACTGGTGCTGTCAGTGTCTTGTTCTGTACAAAAGGCCCTTTTAGAGGTGGTTCAACTTGAGAATCATAACACACTTCTTAGTTAAAGCATCATTTTTTTCAACTTCTTGCCAAATGGATTATTACAGTAATGATGAAAAAACAATAGAAATAAAAATTGTTTACAAATAGTACCAGATGTATCTTTTAAGGATTGATAATGCCCCACCATGAACAGCTACTACTTCTGAAATAATTTCTATAATGGCATTTATAAATGGCAAGATTTTCTCTGGAGTGTTTTTAATAAAATTTAAGACAGTGAGATTAAGCTGGCAAAGAGAAATTGTATAAGTGAACAGTAGAAGTATTTTAATGATAACAACTAGCAGTGGCCAATTTGGCTCAATAGCTCAATTCATCAATAAAGAACATTGTTTGTTAATATAAAGCAAGGCTTGTTGGCTTTTTAGTTGCAATAGCTCCATAAAAAATGGGGGAATGTGGTGCCAACTGATAACGCTTCTGGAGCTGTAGATATAAAATTACTTCTGACTCCTTGGAGCAAGGGGTTCTATTTAGTCTTTCATGCACATAAGAATTGCTTCAGGGAAGGTTATGTGGATGCAGTTCTCCTGTCAATAGGTTTTGCTTCACTTACTGTTGGGAAGAAGCCTAATCCTGTTTTGCAATTCAGTAAAGCAGCAGCAGACCGATGAGTAGGAAAACATCTTTTACATAACTTAGCTAAAACAAAAGCAAGTATGCTGCAAGATACCAATTTTTAACCTTGGCTGTGAGCTTCATAGAGGGCAGAGGCTGTACAAGTTCTTATTTCACACAGAAGAAATGGTAGGTAGATTAAAAGGAGGCTTAATGACTCCTCTTTCTTGTTTGTCAGAGAACCGATTTTAAAACCATAAACAGGAACAACAGAAAGAAATGACTGAAGAGTTCTCTTGTTGCTAGAGCTGTGAATGATTTTGCTGAAGGTTGTTTTCTTATTCCTTGTTTTCTTCTGAGACAAATAAAACCTCATACCTCTAAATTTTTCCTTTCATTAGCAGAGCCTTTGAAAGCATTTCCTCAGTTCACTGAAAAGTCAACACCTTTTTGTTCGTTCAGTTGTTCATCTGCTTGCTCTCTGCCTCCTCCTTCATGTCTCCCATAGTGTCCAAGAGCACTTCCACAGCTGTTAGGTGCAGTTTCACTGAAAATTCAAACCAGTATGGTTGAAGCTGTCAGAGTTTTCTCCAAGTCTTTGCCTTTGCAGGAATGAGGGATTACATGGGACAAGAACACTCCTAACTTTCAACAGCTTCTGCAAAAGCACTTTTAGGAATGTCTCCAATGCTAATTGAAAGTTTGAAAATTCATGAACCCTTACTTCCTGCTGGAGACTTCTTTTAAGTACTTCAGCAAATATACCTCCAGATTGACTGATGGGGCATATTCTATTTTTGAAAAAACCATGCACTTGCATCCTTAAACAGTTCTTTTTTGAACTCATCCTTATCAGTCATGATGAAATTTGCACCCCCATTTTTACAAGATGTATTTGGGGATGATTTTGGAATTCCAGATATATAAAGTCTAGTGTTTTCCTCAGCTTAGTCTCCAGATTCAGAATGTTTAGTGGCAAACAAATCTGTTTTGGTTTCTTGGTTATATTGTACTGTAAGTTCTGGATTAGCTGATGTTCTTGAAATTTTCTTGAATTTGTACTGGAAATGTAGCATTGATAACGTTGTTATCCATACTTTGCATGTTTTTAGAGACTTAGGTGGGCACTCTCATTTTTCCAAAAGCTGATCTGTTCCATATGTCTTTTTATCATACCATAGAATTTTTAATCAAAATATGTTGATGAGCTTTATGGCATTCTTTATGCTTGTTACAGTTTGATGTTATTTTTCTAACATCATCATCATCATATGGGATATACCTTTTGGATGAAAGTTTTGGTTTAGCCACTGAGCAGTCAAGTGTTCTCATCAAGTCTGACATCACTCATAACTATAGGAAAAACATAATTCAACTGGTCCTAGAATTATGCTGTATGTCAGACCTAATTCGAATGCTTTTTTCCTAGAATGAAGCCCAGACAGCGAAGGAATTTATAAAAATTGTAGAGGCTGCAGAAAATGAGTATCAGGTATGTTGAAACAAATACTGTATTCTTACTCATATTTATAGCATTACCATATACTTAACCAAAGCTAGTATTCTATAAACAGCAAGATAATGCAGTCCCATATGAATAGATTACGTGCTGCCAACTCTGTCTTGCCTTTTCATACCTTCTGGTGATTGTGCTCACCTGCCTAACATTACAACAGAAGTAATTTTTTGATAGCAGAAAAGTTCCTTGCATGATTAAGTATGAGCAATTCTGATGTCATAAAGCATTAGTGCATTCCCTAAGTGGAATTTTTGTACAGATTCTGTCCAGAGGCTACTCTGTTAGGCAGCTTTGCTAAGTATGATTATAGGCATTACCTCTTTCAATTAGTCATTTCAAAGTTAAAAAAGTGTAACTGTTCTAGATACCCTCTGCAGAAGTGGATACAAGTTCATTCAGGCCTTGAACATGAGGTAAATTTCAGACACTGTGTTCTGTCAGTTTAAAAGAAATATTCTTTAATAAAAATTTTTGAAGTATCTATAGTATGCATTATATTCAAGTTCAAACAATGTTGTGGATTGACTTTAGCATCCCCGCAGGAAAAACAGTGGGAGACTTTTCTGTCTGAAATTAATGATGTATGAGCTAACTCTGATCAGTATTTTATTCATGCTCCTGATTAGCCACACTGTGGTTTGCTAAAACACCTTGGCTATGGCCAGGTTTATTACATGTCTCACTAATTTTCTTCACATAGTCTCAATCTATATCTAGCAGCTTTCCTTCATTCAATATTATTTCAATTCAGCATGTTTTTGTTAAGCCTGTTTAGGAAGTAGCAGGCCACTGAGTCATGGAATGTTTATGTGGCATCCTAGTTTTGTTCTTGACATGTCTTTGTTTTGTATGACTTCTGTTTGACAGACTGCTATCAGTGAGAACTATCAGACTATGTCAGACACTACTTTCAAGGCCTTACGTCGACAGTTGCCAGTTACCCGCACCAAGATTGACTGGAACAAGATCCTTAGCTATAAGATTGGAAAAGAGATGCAGAATGCTTAAAGTGAACAGTGCATGACTGGATCGTTTTAGTGTCCTTGTATACAAATAAAATCATTACAAAAAATATTTGGAACTGTCAAATCACCCAGTCAGCATGGGCTTTTGCCATTGAAAATCACTGTAAGTAGTTTGGTTAGAGCACAAAGCTTAGCTAATTGACTTATTTTCTTTTTCCTTCCTTTCAGAGGGTTATGACTTCGCTATAGCTGAATATCGTCCTTTAGAGTTTCTGTTGTACCTTTATTTTTTTATAATGAAGAGACCATGCCTTTAGTTTTCAATTACGCATTAAGAACAGTTGGAAAAAATATTTTTGCATATGATAACCCTTCCTCTTGCTTTCATGTGAAATGAGCAACTTGCAAAATTTGCTGGATTCCTCGTGGAGATCAGTAACATGCATTTCTAGGTCAAGGTCAACATGGAGTTAGCCATAGGTGCTCTTTTTGAAATCATCTGTCCTTTCATTGTATGTAAATTGGGAAGAGCATTTTCTGTATCATTTAAACCTAGAAGACATACTTGCTAGCCCCATGGTAGCTAATTATTTTTTTTTAAGAAAAGGCCAAGGCCTAAATGCTGTTTTAAGGTTTTGAAATTAAATAAAATACTTACTCAAGAAATGCATTTTAATGCTTTGTTCTGACAATTATGAGCTCAAACTCCATCTGCCCTCCAGGTTTTTTTATCATAAAGCGACAAATGTATTATAACAAGGCATATTGTAATATATATAATCCTGTACTCATTACTATGTCTGTTTATTTTTTCTTGGATTGATGTGTACTAAAATTCAATGTGACATTAAAACGCAAATTTTCTATTTATATTTGAGTATCAGATTGCTTCCTGATATAGCCTATTTTTGGTGTTTCTAAATGTTTTCAAAATTCTGCTTAAAACAGCCACAAACTTGTGTATTTAGAGATTGTGATATCATTATCATTTTCATCTGCATTTAAAAAACATCTGCACATGGAAGTCTACTTAAAACAGGTGTATTTTAGCTTCATATTGGCTACAGATGGATAGAAGAAATTCCAAGACCAAAAATTAATACATTTGTCTGGAGAATTCTTTACCTGTCTGATATATCTCATTTTGAAAATGGATGTCAGGTATCTAAAAACACAGACTTCGTTACAAGCACTTCCATGAAATGCATAGATTTCATTTTTAATTATAGAAAAACTTGTTTTACAATATGCTACCTACTTACATGCTCATGATGAAAAATCAAACAGCTATTTTATTTTTTAGAAGGCAGATGTTTATACACACTCCTAAACCAGTAAAGATTACAAAAGTGTTTTGTCTTTGTTTACAGTATGATCTAATTACCTTAAACTTTCAAGTTAGAGCATAGCAAAGAGAGTCTAGACTTGTACTGAGTATAAAAATGTACATATGAAGTAGTTTGTTGTTTGAATTTTAATAGCAATACCCCAATATTCTGTTCTTCAGTGCTCTCTTATGCAGAAGTATAGAAGTTCTTGAAACTGCTGCTACTTTACAGTACTAAACTGTATAGTAGAGTGGGATTTGTTCGACCATAGTCTTCCTGGATAGTTGCCCTCTCAGTTGTCTGTGTAGTTCAGCTCCTGAACTGTGTTCTTTTCAAATTAGCTCATAAAATCTGCATGTGAGCCAATAACAAATGCTGAGTCACTGTCAAGTCAGTTAGTCAGTCTTAACCAAGATCCAACTACAAACCCTATTGAAGAATTTCTTCTATCATACTTAAGAACAAAGTAGAAAAAGGCAGTGAATGGACAGTTAGGGAAATTGATCATGGGCAACAATGGTGCAAATAACTTTTCTAGCTGTTTAGAATGTTGCATATGACCAGGATCAGCACTGACTAAAAGTCAGAATGCTATTTTTCTTACCTGAAATAAAGAGTTAGTTTTAAATATAGTCCTAATAAAAAGATATTTTACTGTGAAGTATGCTATTACTGTATTTCCCTCTCTGTTTATTCAGTCGTGTGATAGTCTTAATTCCTTATCTTGAAAGAATTGCTTCCTTCAGGTTCAATTCTACCAGTTGGATAACATAAGTAGATCTGTATTACTTATGTTTTTTCTTGTTGTGTTAATTTTGAGATGACTTTACACCTTGAATATCAAATTTATTAAATTATAGCTTCAATAAAGCCATTTGTAAGTAAATCAACTATTGTTACCTTTTAAAAGGTGTGTATCATACCTGGGGATAATGACTCCCCAGATGAAGCTGACCTGACTATCAGCTGAGGTACATGGCACATTTGGAGTTCTTGATTTCTAGCAAAGTTTTGGATGTCCCTTTCCTTTTTTTTTTTTTTTTTATTCCTATCCCTATCACTTCTAAATTGGAGAATTTTAGAACTTGCTTGGTAGGCTTTAGGTTATTTTCTGTAGGTAAAGCACTTTCTCTGAGAAATTTTGCTGTGGCAATTGTCTTAATGTGAACTACTACTTGTTTATATTATATTTTTAAATATAAAGACAAGCTTTGTATTGTTGAATCTTGATGTAATAGACATTATGGCTTGTAAAATTGACTTGTAAAATGCTTGTGTTTTTGAAGTGTATTACATCTTATGTATCTTAGTGCCCCTTTTTATGAAGGAATTTTTAACTTCTGCAAGTAAGTAGCTGTTCTTTGCGAACATCTGCAACAAGAGTGGTAGTTCTGCTTTCAGGTTCTCCTGAGCAGCCTGTATGTCTGTCTTAAAATTCATGCTGTGGGTAGAATGAAACTTTAAAATCATTTGTCATTTTGATTATATCGCTACTGCTGCTTACCGCTCTACATGCTGATAATTCTGCCATCTGCTTCCACTGGGAACACTGCAGTGCAGTTCATTAGGAAATGGTGATTCAGCCAGGGTTAAAAGCATTGTGTGAGGCTGAACATCCTCCGAGGTGTGTTCTCTTCAGGGGAGGGACATCTCCAGCCGCATCTGTGGCAGCAGTGTAGTTTGTGCAGTTTGGAAATCCCTCTCTCATCCCCACATCCCACAGACTGGTTTGGCTGTCAAAGCCGTTTTGGTGCTCTTGAGTTCACTGCCTTTTGGAGAACTCAGAACTGGGACCTGGGTTCTGGGTGTGCACCAGGTGCCCTCCAGCTCTGAATGGTGACCTGAGTCCATAGTAGTGGTTCCTTTCAGGCAGCTTGAAACCACATACCTATATGTTGAGGATGTCTGGAGCTTCATACAAAACTGGGCCTTCACATTTCCAGACTGCAAATACTGTAGGTATAGAAGTGTCATCAACTGTTCGATTCTGTGGATTCACTCCTATCCTATTGAATTACTTGCTGACACAGACATAGCTTCTGCTGCATTTGTTAACTGGAAAGACTGAAACTGTTCTTCATCTGATGCAATTGTAAACTAGGTTTAGATTAAACTTAGCTTGTTCATAACCTTGAAGTGTCAATTTTTGTGTGACAGTGTCAACTCTGAACTCTTTTTTTAAGGGGAAAATTTGCATCAGATTTTAACCAAAAAGATAATTTTTTTCTTTTACAGCTAAAAGAAAGGAACTGTGAATATGCACTTTATTCCTTGTGTGAAAATAAATGTTTAATACTTGGTAGGTTCTCTTATTAGCAATATTTTCCTCTGCCACTGTGACTTGTTGTAACAGGTATTGCTCAGCATGAGGTTAGCCATGTGCTCATAAAAAAAAAGGGTCTGGTCAATGTGGGTTTTAAAGGACACATTTAGACTTTATTGTGCATCTTTTCTTTGCAAATCAATAGAGTTGTGCAGGGGCATATCTGTCAGGTTTGTTCCTCTTCAGTCAAGAGAAGCTTGTACTTTTTTGCCTGACTAGCTGCAGTTTGAAATAGTGTCAGATCAGAAACAACTTCCAGCTTATGGATGTATAATATACATATATACTACTAAAGTAGATATATTGTAGTTGGCTGGATGGTTTGGGAGGGTACCACCATATGCCCATAATGATTTGTAGTAATTTCCGTATTTTTGCCTTTAAATGTGCTTAATAATTTTCAGTTTCAGGTGTACACTTATACAGCTGTTTTAGGCATCAGTGAAAGAAATGAGAGTACTTCCTTTAATAAGCAGCTTCCCAGTATGCAACTCAGTATGAGTTATCCTTCAAGATTATATCAGAATTTACTTAATAATATGGGAGGCTGAGCTGCAGCTTTGCCACACCACTGTGAATACAAGAAAAGCACCATTGTGAAGAGGAGTTCAGAAAAACATGCTCACTATCTCCAGGAAGTAAAAAAGTGCCCCCAGAGGCCTTTGTTACAGTGCAGCAGTGTGCTTGTGGGGTATCTGGAACCTAAGGGACTTTCTTCAGACACAGAGAACTGAGTTTTAGTCCCCTGAGGTAAAGAAGGGACTCAGCTTACCTGAAGCAAATGTTCTTATAACTGGCTAAAAGAAAATGAGGCTATCTCCTCTTTTGCAGATGAAGTGTTTATTAACCGAATTGAAAATTACAGCCACAAGCCCTTGAGTGTAGGAAAAATACTTACCCTTCATTCTCTTGGGCTGCTGTGGATGGAAGGTGTTCCTTTGTGCCTGCTCGAGCAGCCTCCCTGCCTGGTGTGCCAGCTTTCGTGGGTGGTGGTGGTGCATCTGTGGCAGAGGCTGGGTACTAAAAGTTAGATGCCCAAAGGCAAAAGCATTCAAGTTGTTGCTGTGCTGTGAGGGTGCCAGAAGATGGAACTGTGCAGCAAGGGGCCTGCAGATTAGCCCTGGGATTTGGAATGCTGTCATGGAATGCTGTCATGCTGCCTTTTCCCAGGTGAGGCAGCACATCTAGCGGTAACACAAGATGTGTCAGTAAGATGATAAAAGGTACAAGACTGCAATCAGTTATGATTTTCTTTAAGGAAGAAAGGTGCTGTGTGTTTCCATTCAACCACAGTTCCTGCTTGGTCTGTGACAGGGAGCATCTGTGACAGCCGCTCTGAGGAAAGGGTCAGTTCCATTAAAGCTGTGCTCCAGGAGCATGGGCTTGATGGGGGCTGGCACAGCACTCACAGCCAGAGTCTGCTCTGTACAGTGCTGTGAGCTGCAGCCTCTGCTGCCCACCTCTGGGCACACGTGCTGCAAGTGTTGACAGAGCTGTTCTCCCTGTCCTGGCACAGTCTGTCTTAACCCAAGTACAACTAAGGCTGCTGCCCCTAATCCCCTGGTGGCCCTTCTGTTAGTTCTGGTGGCCCTGCTATTTGGACAGTGACCTGGGTCTAACCATGCAGTAATAACTTCCACATAATTTGGAAATTAGGGGAACAGACTTGGAAAAGAAGCAAGGTAATTACTAAATAAATCAATGTTTAAAATAATAACATTTTAAAAATATATACATTTTCAACTTTGCTGTGACACTTAAGGTAAATATCTGCATGCACACTGGAGTAGAAATCAGAGCTTTCAGGAGCCATTAGCAGTTTTAAACTAAGTAGCAGGAAGAAAAAAAATCTGCTTTATTCTTTCCTTTAATGTGACAAAGGATTGTCAAACCAGCTTTCAGATGCTGTAAAACTGGTAAGCTTTGCAAGTCTTTAACTTCATTGTAATAAAAGGAAAAATAGGTAGTAAGAATGATTAACCAAAAAGCAGTTTTGATTACAGATTCCAAAGCTCAATATTGAGTTGGAAGGTTTCTGAAAAATAGTGGTGTTAGAAATCCTTGAATGGAATTTGAAAGGTTATCTTGGCTTTTTTTTCCAGTGTGACACCATCAGCTGCATCTTGACTGTATGTGGCAGGACAAGAGTTGTCTGCTCTGAAATAAGTTGCTAAAGATTATCCTTCCTCTCCAAGTTCTTGCAGGTTTTGATATTACTAGTATTAAGGTAGATAGTAGGAAAAGATAAACCTATCATCTGCCAGATCTTGACCTTTTTATCTTAGCTGTGGGCATAAAGAAAGGCTTTTTCCCATTCTCTTTGCAACATATTTTATGTATTTGAAGAGCATCTCCAGACTGTAGCTGTTCAATTAAAGATTGAATACTGCAACTCCAATTGCTACATGAAATCCAATATTCTAATTAATTTCCTTACATCATGCTTTTGGTTTCTGCTCATTTTGAGACGCTTGTTTTTCTCTGTGTATTGTTCATTTCAACCCTGATGATACTGCAGGCTATGATGATGTTAAGCTGGTACTTGGATTTCCTTTTGCTAGAATCTGATCTTGATTGCAATAATATTCTATAGTATTATTTTCATCAGCTATTAGGAATTTTAAAACCCATGCTAAACTAAGGAGATAAAATCAAACAACCAGTCACTGCTAGGTATGTGTGCCTGATGTTATCCTTCTCTACTGATGAAGCAGGTACTGGGAGTGTACAAAAAAATGAGACCATCTCTATCCTAATAATGTGGGCCAGCCAGCACATGGATTCTGAACTGAGAGCATCTTGGCTTGAAAAGATGGGCTGCTGTGAACTTTTCCAGGGCAATGAACTGAATCCTTGTTATCTAGAATATTGTGCCAGCAACAGGCAATTTGTTTTTCAGTAGGTGCTGATGTCAGTTAAAACTGAGAAGTTGAAATGCACCACCCTGTTTTGTGCTAGGAAGCACTTAATATGCTGCTTTCCTACGTTTTTTCTATGGAAAGGAAAAGGAATTAATGATCAGTCAGCTGACAAGCTCTGAGGTGCATCTCACCTGGTGAAAACTGGATGGTAGCTGCTATAACATCCATGCAAGCACCTTCCATATGTCTCAATGTGTGTGGGGACAGATTTCCACCAAGCTAGCCAGAATTACTTCTAGAGTATCAGAAAAGTGATTCATTCAAGAGTCTGTTTAAAGTTTCTGTAGGTGTGTACTGAGTATGAAAGGTTCTTTAGCTGTCCTTGGTGCCAGGAGCCGGCTCAATGGCAAGAGGCTAGACCTGAGAGATGCTGCTAAGAAAAGAAATGCCATATGCTCACTAAGAATTGAAGTGCTGCTCCTGTTCCAAGGCTTTGCTGCAAGGGAAAGGTTTCTGCATGACTGATTCTCTGGGTGCAACAGAATTTGTTAATCAGTAATTAGTACGTGTCTTTTCCCAGTTCATTACTAAACTTAGTGAGCCATCATCTTCCCTTTAAGAACTTGTCTACCTCTCCTTGGCTCTTTCAGCTGGAAACAGTGAGCCTGGCAGTCCTACCAGCACTTGATGTGGCCAGAGTTACTGCACTTGAATGTAAAAGAAGAAGGGGGGAGTGTGCCAGTATATAATTTCCCAAGGAATAAGTCCAGTTACCTGAGACTTCACCCTCCTGGTAAGGTCCTTCCAGACATAATAAAGTTGCTACCCAGGTTGTAGCTGCTGACAGAGAGTGGTAACCCAGTGCCTGGTGTCAAAATACAGATGATGACAGCATTGAGAAACAGGGCACTAGCAGATGCAATCTGGGCAATCTCACAATCAAGGATTATTGTTCTAGGAATCCTGAAAGTTACTCACCCAGTAAAAGAAGCTCCAAGGTTATCTGTAACAGTGGGTTTTCAATGCAACTGATGGGTTTGCTACAATCACATGGCAGTCCTGTGGTGGAGATCACCACAGAAAGTGAGCAGCAACCATTACCATATCCTTTTCTCAGAATCTCTCCTAGTTTTTTGATGTAAGGAAAAGCCCCTTCAACAGAGCTAATTGTGCCTTGCCTGCAAGGTTAGGAAATGCTTAGCAGAACAGAACAGAACGAATGTATGGGTGAAGCTCCCTGCTTGCCCACCAGGGTTTTCATCTTGTTCCTCTCCCCTGCTACCTTGCAGGGCAACTGATTCAGTCAGCAGCATGAAGACAAACTGGCTTCTTTAACTGCACTGATAGTATCTCAACAGAAAGTGAAGTGAGCCAAGAGTAGAGTCAAATTTAAATTAGCATCCATCAGACAGGTGTTTGTCAGGAACCGAGAGGGGAACAGAAAAATTTCTGTTGGAACAACCAAGAGGAAGGTATGCCATTTAAACCAATTAGCCAGAGCAGACTTGGGATAGCCTGTAGGAGAGGCATTCCTAAGGATTTCCAATCTCAAGTGCAGAAGATAAAAGTGTAAAATAGGAAAGATAAAAACTTGGGGTATAGTCCATATCTCATGATAGAAAAGGCCTTACAGCTAATTTTCTCAGGGATGAGAGGGCAAGAAAAATATACAATATATCTAGTAAAAGCAATGGGGGAAGCCAAAGAAAGTATTTTTTTCCTTTCTGAAAATGGCTGAATAGCAGAAGCAAGATTGAAAATAAGTCTTGTTTCTAAGGGATGATGTGAGGGAAGAGCAGGGTATATCAAGAAGGGAAGGAATTGAAGGCTACTCTGAGAACAACTTCTTGTATGCAAGCCCAGAGAAGCCCAGATTTATAGAAGCACTTGCTCTTTCAAACTGATGTCAGAATGGAGTTCAACAAATATGATGTTATGAGTATCCAGTGATGCCTAAGATCCCAAGGTAGTGGTATATTTAGTGTTCTTCCTTCTCCATCACAGCTTGCTGTTTGCAAAAGAGAATATGGACAAAGTGCATACACAGTCTCTGATGGTGGCAAGTGTCATGGAAGAAACCATCAGTAATACTCTATAGCAGATTTCAGTAATAGGTAGTAAATGGGGCCAGGGATATGCACTGAATAATGGGACCACAGGTATCCACTTGGAGTACAAACACACCTTGTTCTCAGCAAGTGGCATGTGGGAAATGCCAGTGTTTCCTGGGCTGCAGGCACCCACCCCACTCCTACATCTGTGACAGTCTCGGCTAAGGCTGTCCAATCACACTCGGCTGTGCAGTAAATTCAGAGCTCCACAGTAAGAGATAATAAGTAGGCTACCAGCCAGCAGTAATTTATAACAGAGAAAGTAATTTTATGTTGTGCTTACCAACAGAAGCAGATGTGAGAAGGAAGAAAATCTTCTCAACCAGATGACTTCATTGTCTTACCCTTCTGTGTTCTTCACAAGCAGGAGGCTGAACTACAAAATTTTTATATAAAAGCATAGATACAATGTAGAATTCACCTAGGCCTGAGTTTGGCCAAAGAGCACACACTTTATTTGAAAAATATAAAAGAAAAGAGATACAAACTGTTGAGATTAAGAGGGGAAGGGAGGCCTACTGAAAAATCAATAAAATTAGTGATTAGATTAGGTATTAGGAAGAAATTCTTTACTGTGAGGGTGGTGAAGCACTGGAAGAAGTTGCCCTGAGAAGCTGTGGATGCCCCATTTCCTGGCAGTGTTCAAGGTCATGTTGAAGAGGGCTTTGAGCATCCTGATCTAGTGGAAGATGGGGCAGTGGGTTGGAACTAGATTATGATTAAGGACCCTTCCAACCCAAATATGATGTTCCATGAAATTTCTTCTTGAAATAATTTCAGGTAACAAATATGAGCATCCCACTTTAATGCAAGATATACCATTGGCAACAACAATTAACACTAAGCTTTGTTTTAGGTTGTTGGGCAACCCTAGGCTCTGTATTAGTGGTAAGCTTCATTCTCTCTTTCTGGGACCCATCACCTGCCCACACAGGACCTGAGAAAATCTGCCGGGTCTATCAGATCCTTCTAACGGAACAAAAAATATTTTAAAGAAAAGGGCTTGCTCTGAAATGTCACTTTTGCAGCCAGGACACTTGAGAAGACTTGAAAAATGGCCATCATGATTTTTCCTTTTCAGAACTCTCTTTCTCCTTAACAGACTACATCATGATTATCAACAAGGCTTTCTTAAATGTAATGTGGTACAGTGATTGCATCACTACTAAAATGAGAGGCAGGATGGACTGACTAAAGGATGCTGTGAGAAAGGTATTTAGATATGAAGGATGACTGCTGGGTGCAGAAGAAAGAAGGCTGTGACCCAGCAAGAACAGATCAAGCATAACTAAAGACCAAAGAAGGGAAGAAAGTGGGATATGATGAAGCCAACATGTAAGACAGACAATTGTTCTGTAGCCTAAATTTAAAGACAAGCTCATAGGGATCTTCATTTTTGGAGAGGGTAAGAAGAAGAGGCTCTATGGGGGAGGTTTTCTCCCCCATATATACCCCAGTGGTATACTGGATGGGGGTGGAGAGGCAAGACAAGCAAGCATAGGAGAAAAGAATTGCATCAGACAAGGTGAAAGGATATTTTGGTTCTTGATTTTGCAAAGGTTTAACAAAATTTGGCTTGGGAGCCAAATCTAGCTGGGATATGAATAAATGACATGCCATTTAGATGCTACCTGCTTCCATGGCTTGCTCAATCCCTTCCTGCCTACAGGCAGAGCTGTTCTTGTCCTCTGTAATCATTGCCAGCCTCAAGCAGCAATAATTACCTGTACATGATCCAGCACTGTGACTGCTCGGTTTCCTCCCTCTGAATTTCTGGAGATTAAGCAAAATGTAACTGCCAGCGGATTTCTGTGCTTCTGCCAATACATAGCAGGTAAAGATGCCGTGTTGCAAATGCTAGAGGAAAAATAAGCTATATTCTGTTAATTGCACATTTCAGGTGGGAGGAGTTGAGACCTTTTTCTCACTTTAAAATGTCTTTGCATTAAATACAATATCAAGACTTACTAAATTGAAGATGACGCTGAGCATATTTTTCCTTAAAAAAAAGTCAAGATACCAATCAGTGAAAAAAGGCCATGTCTTTTATATCTCCCACAAATTCATCTCTCTAGAAAAAAAGAAAAAAAAAAAAGTAGATTTACTGTTTGGCTTCAGTCCAAGGCATGAATGTGGGGAGCAGAGCTTTTGTCCTTTTCCTTGACCTCAGGAGGGGAGGGAGGAACCAGTGCTGGTTCCCTCCGGGCTTTTTGCCATCTGTCCCTGCCTCCCTGTTTCCCCCACAGCCTCCCGTGACGTACAGAACACGTGTGGATGTGCAGATGCCAGACTCTTGACTTGTGGAGAGCTCTCTTTTGACCAGGGGCCAACCTTGCAGCTCGCAGGATTCCTCTATGAATCCTGAGCACGTACTGTCTTGTACAAATACTGACGTGTCTTGCCCCGCCACCTTGTACAAAGAAGCTTAATAAAATGCCTCAACAAATGTGTGTGTCCACTTCACAAAAATACCTAAGTGCTCCTGGGGGATATTTCCATGGATTTAAAATAACCTCAAAGAATTTGCTTTATCAAATTTATGTGTTTGGGTTGAGCACTTCCCCACCTTGATGCCTCAGTGTGCTAACAGTCAGGGTGAAATTCCCATCTCATTTTTAGGGGAAAAAAGTAATTAAAAAAAAAAAAAAGCAGCAGAAGAAAACAGGTTTGGGGTT
>VYXF01001784.1:0-43457 GCA_013397295.1 Polioptila caerulea | reverse complement strand
TTTTTCCTCTTTTCTCTCCAAAAACATGGCTGAAGCTGGGACGGGCTTTTTGGAACAGCTCAAGTCTTGCATCGTCTGGTCCTGGACTTATCTCTGGACGCTGTGGTTCTTCATCATGCTCTTTCTCGTCTACATCTTAAGGGTGCCGCTGAAGATCAATGACAATTTGACCACAGGTAGGCTGTGACCGTCTGCCCCTCGCCCTGCGCCGCGGGCGGCTCGGCCGGGGGTGCCCGCTCGGGTGCTGGACGCTGCCTGATGCCTTTGTACTGTCCCTATTGCACTCCGGCGTTTTGGTTAGCCAGGAGTAAAACTTGTGTTTCTGATAAAAATCAGATCTCAGCCACTTTTTCTGAATGATAATGAATAATAAGAGTGCAAGTTCGCGGGAAGATTATCACTGTTGCAGTGGACTTTGCTTTGGGTGCTCAGAGTCGCTCAGGTAGAGTGCCACTGCTGTCCTGAATCAGCAATAACTTACGTACTGTTCGCCGGCCTGGACTGGGCAGTTATGTCTTTATCTTGAAATTGCTTATTTTTCCTACCCATCTACTTCGATAATTTAATTTCGGAACCCCCCACCCTCCCGCTCTGATGCTGGAGAAGACAAAATATTTTTCGGGCAGATGAGAGGTAACCCATGTGGCATCCCTGCTGCAGGGAAGTCGAACCTTATCTGAGCGTTTTTCACCCATCCCTCTGGCCTGTTCTCATTTGATAAGCCTCTGGCAATTCCCGCATCAAAGAAGAATTAAAAAAAAAAAAAAAAGAAGACTCAGCATATGGCAGCTTTCACTTTAAGCATAAACACAATTATAAATTGAGTTTATAAATTATAAACTTTAAATGCAATTTTAGTCAAATTTTCACAATATGTCATGGAATAATAAGCTGTTTCTTTTGACATTGCCACACACTTATTAGAACAGGAAGTAATTCTAGTTGCTTAATTCTTAATAATTTATGTAATGCGTATGTCCCAGGTAAACACTGCAGGCCATGCTTGTCAAGCAGAATTGTCAGAATGCTTTATATTATAATTTTCATTATTGCAAAAAATCACAGGCATCCATCTGAGACCTAATCAACCCCCCTCTGATTTCTTCTTGAGTTTGAACAAACTAATTTTTGATGCACTTTCCCATTTGAAATGTTACTCCAGCTGAGTCATCTTGTGGTTTACTGAATGTCTCAAAATGCAAGTAAAATGACAGTATGAAATCTTTGAGGAGTAGAAAAAGACTGAAGAAAGTCCTAAAGTGCCTGGTTAAACTGAATTACTGGGGAGAAGGATAGGCACAAGTACGGTCTTTATATCATCTGTTTAGTATCGGTAATAACATGATCATTTTTTGTTTAGGTTAGGTTTTCAAAGTTTTTGTGAAGGTTTAATTTATTGTGGATTGCCTTCCCCTCCTAGCCCCCCAGCTGATTACAGCTGGATTCTACTGCCATTAGTTTAAGGTAGATTATGAAGTACCACAGCAGCTGATGATGTGGTACCAATCACACTTATTTCAGTGGTGTGAAAATAAATGTGTAAATGTTGCTAATAAAACTTCTATGTGACATAAAGAAGTGGTTGAGTGTTCAAAAGCAATGACGGGGTATTTTCCCAGGACAAGCTGAATCTGTTGGTGAGTTGGGGTCAAACAAACTGTATTTCAGTACCACCAGAGGCAGGCTTAGGCAACCAGTTAAAAACAAATGGCAGTTCCACAGGTATGATTTTGTACTTCATGAAACAGTGATTTAGAAAGGCTTTAGAGATTTAGATCAAACACCTTCAACAGAGTCCACAGTGGGCTGCTGTGATACGAAGAACTGCTGTGGGAGTGCAGGTGCCACAAGGACCTGGTGCTTGCTGCTGCTGTATGATTTTGTTTTTCCATGCCTAGTGTCAATATTTTTAAAAGGAAGTGGAAAAGCTGGAGAAGATAGTGGAAAAATTATTCCAGAGCTGGAGAGAAGCATCAGAATAATATTACTGTAAGGCAGTATTGTCATGGAGAAAGAGAAAGACATGGCCTTTTTAATAATTATAAGGATGAGTAGAAGGAGAAGGAAAACTCAATTTTGTCATAATCAGGCATTAATTTTTAGCAAACTTGAATCAGCTGATAAAGGAACCTTTGGGATTTGCATGTCTGAAAGTCTTCAAATCCGATGGTGAAATAGGAATCACTAGTGTTTATGCAGCCTTAAAATAGCTTTTTGGCAAGGACTGGGCAGCAAGCTGTGCACCTCTGGCAGTCAGAGTCATTGCAGATGCTTTCACCAAATACACGGGTGACTGGTCACTTGTATCAGAAAATCTGAGTAAGAGGTGTGGGGTCTTTTTGCCCTCTTTCAAGGTTGTACAGATGTGCACACCCAAGCATTAGTGCATGTTGGTCATCCCATGTGTTTCAGTGAGCTCCCAGGCTTGAAGGTCCTCAGTTTGGCCAAGCATAATTTCAGTGTCCTCAGTGGAGTAAAAGGGAAATTTTCCCGAAGGGAAATCTAGTCTGTCATATAAAAATATTAATGTTAAGTCTGATTGTGGTGTTTCATGTGGTTTGTTTTTTTTCTTTTTTTTTTAAAGTGTGATGTCCAGTCAGATAATAAAATTGTGAATAGGAGAGTTTGAACTATTGTACCGTACCATTAGCCAGGAAGCAAGAGAGGACAGTTAATATGCCAGGCGAGAATATTAAATACAGAATAAGCAGTTGAGGAAGTGGATGTAAATTATAATTTTATTCCAAAATAATAAACATGCTTATTTTGTATAACGTGCTGTATTTTTTTCCCGTGTTGGCAGTCACACGACTTCTGAATGCCACACTAATCTGAATTAAGACACACCTCTTCTAAAAATGTGCTTGTTTTTCCTGACATAAGAATTTGGATTTCTAGTCAAATCCTAAGAAGGGAAGAGGCACTGAAATGAAACAGTTTCTGATGATTTTATTTATCCTTTCAAAGGGCAACAGAAAGACGGATTTAATGACCAGAGCATTAAGTGCAACTGACTTGTGGCAAGGCAGACAGGGGGAGACCTCTGGCTTGCAGAAGGTAGTTTAGAAGGTAGTTTCCTAAAGTAGAAGGTTTAGAAGGTGGTTTCCTAAAAGTGTTAAAAATAAATACACAGGTCTGAGCTCTGGGCTGAGTCTGGCTCTGTTGGTGTCTGTGGAGTATTATTATTCAGCTGGGCTGGAGCAAGGCCCTGTGGTGTTACCAGCTGAGCTGCTAGAGAGGGGAGTGGTAGAAGCCTGAAGAATGGAAGAAAACAAGTAAAGATGTCCTGCTAGGCCCCTGAGTCAGCAGGCCCAGGGTAACCACGGCTGGAAGAGCAAGGCTACATCACCTTGTGGTGGCTAGGGCAGAGTGGTTATCTGAGGAACATGGTATATTTCTGAGGAACATGGTATATTTCTGAGGAACATGGTATATTTCTGAGGAACATGGTATATTTCTTCATTACGAAGTTTTGGAAACTATTATTATGGCACTCCTACTGAAATAAATAGCTAAAATTTTAATTAATATGGGATTTGTGATGAAGGAACAGACTTCTTAAAGCCCAGTACTTGGAACACTGTGCATGGTGCTCGCCATTTGGAGAGGGAGGAGGCTGGTGTGGAGCAGGGCTGGCAGCGCTGGCCATCACCAGGTCCCCACTCAGCCCTGTGCTTTGTGTGGCCAGGGAGTGAAGTGAACATGTTCAAAGTCCTGTAAATTTAGGATAACAACACTTTCTCTTTGTCCAGGAATCTCTCAGAAGACACAAATGGAGAGGTTTTTGTAGTCAGCCTGGCCCGCCTCAGATGTGTCCACCAGTGTGTGCATTGCACTGACTTCAGGAGCAAAGCACTCGGAAAAGAACTATCTTATGAAACTGTCTTGTGTTAAACCATGCAAGAAAGCTGAGGGTGATTTCATTAGCAGAAATACTGTGGGAAATGGAAAGATGGAGCCTGTCTCTCAGGTTTGGACTATGCTGTCTTAGGGTGGTGGCTGCTGTCAGCAAAGCTCATCTCATCTTTCTGATCTTCCCTTTCTGGGCTTCCTGACTCTGCAGATCTATACTGTGCATTGGTGCAATGGGCCCCAATACACTGCAGCGTGAGAAAAAAGTAACTTTTCATTCCCATGGTCTCAAATTCAAGTAGCAGCAGAGAACATTTGCCTGTCACTAAAATGTAGGTAATTTCACTTTTTGCCTGCTGCTGCTCACTTGGCCGTGTGGAGCTGCGTACGCGCAAGCAGCGGTGATGAGCCACCCTCAGGGCAGGAGGGTTTTTTGGGGACGGGAGGGTGTCTTCCCTTGGCTGGGGGGCACGGCTGCAGGGCTGGGGCTGCCACTGCCTGCTCGGCCTCTGGAGCCACCTGTGGAGGTGTGTTTGCTGTGATAGCATCTTGACAGCCGGTCAGGAGGTATTGTTCCCCTTCATAAATTTAAGCTAGTGCAGTTAATCATGAGGGTTGGAAAACATTAACCTGACAAAGGCCAGGGAGTTTGAAATACTTTGCAAACCAGTGAATAGATTTTTTCTTTTCAGAAGAACTGAAGGACAGTTGGTTGTAGTTTTTCAGACTTGGTGATTGTTTGGTCTTTCTTCAAAGCAATCTGCCGTTGTTGTGATGGGTTTCCCTGTAAGCATCTGCTGTGTGAGCTGTAGGAGGGTGGTGGTGGGCCAGTCAACAAAAAACCTGGAGCAAAACTCTCGTGACACCAAAGGAGATGGAAGAATTCTTAACTCTGCAAGTGCCATGTAGATTTGTTGGGGTATTTTTAAGAAGTCGACTGTTGAAAGTAAAATTTCACGTGCATGACCACTTCTGTCAAAGTCAGCATCAATCCTGCGTATGAAATTCACAGAATCAGTTACGGATAGATAGTTTGCTCGCTGACCCAAAATCACTTGCATTAATTTTTGCATTTCTTAGAATGTAAACTAAATGTTTACTTAATACTGATCTTATTTTCTACTCAGTGGAATTAAAGTAAACAGTGTTTTTTTAACTGTTAACCCCTCTCTTCAGTTGTATCAATTACAGCACCACAGAGCATTTGTAGTTGCTGCTGAGCCTCCAGACAGGGTTTGGATGTTGGAGGTTTTTTGGTCTGCCTTTTTGGGTTTTGCAAAACTTAGCTTTTACTGCTGTAGGCTAATACTCAGGAGGTTATTATAAAACAAGTTTTAACTGTTTTAAGCATGTGTATTTTCATCATGATACACTTGGAAACTCTCCCTTTAATTTTTTATGGAAGAGATTATGATGTGCATGAAAGTAGTATGTTACAAAGTAGACAAATCTTTGTAGATTAAACTGGGGATTCTTGGAGGTAAAGGCATATCAAAACTTGCTGGATCAATGCCCAATGGGTGCAATATACAGTGATACCTGTTTTCTGTGAATCTTTGACATTTCTTCACCAGTTTGCCTTTTTGGTTGAGCTAAATTTTTCAGTCAGCATCAGATGCTGGAAATGGGGCGAAGTTTGTGGGAAATGCAAGGGTTTTAGAAAATACTGTTTTAAGAAATTAACTTAACTTTCTTACTTGCAAAAGCTCTAGAAGATTTGTAGTCTGTATTTCAGGGGAATTGTGTAAGCCAGAGCCTTCAAAATAATATTTGATAGCATCTTGAGTGAGCTTACTGTAACACTGACTTATATACAACCATGGAGCTGTACTGCCAACTTCTAACTGAAGTCTGATGTCCTCTGTGTGCTGATGAAAATCTGCAGAAATGCTCCTAAAACTGTGCATGTGTACTGGGATTTTCCCAAAGCATCCACTGAGTGCCTGGACAAATTTAGCCCAAAAGAACATAAGCCCCACATTGTTCACAGGGGTCATAGATCCTAATTGTCTGAGTGGCTGTGAAAATACCACCATTCTAAATTAAAGAAAGAACTTAAAATAGATATTTTTGTGGTTATTTTGCAAAGCAAATGCAAAAATCCAGACCATAAATTTGCACTTGTGAAAGGCAAAAGAAGTGCTAACTGGTGTCAGCGCCTCAAGGACTGAAAAGAGAGAGAAAAGTACACAATTCTGTGCCAAGAGTGTACATTAAATGAAAAATAAAAGGTCATGATGCCTGCCTGAGAGCAGAACCTGGCAGGAATGAGGAGGATGATGTTTTATAAAACAGGGATTTTGGAGGGAATGACCTGCTCATGTTTTAAAATGGATTCTCTGAGAGGAGCTATGGAGAGTCTAGCAAAACCACACTGTTAGCCTAAGGAAGCTCAAGCTATTTATCTCATCAAAGAGAAGCTACTTGACAGTAGCTAAGGAGATGTGAGAGCTTTAATCTAGTTGACAAACATATAGTGAGCTTCCTAAACATTTGGAGGTAAAATTAATGTTAACTTGTCAGGATTGGGGCCTAAATCATCAGTGGTCTGAGGAAGCAGCCTGGCTGTGAGACATGCTGCATGCAGTGCCCTAGCCTTAATAGATCAGGAGGTTATTATACTGTAAACTGTGTGGTGGGAAAAAGGTAGTAGGTACTAAAGTAACCTTTAATAGAGGGAAGACAGATCTTAAAAAAGGGGTGGTTGCAAACTGAACCCAAAGGAATGCACATGCTAAGTATTTTTTAGAAGAGATTTTTGACTATGTGTTTTTGGACCCAGCTGATATGGCAAGGGATACTATGCCTCTTCATCTTTGGCTCTCATAGTATTAGGACCCTCAGTGTAATGAAGATTGCCAGGCTCTTCCCTGGGGAAACTGGGAGTGAAATCTAGTGGCCCATAGTGAACAGGAGAGCTGACTAGTTAAAACACTATCATGCTGAGGTTTAAAACTGCCAGACCCAGCTGAAAACACTTGCTGATGGTGTGCAGGTATGCTCTGCACAGAGGCTCTGAAAGCCCCAGATGTGCCCGGACTTTTGTGCGCATGCCAGAGAGTAGTCTCTGCCGAGTCCAAGGTTTCTGTGCTTGTTCAGTCAGCTGGCAAGCTCTGTGCTTAAGGGAGAGTTATTTGTCTTGTTGGCAAGTGGTAAAGCAAATAAAACCACTTAAGTGGTGACTTAGGTTGGAGGGTCAAAGCAGTTTTTTCTGGATTGAGGGAATGAACATTGCTGTGTCTTTTGTGTGGCTGTCACAAGAAGGCAGGATTCACCTTTATTTATCCAAGATGAGTTATTTAAGAAGGTATTTTATATTCTGCAAAATCAGGCCCTGCTCTAGATGCCTATCAGAATGTTGAATACAACTGAGAGTTCTGTTGAACTGCACAGGGAGAACTCAGGCAAAGGGAAATGAGACCTTGATCCTGCAAACCTTCAGTGGTTTAGTTTGTTCTGCAAGCACAGGCCCAGGGCTTTACTGCACAGGTGATTGATATGCATAATTTTCAAAGACTTGGGCTAAATATTTTACTAAGGTACTGCAGGGAGCCTGTAGCAGTACGGGGGATAGAGTCCCCAGTCGTTTCTGCCTGAAGGTAGTTTTTCCTCTTGTGGTTTGATGATCACACCTGAGTTTTGCCTTTTTTTACCAGAGCTGTTTCAGGAACATGCTTAGGGCATCTGTCATGGAATTTAGGGTAACACCTATCCTGGTCCTGTAGACAGACAGGGTGCTTGTGGGGATGTTACTTCTCTGTTGGCTATTAAAGGGGGTGGCTGAAGGCTCCTTCCACCTGTTTTTACATTGGCTCTTTGTGGGACTGAAGGCATCTATTGAAAGATTGTGTTATAAACTCTGTCTTGTCCTCATGTCTATGAGGTGTCATGTGGACCAGTGATGCTGTGTTAATACTAATGAGTTAAAGTTGTTTTGTGAAATCCCAGCACAGGCTAATTGGCATTTTTTTGTCTGTGTCTTAGTCGGGCACTGCTGAAGGGCAACCAGTTTTAACACTGAGAACACTAAGCTTAAGCAACTGCATTTAAAGACAAGAGTTAATGTCCTGCTTTCAGCAGACAGAACAAACAAGTTGTAACTGTTAAGCCTGAGGAAAGGGTCTAAATTCAAAGTCCAAATCAAACCTCACCAGCTGCTGAGAGAAGACAAAGATTTATTATTGTGGAGTCTAAACTGGAGATTTGTCACTGTGGTAGATTCATTGCTTAAGTGATTAAGTGCACTTAAATAACCAATTAGAAGGATGAAGGCTATAGGGCAAAAATGAAATGCAGTCATCTTTAAGATTCCTATTCTGTGTAGCGTTCCAACTGCAACCATGAGAACTAATTTCCAGCTCACTTTCTACAAATAAACTTGGCTTATTAAATGTCAGGGCTGTTAGGGTGAAATGCAGGGTCTTGTGCACAGTGGAAAGACACTCAGAGATCAAATTCGAAGCACAAGAAATGTTGTTATCATCATGGTCATCTTATTTTGTAAGGCAGCCATTTATTTATCAAGAAAATTTGCTTGTAACCTGACAGTGTCATAGATGTTGAACGTCACATAACTAAATGTTTTCTTGACATGTCCTGTGTGTTTATGCTGAGGGCTGAAAATTGTTTACAGCATGGCTTGGTCTGAAGCAAGGTTATATGATCCACTAATGCACTTAATCTTCCATGTGAAATTTCTTTTGCTATTTTTAATACTGAAGTTAACTTGATAGCAGTGTACCCATCTGGTATGTTTTACACAAATCTTGGCTTAGAGTCCCAGGCTAGTCATTTGCTCAGTTTTCAGAGAGAAGGTAAAACCAGAGCCTGTCAGAGAAGGCTTGCAGTTGGCCCTCCGCACCCTGTGCAGGGGACAAGGGGACAGAGAGCCCTGGGGTGAGGCTCAAGATACGTCTGGAGCAGAAGCCAACTTTGTGCAGCAGCAGGATGCTGCAGCTGAGCTGGTGAGCCCTCCCTGTAAAGAGAAGGACCTGAGGAGGTCTTGTGCAGGGCTGCACTGATGCACAATTACTGATCATAGAAGCCAGGAGTGTCTTCTCTGTAGTGCTTGACTTGATGGATTTAGCTGCTCAGAGTAAGCTTTGGTATTGTGCTGCATTTTTACAAAAATGCTTTCTGGTCCCTGTGTCTGACTGTCCTACATTGGGTCAGGACAAAGGATTGATGCAAGCACAAGTGAATCACTTTAGCAATTAATACTGCCCTACATATTCCCAGAAATTCTTGTCAAGAGTTTACGGCTTTAAAGTGCTGATGACAGCTGTGTTAGCAGTCATCCCAAAAGCCACATAGTCTTGTGGGGAGCACAAGTCCCAAGGACATGGAGCTGTGGTTAGCTCCAGGATTTCTGAAGGTGTCCGAGCCACAGGATTCCCCAGACCTGGCCAGGAGGGTTTGGCCTCTGTTACAGCTGGGAGTGTTTTGTCAGCGGCCCCGCCGAGGGCAGAGCTTTGATGTCCTCCTGCGAGGAGTATGTAGGGGCTGTGCTCTGTGGCACTGGAGAGCTGTACAGGCCTCTCTGGGTCCCTGACTCCAGCACTCAGCCATATTTTACATTATCTTCCCATAAACTGCTACAATGAAAGATTTTTTCCCAGAACTTGATAATTCTCATGGCTCTATGCTCTCACTCTGGCTTAGATGTATTTGTGGCTGCCTTGCACATGTTTGTGCTCGTGACAGCCCTCTCCTTTACCTGCAGAAGCAGCAGCACCAGCATGAAGACTGGTTCCCAGTGCACTCATGTGGAGTTTTTCCTGCCTGTCCATGCCTTTTAAGACTGGGTTAATTGGGTTGTCCTCCCGTGTTTTCCAAAAACTTCTGGATGTCCTTGATTCTGCTGGTAGATCTTTAATTCTTTCTTTACTTCTGGCCATTTCATAACTGGGTGTGTACACTCTCCATCATGTGCCAAGGTAAGGCTTCACTAACTGCCTTATATAGTGTAATTAATCCTTCTTACCTTACTAAAGTAATAGTTTTCCTTGCTGGTTCCTTGCCTTTTGCCCCATTAACTTTGATCTGGTGACTCTGGCAGCTCATGCCCGATGCCTTCTGCACCTCCTGGTTTTGGTAATGAAAATACTCTGTAAGGCTCAGTTGGCAGCTCCATGTGCTCTCCACACCATCCAGTGCTCCCAGGCTGGCTGCAGGTTTCTCCATCTCCTGTTTTAACTAGCTTTCTACAGCACTGTCAGTAATTCACCAAAATCCAGACAGTTTAGAGCTACACATTTTTCTTGGTAAGAGAAATGAATATTTTTAGTCAAGGGACACATCTGATTGGTCTGGCATGATTGATTTGTGTTTTATCCTATTTCTTCATGTTCCTCCATTGCTTAATTTATTGTTATCCTAAAAATTCTCAGTAGCTTGGGTCTGCATTTTAAAAAGAGAAATATGAAGTATTCTGGCATAATTTGGGGGGGTTGAACAGTTTATTAAAACTGTCTCAATATGGGGCTTGCTTTTACAAATGTAATTTCCTCCAGCAAGTTGCTTTCTGTACATTCTCTTACACTCAACCATGTCTTGAATATGTTAAGTCCTTTGAATTACATCTCACTTTCTCCTGTCACAGTGTTTCTTTTCTTACCCATTAATTATTTTTTTTCCTCTACATTCAGCAGTTTTGTTCACATTCAAAAATGAAATAAGTCTTCATTTTGGAATATCACCATATCCTGCTTTTTACCTTACTGTGTCCTTATTTATTTTGTTGAAATAGTCTTGATTTGTTGGATTTGTTGTGATATATTTTAATTGTTTTTATACAGATCTTAAGTTATAACTTAGTTGACTTTTTCAGATACAGTTTTACTTCTCTGCCTTTTGTCCTCACCAAAGCAGAGGGAAATCTTTTAACATCTCAGGGCTGATACTGCTTTATTTGAAGGCCTTAGCTGGTAGACTGGTATCATGAGGTAGAAATTGAAATTAACTTTCATTATTATTTTGAGAAAGTCTGTGTTGCAATTCTAGTCTCCTTGAAGCAGTTGGTAAAGCTCCTACTGGGTTAAGGAAAATATAATGTTGCTCCCAAGAGTTTTTTTTACATTAGTCTTGATAGAAGAGAGTATACAGCATGAATGACTCTCATATACCTCCCAGCAATCTGAAATAAATTTGTACATTTGCTGCCTTCCTGCATTTGAAACAAGACAGGTATCAAGACATTGAGAACTGATGGCAGTGCAGGCTGAATAAAGGCATTTAGCATGAAAAGAAGGTGACCTGTCTAAACCTAATCTGCTAAGTTTCTTAGCTGCTTTTATGTTTAAAACTTTTTTGTCAGTCCTCTTGCCACACATTTTTATAACTCTTGAAGTTGCAATATAAATTTTCAGTTTTAGGAGGTATCTTAGGCTTTCTGACGGTGTGACAAATTTTACATGACATAAGCCAAACCCAGTAATTAATAAATCACTCACTGAAAACTTTGGGGTCTTCAAGTACTATTCCACTCTTCTGTAAGTCAGGTAGATCTAAAAAGCCCAGCTTTACTTCAGGCCATGTTCAAACTGACAATAACTGATTATGGAACAACACTGTTATTGGATGATTGTTTCTGGTTTTGTTTCTGCGTAATACATAATAATAATATATAAAATATATGATATATACAAAATATATTGACATATATTACATTATATATAATATTTATGTTAGTAATGTATATGTAATAAGATACATTGCTGTCCCCCTTGTGTTTGAGGCTACACCTTTATAATTTCTGGTGCAGAGACAGTGATGTGCAGGACTAATTTGCATCGTTTGCTGCTTTCCTTGGGTGAGCCAGTAATACAGGCTGGCACTAAATACCCTGCAGTGTTGTCCTTAGGAATCTGTTCTTCCCTGGGTGCAGTGGAGTTCCTGGTGCTGGCTGGCAGCAGTGTGTGGGTCTGGGTGCTGCCATGCCCTGTGCTGTGCTGCGGGGCTCTGGTGGCCCGTGGTGTGTGTCAGTGTGAGTGACAGCAGCCGCCCCTCGGTTGTTGTAAGGTGCCTCCGTGGCTGTGAGTGCCGGCCCAGCTTTGTTCCCTGGGAGGGCAGCCCCCACCCTGGGGATCACCCAGGATCTCAGCTTTTCTACTCTGGGTTATGAGCCCTTTGCATCTTGGCGGTGGACCCTTAGAGCTGGAGCTTGTGGTTTAGTCCAGGCTGAACACTGGTGACTTTCTTAGTCTAAGATAAACAACCAAAAATCCAAAAACCAGCCACAGAGAGCCCACAGACAGCTGTCCTGGCCACGAGCTCCCTGGCATACACAGCCCTCTGTACATTACCATCGTCCTCTTTCCAGTGCACACGTGATCCTTCTGCACGGGCACAAAAATCAATAATAAACAGTAAATGAATAACAAGAAGGCTGCCAACCAAAATCTCTCTTGTTTGCCTTCGTGTTTGTTTTCCTTTTCTAATCTAATGTGACAGAGAAGCATTTAAGAGAAAAGGATGCTGGGAATGATGAAATTTTATAAAGCCTTTCCTCACAAATGCCTTTGTTTTAGGAGTGAGGGAGCTTGGTGGTACCCGTGGTGGCCGACATTCCCTTGCAAAGCCTTGTGCTTAGTCCCTCAGAAATTCCCTCCTTGTTGTAGGCATCAAAAACCTATGGCATTGCTGTAGTAGGTAGGAACATGTCTGGTTCAGGGTAGGCTCTGCAGTTCTCAGGATGTGTTCTTATTTTTGTACAGAAGGCAGGTTTTGTCTGTCTTTGGTCTTTAAGGTGAAGATAAATTCTCATTAAATGTATCTTTTCTCTTCCAGTTTGCAACTTCAGTTTGTTTGGGATATGTATTTTAAACTCACAGACAGGAATTATATCTGCAAGGCAATGTTTTCAGAAGCACCCAGGGTATTGAATTACCTGTGCTTTAGTCAGCCAGTAGTTTACTTATTAACATGTACTTGTTCATGTTCTCTTTATACTGAGCATAGTAATAAACCAAACAATGCTTTGCTAACTGAGGGAAAAGCATTTAATATCTGATACACAATGTATTAGGTACATCTGTAATGGCACAGTATTCTTTTACTCATATGCTAGTGTAATTCTGTACATCACAGCCATTGCCTTTGCAGGAAGTTATGTTGTCAGTTTGGAATAAAAGTTAATATTAATGAGAGATGTGAGAATACTGTAAAAGAATAATAAACCTAAAATATGTGCCAGTTCAAACAAATCTGGTTATGGTGTTTGCTTTCTGTGAATGCTGTAGTTCAGCAAGTACAGCATTGACTGACTCGGGTTCTCAGTGTTGTTCTTAAAATACAGGTCCCTCTGGTCTGATGATCCCCAGTGCTGCATGGTGGTAGAGGGGAAATGTCTGAGGTTTGAATACTGTTCTTAGTTTAGTGAACAAAATAAATGGCATATTTACTTACAGAGACAGTTAACATTAGTGTTTGGCATATTGCAGTTTCTTTTAGTAGAAAGGATTCATTGAATTTGAAATTTTAGTTTTGATATGCAAGATGTTTATCATGCAGAAGCCAATGCACTGGCATTTGAGTAATTTCCATTTTCTAGTGGTTGCTATTCAGCTGGGAACAATGAGATCAGATTTTCCTTCTGTGCTGTTGGTTTGTACAAGTTTTTTCCCTTGTCTTTAGTGGTCTTCCAGTCCTCTCCTTAGTGCTTGAGCCAGCCCTTCACCGTGTCTTACCTCAGCTGCCCTAAGTAGATTTTGCATTTGATCCTCAGCAGTGTGGCAGGAGCAGAGAAGGCCTTGTGCAGCTCTTGCAGCAGAGGGCATCCTTTTAAAGACGGCGGAGTCGTGCCGGGACGAGGAGAGGCAGCTGTGGGAGATGGTGTTGGGCACAAACCCAGGTGTGCCGGTGTGTCAGACCCCTAGCCAAGGGTCCCCGGTTACCAGGGGCAGGCACATGACACAGGGACACAGCCCCGGGCATTAAAGAGCGTGGGGCAGCCCCTCCATCTGCCAGTGGGGATCCTAAACTGGCACTGGATTGCTGCCTTGGGCACAGTCACACAGCAGGTACAAAATAAACCTGCAGGGCCACCCTCAGCTGATGTATTTATGGCACAGTTAAGTCCCACCCTTGAGCTTTGGAAGGAGGTCCTGTAGATGTCTTTTACAAGGTCAGATGAAAGAAGGGGTTCATGACGTGTAGATCTCAGGCTACAGAAAGCTGAACGAACTGTGATGACTGTCAAAAAGCTGGATTATTTCAAGTAGGACAAAAAGTGGAAAATGCAGGACTGGTTGTTGACTGGTGGTGTCTCATATTTGTTTTCCTGAAGTGACTACCACAAAATCAGCTAAATAGGGAGTTAAAACCAGTTGGGATGATAGGTGCTGCTTTTTTGTGCCCGTGCTCCTGCAGACTGCAGGCTTTAGGACACTGAGGGCAGTTTATGTGGAGGTGCTGAGGAGGAGACTGGTACCAGCCTGCCTGCTTTTACACCACACTGCCTCAATTGTTAAAGCCACAAAGTATTTTTACAGACATAAGTAGTTTCTAAGGCGCTGGAAAATTTGTGCTAATTGTTGTGGTTTAACATGTGTCTGACTCTGGCTGACTTATGCAGTACAAACAGCAAAATTATCTTTATTTTCTGAAGGTTTGTCTCCTTTGCAGCTGTTATTTGATAGATCTCATGTCTAATCATGTCTAATCTATTTGTGCATACAGGCAAACATGGCTTTGTTGTTGGTTTTGTATATGTAGAAACAAAGGTGTTCATTATTTTTTGTGTATCCCTTGCTCCCCAGTACAGCTGATCTGTTCAGGCATCTGTAACCATGGTCACTGATACAAGTTTTGAAAAATGTCCATTTGTTTCAATATAAATCTTATAAAAAAGAACGTGTGTATTGCTTATTTTAGCATTTGGTGTCTTTTATCATGAATTTTTCAGGAAAGAAGTCACTGCCTTCCTTTAATGCGAATGTCTACCTTGCCAAAAAAAAATCATATACCAGGTTGTTCTTTTATAAATCAAATCAACTGAGTTCTTGTTCTGCTCATTCTGTTTATTCTCGAGCTGCTTTATATTCTTTCTCTGGACTGCCATTGATATTTTCTGTGTACACAACAGCATTATTAAAAAATGCAGGTGTTTGAAGCTGATCAGACACTTCAAACAGACTCTTCAGCATCAGGGGCCTCTGGAATAGCACATGTCTACTTCATTGGGATTTTGTCCATGAACTTATTTGGGAAGTTTCAGCTAGGTTGGTGCCCAAGTGCATGGTCTTTACATGGCTGTGTGTTAAATGCTAGCTCTCACCTTTATGTCATCCATGCAGACAGACTAAAGATGAATTTTACCTGAAAAAAGATGAATAACAGCACTGCAGGTAGGGTTTAGAGTAGGTTGCCAAATGCTGAACAGGTCTCAAGGGTTTGTAATGCCAGCTCCCCACCTGTTCTGCACTTACTGGATTGTTTTTGTGTGTGTTGCTTGTTGTAAATAAACACCAAGGTAAAGAGACTTCTAATGAGGTATGAGGCATACCAGGTAGAAGCAATTTGCCTACTTAAAATTTTTCTCTGTAAAGTGTTCTGGAGAGATTAGTCTCAGCTGTGATATGCTTTTGTGACAGTTACTCATAAATGGAACAAAACATTCGCTGGTGTCTATCAAGGCAGCACCTTAACTTTAGAGAGATTTGAAAGACAAAATACAAGAAAACAAATTTATATGATTACCAGCAACTCACACTGAATTTCAAGGGCATAGGCATAGGGTATTATCTTTGGTATTCTGTTCTGGTGAGTCATTTTCTATGTCTCTTTTTCATACTACATCTTTCACCCTTGTCCCCTCTTGCACTTAACATGATATAAATAGCAGTACCTTTTCAAGAATAGCTGCCCTGGATGACAAGCCCTTGGCCCTTCCTTAGTTTACTACATCTTCTCATGCTGAACAACAATGGCTAGATCAGAAGAATTAAAAGAAGTTTAAATGCGAAATAGTTTGCTGTGGAAGTACTTTTGATAGCTAAATTTGCCCAATTGTATTGTAACAACTGCAGCTGAGAACAAGTGAACATGAAATGTGAGTGGGGCTGTGTATTTTTTTAATTAAAAGTAGTTTTTCTTATGAAAGGAAAAAGGCAAATGCCCCGATTGTTGATGAATTTCTCAAGTATTTCTCTGTGTGTATTAGGTTTGCATGGCCAGGTTTTGGTAGCAGGAGGGCTACAGAGAAAGCTTCTTTGAGAAGCTGCCAGAAGATTCCTGTGTGTCTGGCAGCCAATGCCAGCCATCCCCAGGGTGGACCCACCACTGGCCAAGGCCAAGGCAATCAGAAATGGAGGTAACACTTCTGTGGTAACAGGTTTAAGAAGAGGAAAAAAAGTTACTGCACAGAAATATCATGGCCAGAGAACAGTGGGTTGAGAATATGAGGAGCAACTCTGCAGAGACCAAGGTCAGCAGAGAAGGAGGGGGAGGAGCTGCCCCAGGCGCTGGAGCTGAGATTTCTCTGCAGGCCATGGTGAGGCAGCTGTGCCCCTGCAGCCCTTGGAGATCCACAGGGATACTAAGATCCACCTACAGCCCATGGAGGAAACCCACACTGGAGCAGGTGGGTGCCTGAGAGGAGGATGTGAACCTCTGGGAAATCTGGGAAGCTGAACCAGGCTCCTAGCAGGAACCTACGCTGCAGCAGGTTTCCCAGCAGGACCTGTGACCTTGTGGGGGACCCACACTGGAGCAGGCTGTGCCTGAGGGATTGCAGCCTGGGGGAGACAGGGTGAGCAGTGGAGCAGTTTGGGGGAGACTGTTGCCCTTGGGAGGGCCCCTACACTGGAGCAAGGACAGGACTCCTCTCCCTGAGTGCTGGCAGAATAAACAAGTGATGAACTGACCCTCACTCCCATTCCCTGTCTGCCTGCACAGCTGTGGGGAGGAGGTAGAGCTGGGAAGAAGGGAGGGGTGGGGGAAGGTGTTTTTAAGATTATTTTGACTTTTTATTATCCTGCTCTGATTTTGATAGTAATAAATTCAGTTAATATCTCCAAGTTGAGTCTTTTTTGTCTGTGATGGTATTTTGGTGAGTGATCTCTCCCAGTCCTTAACTCCTGAACCCATTGTTTTATTTTCTCTGTCCTGTGGAGAGGAGTGATACAGCAGCTTTGGTGGGTGCCTGGCACCAGGGTCAAATCACCACACTGTAAACCAAAGGGGTTTATGTGTTCTTGATACTTCTGGGCAGTGTAGAGAGTTTTGTGTGTGCAACCAGACTGTGCTCCAGAAACTATGCAGAACATGGAAACCTCTGTGATGAAGTCACTCAGCATTTCTAGTGTTGCTTTAGGGGAGATGTGGACAGATATCTATTTTTTTATGGGGGATGTGGTTTTTTTTCCTTGAGAATAGGTAACACCAGGTGCAGATTCAGCAAATTTTTTCCAAAAATGGAAAATAACTTTCAATGAGCAGGCGACAGTTGTGATCTGCCTTCTTTAATTTCTAGTTTACTTTCTCATGTGAGTTTGCTACTTGGCTTGCCTTTTTCTACTCTTACGGATAGTCTTAATATAATTCTGGTTTTGAGTTTTCATAGTTCTTGACTTCAGCATAATCTTAGCATAGTGACTACTGCAGGTAGATTATGTGTTTAGTAAATGCCTGTCCTCTTGTACAGTTCTCAGTTTGTCCCTTATCTTATTGAATGGCTGCTTTTCTGCAATTCTCCTGCCTTATTCTACAGTCACTTGCAGTATTTTTTCTCTTTTAACTCTTACGTGGCATTAGCAATGCTGATTTTTTAAATCATATTGTTCATGTTAACATGGCTACATCTCCCTTCACAGTCATGTTTTTGGATAGGTGATAGTACTCATAAGGTATAAATGAACTACAATACATAAAATAGATTACTTATTTCATATTCCTTGCCGTTTCATTCCTAATATCCTAATATTTTGGTTGGTTAGCAAACCTAAAACTGTTTCTTTTACTGGCTCTGGCTGCAGCTGTTCATGGAGGGAGAGAATTCTGTTGAACTTTGTACAGCAGTGCTTAGATTTTGTGTTCAGTCTGTTGCTCTGTATGGGGAGAGAAGAAAATGCCGTCGTTGTGTTTTAAATTTAGTAACTTCTAGTAATTTTGATGATTACTAAGATGCTTTTTCCGATTATAAATAAACCACATTGTTTAAAATATTTTTGACTAGACTGAATTATGTTCCAAAATTGGAACAGGCTGAGGAGAGTTTGGGAAAGAAATTACCATCAAGTTTTTGCATTCTTAACCGTAAATGGAAACAGAAGGGCATTGACTGACCAGAAGCTTTAATTCTATAGCTCCTCTAGCTAATGTGAAACATTATATGGTAAAAATCCTGTCAGATTTAGTTTGTCGTGCTTTGGAGGTTCTCTTGGAGGTCCAAGGAGTAGTGGAAGGTGGCAAGCCCTGCCATTGTTCAGCAGCCTGGGGAGCACTAAAAGCTGGATATAAGGAGGTATTGGTGTCCTCTGGGACAAGATAAAGAAGCGACCCAACATCACTTTCACTGGGACACCAAGGCCAAGCTAGGATAACTGAGCTGTTGCAAAGACAATTTGAGGAGTTCAGGAACTGGACTTCGATGATCCTTGGGCATCTTGTCCAGCCGAAGATATTCTTTGACTCTTACGATTTCAAGTCATTGAAGGCAAAGTCTGAGGAATTCAATGCCTTCCTTACACAAACTCCTAGGCAAAGGCTGCAAAGTTTGATGAGTAGCTGGGTGGTTATTTGAACTAAGGAGAGATTTCCAGGCAAAAAACTTAAATCTGGTCATTGCTTTTGTCAGAACGTATTTATTTACTTCCATGGACTCAACTATCTGTACAGGTTACTTAAATTGCTCGAGAATCTTGCTTCTTTTTATGTAGTTTTGTCAGGATTTATGAAATTAGGAGGGAGCATGTGGCAGACAGGAAGGTCCCGGAGCTGAAGTTACAGATGCAGCTGAACAGGAGTAAATCAATAGTTTGGTGTTCTGGGGTGTATCTTTGCCTTCCAAGAGCCTGTTTGCTTTCCTCTGCATACCATGTGTCTTCTGTCTTTGTGTGCATGTTACGTGAGTTTTAACATCTATGAGATGGAAATGAAACTCCTTCCAGTGTCTGACCAATAAACATCATGAATTTGGGTGTCATTTCTGATGTCTCATTCTGGGGCCACAACACCTGTCCTGTGAGGAAGGGCTGAAAAGGCTGGGGTTGTTCAACCTGGAGAATTCACCAGGCGCACCTCATGAAGGGGGCTTATAGGAGAGATGGGGACTGACTTTTTACCAGGGCCTGTAGTGACAGGAGAAGGGGCAGTGGTTTTAACTTGAAAGATAGTAAGTTTAGATTGAATGTAAGGATGACATTTTTACTGTGAGTGTGGGAGGTACTGGAACAAGGCTGCTCAGAGAACCTGTGGATTCCCCATCCCTGTAAGTGTTCAATGCCATGCTGGATGGGCTTTTGAGCAACATGGTTTAGTGGAAGAGGTCTCTACCCATGGCAAGGTGGTGGACTCCTTGAAAAATCTTCACAAACAAGGTCCCAAGGTGTTTAATGGTTTGGGAAATGACAAATAATTGTGCATATTTAAAGTTTAATGTTGTAAAGTCATACACAGGAATGTTTCACCCATAATATTTTGACTGTGTATTGTGGTTTGACTAATTTCTGTGATGCAGACATTTGATGAATTTTTCCATAACTCATTTTCTCTAAAGCCATAAAAGAAGTAGCAAATACTGCATATTACTTTTATGGACTCAGAAGAGTCCGTAATCTTGGAAGAGATTTCAAACAGGAGGTGTGTATGAAAAATCCTGCGTCTCTATCTCACATTAATACGTAGGGCTTTATTTTAAGTTAACAGGTTTTTTACTAGATATTTGTCTTCTTTCTTCTTTCTATGCTTGATCTTAATGTTTTTAATCTTCAGCATTAAACAGAAGCAGAAAACCTAAGGAATCACTGTAACTTCTTTGTTGCTTGCAAATAAGTGAGGATCTCAGGAGCTTTTAGGCATTTTCATAACCATGTGTGATAGATCCCCCTATGAAGTTATGAATTCCATCTGCTGTATGAAAACCATTGATAGTTGTAACTGGTGTTCTGGTTCACAACATTTCTGTCTCAGCACAGCTGTGGTACTTCACTGACAGCCAGGGCCAGAGACTTTCTGGCACAGCGAGCCAGCAGTTGTTTTCTGCCAGAGAGACCCATGACTTCAGAACATCTCCTTGTGCAGCTAGGTGGAAACCAACCACACTTATGGGCCAAGCTGGTTTTCTGCTCTGTGAGCTGTATGAACAGTAAGAGAAACAGGAGATCCCATACGGATTAGGTCTTTTATCCTAACAGACAAAAATGACAAGAGGACTGCTGGGATTTGGGGTTTTGGGTAAACCCAGGGCTCTAGAATGGGACGAAGTCCAGCTTGTAGGATGTGTTGGATTTATGTTGCTTTTCAAGGTAAGACATTTGTGACTAGAAATGTTGATCTGTTTAGCCAGATCCTTTGGATAGATTGCCTTATGTAAGTACAAGCAGATTGGTGGCACATCCATGCTCCTTTTCTGGGAGACATCACCTTAAATACACAGGACTGCAGGAAATTCATGTTTTAGCTCTAGGTCTGAAACCACTGGACTCTGGCAGCAGGTATATGAGATGAGAGCTTGTTCATCGGTGATTACAAATAGGTTTTCTGAATTAATCTAATTGCAAAAGTAATCATGGAGGTAGCATTGTTTTTCTTTTTTAACGTCTGTTTGATACTGCCTTGGAATGCAGGTATCCTTGGGAGCTCTGTGGCCATGGGGATGAATGTCCTTCTCTCAGCAGGCACTCACACAGGCTCTGGTCTGTGGATATGTAAGGTCTACCCAAAGGCATGGATCCTCTTTATTGCAAGTACTGTCACCTGTGCTGTATTTTCTAATTCTGTTCTTTCCACTCAGCAAGCCACAGTGTTAGCAGGACAACAAAAGCTGTAGCTTTTAAACATCAGACTATCCTGGTTCTGGCTATGAACAGGATTAATGTTTTGCAGTGGTTGGGATAGGGCATGGCCAGGCCCAAATGTTGTTCAGCACCATCTCATGAGACCACCAGGGGCGGGAGAAAGGGACTCTGTTGCTCTTCAGGAGAGAAGGGGTTACTTTCTGTCCAGAAAAGGTCCAGAGGTGCAAATTGTTTCTTTGTCTTACACCTTTTGTTACTAATATTGTTGATGTTACTGTTGTTTATTCATCTCATTGCTGTTTCCAGTAATTTTTCTAATCTCAAACCATGATCTTTGCCTTTAGTTCTTCCACTTGAAGGTGTGGGGGGAGTGAGAGGCAGCTTGGTTTCAGCTGGAGTACTAAACTGGAAAATACCATTTCTAAGCCATGATGCAGACATGCTCCATGATTCTGCCCCTGTTGCCTCTGTTAAGCAAATTTTGGAAAACAGTGTGCTTATACAGACCATTGTATGTTTTGACTGCCACTTAGTTTTTAAATTCCATAGGGCATTATCCTGTTGCATTTTTGTCTGAATGGTCTGACCTGTTCACAGTGATGTCAACAGCAACATGAATTTAAAATATGTGTTCGTGTTTGGTCATGAATTCGTGGTTTCTGCCTAAGTTGTGTATGTTTTGGAATAATTTTGTAGGAAAAATAGCAACATTATACATACAGCCTGTACCTACTTGGTTTAGTAGGAAGAACCTAAAAATAAAAAGTCATGACAGTAAGCAAAGTCAAAGAATTAATTCATCTAAAAGAAAGAAGAAATGCAGCAATTAAATGAAACTTTATTTGCTGTAATTTGCAACTTACTTTTTCCCCAGCTGTGCACAGTACATTTGACACATTGACATTTAGTCAATACAGTATCTCATTTCCTACAAATTTCCTAAGTGCAATGAAGAGTTTCATCTGGTTTTATATTATATGGCAGGAGCACTTTTGTACCAAATTGTAATGCAATAGTCAGGGAACCAAGGAATATTTCCTGCTGATGACCGAAATTGCCTGCCCAGATTCATTGTGTAGGTCTCTAGCCTTGGCATTTATAAAAATTTAATTTGCAAAACCTTACAATTTGAACCTGACTCTTCAGAGCTGACATATATTCTTCCTTCCTGGTGACACAAAATACATCTTTATTTATCAGTGCTATGTGAAAAAAGGAAAACAAACCAGTTTGCTGGAAGCACCAGTCATTTAACCTAGTTTTCTGTGCATGTTTGATGTGCTTCTAAGGACAGGAAATGATGGTATAGGAGACCTTATCAGTCCTCATCTGAAATAAAAAACCTTCTTTACGATAACAGGCCAGTTGCCATGAATGAGAATTTGTTTTAGGAAGGCAATTTAGTTTTAGACCTTTATTACCTCCTAATAAATATTAAACTTCTACTTATTTGAAGACCTGGGTCTGTCATGCTCCTAACATGGACAACATAATTTAAGCATTCATTTCAGTAGTTGATCAACCATGTCACCCTGAAATAGGGTGTACCTTCCAGACAGATCTCCAGCTGTTGTCTAGTGCTAATGCAAAGAATTAGTCTTTATCTAAGTTTTTATTACAGCAGTTTGTTGATATTGTTGAGATTTGAAATGAAGACCTGTGGACACTTGCTAATAGAAACCCATTGTTTTTTATTCTGTTGATGTTGTGAATAATATTTCCTATGAAGGGATTGAAATATTATGGAAATGATGACTATGAGCATTTGTTTTAAAATATATTATGCTGCATTCTTAGCCGTGGATTTAAAAATAAATTGTCTACTGAGGAAAAAATGTTGAGCATGTTCCAATTTCATAACAAAAAGCGGGGGTGGGGTTAGATACTCTGTACTTGTGCTGAAAAGGAAAAGAGCAGAGATATTGGATACAGGCATTTCGTGGAGACCAAAGAAGTCCAGCTCCACATCTTACATAAGTGAAAAGCTTAAAAGACTTTCTGAAAGTTGATGCAATTCTCAATATAATCAGAAAAGGAGAGTCAACAGATGGAGTGACAAGAGCTCCATCACCAGAACAGTTCTCATTTTCTTTTTTTTTTTAATGTTGCTCATTTGAGTCTTATTTATTTTGTGTACTCAGGTTGTGATACAGAGAATTGAGTTTGTCTGCTGGTATAAGGCCCTAATTTGGTACGTTCCATGTCAAATATAACACAGGAAGAAACTCTTGTGAGTGTTGCAGGAGATACTTTAGTACTTTAAAGCTTCTAGACTTTAGACATCATCCTTCAGCCTCTGCTTTTAATCTCAGACTTTCATGGTTTGTGTGATTTAAACAGGCATGAAAATAAGACCTCTCTGTTCTCTGCAGCATTCTCTTGAATATAAGCAATGAAAGACTTCGGTAACAAATGATGTGCATGTGGGTTAGTGTTGGCCTGTTTAATGTCTCCAAAATGAAGATGTTCTCAATTTCCTTTTATATCATCATGCACCTCAGTCCTATTTTCAGAAGTGATGTGACTTTCAGGAAAAGCCAATGGTACTTAAATAAAGAAGTTCCTAAATAACTTCTGAAAAATATGCTTGTGTTTCTAAGCATTTCAGTGACACAGCTGGACTAATATTCAAATAAATACATGAAGGTAATACATGAAGTGTTTTTTGAAACAGTAAGAGCGGGGCAGTTAACAATCTTGAAAGGATGACTGAAAGAAAAATGTATGTTCTCCATGCAGAGCACATGGCATAGCTGGTTTTGATACCATTGGATACTGCTTCTTTCTAGGCTGTAATTTCTGTCTGTCTGCAATACATTTTTTTTCTCAATAGAAATCTAGTGGCATTAGATAGAGTGAAACAAAGATATGTCTAAAGGTCCTTCTGAAATGATCTTCAAGTGGTGCTTTGGATTTTCTGAATGCCCAAACAAGACAGCAGGAAACAGTGCAAGAAGACACGAGGTGCCTTTGGGAAGTGAGTTGGGCTTGGCTGCTTTGCGGGTGCTGCTGGCTGCATCCTGGGACAGGGACCCTGCTTCACATCCGTGACCTCTGCCTCGCCTGGCTCCTGGTCACTTCAACTGGCCAGAGCAGTGGCTTGTAGGGGAAGAAGCTTGACAAAGGCTGACCTACAGTGATTTGAGCTACAAAAAGGTAGATTGAATGCAGCTGGTCCTGAAATAGGGTCTAGTCTCTGGTCTGTCTTAGCCCAGGCTAATATCCTACCAGGGGTTCTGCAGGGTTCCTCCTCTTGCCTCCCGGTTTGCAAGCCTGTGTGGGCTTCCTTGGCAAAGTGTTGCTGAAGTTCATGCACTTTCATAAAATATGTTGATGCAGTTGAAAATGCTGCCAGCAGAAAAATCCCTCCTTGCTCTTCTAGGGAGACAGTGAATAGGAGGCTACTGAGAGATATTTATTAGAATTAGTCTTATAAACCTGTCATAGTATAATTTATGCTTTCCTCTCTGTGCAGGGTACAGCTTTCCTGCTGTAAAGATTGTGAGAAGGCGGAGTGGTCCCAGGCTGAAGAAATCCAAGAGTGTCTGTGAAACCTTGTACTCATATGAATGCTGAGAAAGATGACTTTAAAAATGCGTAGGAAGAAAAATAACACTGACTATCACACATAAGAAGAATAGTCTAGTTCTTAAGAGGACATAAACTTTGCCACATGTTAGGGAAACTTAGGAAAGAAAAGGAAGAACCCTGAAAAAATATTTGAAAGCATTTGTTTATTTTTTCAAAAAACAGTGGCGTTTGCAGTATTGCTTGCATAGCCATCACCATATTCCCTGCCCACAGACAGATCTGTGAGATTGGTGAGGTAAAGAAAGCACTTCAAATTCTTCTTCAGTGTTTCTGTTTCTTTTTTCTTCTTTTTCTTACTTCTTTGTTTATTTTCTCTTTTTTAAATTTTATTTTGGTCATATACATCTATAAAGTTCAGACACTTGTTTTTGTCTGATGCTTGGAGGTTTCTGTCCTGTTTCAGGTTTATTGGGACTTTGTGTCCCTTCTTGATTTGAGTTCATGTCACTCTAGTGGCCATGTGGTTAACACGTATGAAATCTTCTGTGCTGTAGTGCAGCCAAAGAAGCATTGCTCCTCACCATTTTAGCCACTTCTCAGAGTTTGCTCATGGTTGGGGTTGAATGTGTTCTTCCATGTGCTGGAACCCCAGGGACATTACAGTGCAATATTGTTCCTGACACAGAGCATTGAATGTGATCTTTACTGTGGGAAAATTCCTCTGGCTGCTGTGCTGGTTCAGAGGTTTGTTGTTGATGCTCTCCTCGGTCACAGGATGTGGCTCAGGCAGCTGTGTCTGCGCACAGAGGGGTGGCTGATGCTCTCTGCCACATTACTCTGTTAACCTTCTGCCATCTCTTGACATTCTTTTGTGCTCACACCTCAGTGTGCCCTGGCTCTGTCTGTCTCTTCCCTGCAGTGCACTTTGATTGCCAGGTCTCTGGCTTTTCAGTAGAGCCTGTTCCCTGAAGCTCTCCACTGCAGTCTCATGAAGTTTTTAGATAAAAGTGTTGCAAATTGAAGTACATCCCTATAGCAGGGAAAACCTTTGCTGACCTGAGAAATGAGCCCAGTCTGCTGTGTGGATTGCTGCCATACAGCAGTACAGCAGTGTCTAATTTGGATTCTTCAGTATTTGCTGGAAAGGGCTCTCTATTGCACTGCTGTAATGGCTCTAGACAGTCCCTTGTAAAATACTTGCATTAGGCTGTTATTTCTCAGGCAAGACCTTTGCTGTCCATTGGGTCCTGTGAAGACCTCCTGGGTTTTGATATGAATGATGGTTTAGTTCTCTGCAAAAGCAAAATCAGGGATTTGAAAAAACTGTGATAGCCAGGTCCATTCTGGGATGGTGAAAGTGGGCTCCAAGGCATGCGAGGAGGCTCATGATGTGAGCACTTTTTGGGGGTAGAGGGAGTGATGGTGACTGATGAGGATCTCTGGACCCCAGCTGGGTGGACACTTGTCCCCCTATTCCTCACGTGGTCACCATTTCCCTGTCTTATAGGGAGACTGTGTCTGGACTAGGAGTGAGGAGTAGGAGCACAGAGAGGAAGAGGCTTGAGTATGGCTTTGGTCATGGCTGTGCAAAAGGTAAGTGAATGCCACAAGGGAGAGCTAACGTTTACTACTGCAGAAACACATCTGAGTATGGTGTAGAGAGCACAGATTAGAAATTTGGCAACCCAGCTCTTTCTGGCAGGGTCTGAAGCTTTTACATTGAAAGTGCACTGGAACTCTTGGGAAGTTGTTCCCCTAGAGGAAGAGTCTGGAGGTGGGGGATGCACTGGGAAGCTCACTGCACTCTGCTGTCAACACTTCCTAATCAGTCATGCAAGTTGTAGAAAGGCAGCTTGAGAGTTGTGGGATGAAAGTGGAAAAAGAAATGATTTCTCCTTGAGTACAGGAGGAAGTAGTGAGACTTCAAAAGGGCAGAAGCCTTCTTAAGGTCTGCTGGCATCTTGAAGACAGTAAAACTCTAGGCAACAAATAAACAAATAAAATAGAATGCATGAAAGATGCCTGTTGAGCTCTCTGTCAGCAGTGAGAATTCAGAGGCTGCAGGACTATTTTGTTCAAAGGCTGGATTCTGCCTGTTTGGAGAACAATAGGATAGTTCTGTTAGTTCCAACATAATGGTCTGGTACGTAGGAGGACAAAGGTGACCCAAGGCTCTGTTTGCTCATGGCCACAACATCTGCTGCAGTAAGGACATCCAAGGTGATGGGAACGCTCTGATCCTGCAGATGGGTAAAGGTGGCAGAGATGGCTGAGGGTTAGTAGTGACTTGAACAGTTTGCTGAGTGGGGGCAGCCACATTCTTCCCAAATTCTGCTTGGCCAAATCCATTCCAAGACCTGATTGCCCACAGGCTGCTCAGGAGAGCGAATGACAGAAGGTGGGTTTGAGGAGCACGGGCTCACATGGCTGTGTTCAGGGAGCACATGGCAGCTGAAGGCTGGGTAGCAGTGCATGCCACTGAAGAGGATCATAAAACAGCTCTGCTGAGCTTCCAAAGGCATGGTTTAGTGAATTTTTGATGGTGAGATATACAAAAATAAATTTTGTTGTTGCAGAAGGCACAAAATGATGCCACAGTATTGTCAGGAGTCTGGATCTGTCTGATTGTGAAAGAAAATTAAAACAGGCAAGGTTTAAATATTCACCCTAAGCTAAAATGCTGCATTTTAAGAGGATTAAAAGTTTTGTTGCTTGCCAACAGCATATTAATTCATCTGTTAACTGGAAGAAAAAACCAAGAGTGTGATTAAGATTATGTTTTTTCTGAGGTCAATAGTACCTTAAATCAAGGAAATTCAGAAACTATTAAGTTGTTTCACAACAAAGATAAATAACCAATTTTAACAGTTGTCTGATTATTTTCAAGAAACAATAAAAAGTACGGTAATTTTAAAAATACATATAAACCATTATTTGGTTCTGAACTACTATCTATCCCTTTTACTGTGCAGTACTCCAAAGTACATTATGGAAAAGACCTTGGTTTGGAAAATTGAAGGTTCTTATGATCTTCATTTATCTTCAGAAACTTCAGAACTCCCTGACACAAGCTGTTTCATTGGGCTTGATGACATGGAAGTATTTAGTCATGCCATCACTGCATGGCTTTTTTTTCCTTAGACCACAGTTGAAAGGGTTATTCTATACCATTAGGTCCACAAAAGTATCCTGTTACTATAGAAATTCGTATTTTTTTTAAATGCTAAAAGGGGGAAAGCAAAGACATTTCTCATGGCTTACAGCTAGTATTTATGAATGTATTAAAATCTCTTTATTATGCACTAGTTCAGTCTAAGCATTATTTCGGTCTTAATATGGCAAAAGTTGAGAATTGTTGGTTAAAGTTTCCAGTATAGAATGTTCCTCACAGAGATGTATATTTTTGCTTCAGTAGCTCTGCATTAAGAGAAGGCACAATGTTGTGCTTTCAGATGGAGGCTTCCTGCTCCTTTATTGTATATAATATATTATTATATATTATATATAGTATATAGAGTAGTTATTATTGTTATTATTATATAAAAACTTTATTATCTGTCCTTTTGCCTCAAATGCAGTGATGGACAGAATACTTTTCTGACACGAGTCGTATCGGACAAATTAGAGAAGCCTGAAAAATGCTTAGTTCTTAAGGCTGAGTTTCAGTTTGAGGTTAATTCCAAAGACATGCAAAAAACTTGATATTCAGATTTTAGGAAAAAGGAAGGCAAAAAGAATCCAGTTATATATCCATCTACTTTAAGGACCATTATTGAAACAAATTCTGTAGATTGTCGTATCCTTGTTTTCATCCAAGGATACAACAATGTGCATAATTTATTTCAGTAAGGGATCCAAGGGATCTCTAGTTGAGACAGAAGGGTATTTTGATGGAGAGATTGAAAGGAATGGTGTATTCTGGGCTAGGAGGGGTTGCAGTCTTTGGGATGGACTTGGATACACAGATTGGATTCCCAGTGGGGCCCAGTGGTAGAACAAGAGGCAACACGCAGATGCTCAAACACAAGAAATTTTGTCCAAATGTTAGAAAGCATTTCTTTGCTCTGGGGGTGTTCAGACCCCAGGGCAGGTTGCCCAGAGAGGCTGTGGAGTCTCTGTCCTTGGAGACATTCAAAACCCAGGTGGATGTGACTGTGCATAACCCATCCCCACTGGTCTTGATGGGCCAGGGACTTGGACACCCTTGCAGTCTGTGCCTCTGGAGGGTGATTTTGGAGAGGCCCAATGCAGGATATGGAGCAAGGCAGACGAGAGGGGAGATTTTTCTGTGGGCTTGGGGTGGGAGTTGACTGGGTGCTCTCCAACAGGGATTAGGGAGCCTGGGGCAGGTCTGGGTAGAGGGCTGGGATTTGAGCTTGTCTGTGGCCAGGCAGGTAGAACAAGTAGCCACCTTGCTATACCCATTTCATCCAACTTGGATTTTAGCTTGAATAAAGTTCTATGAACGTAACTATAATGCTTTGTCTGAACCTCAGAGGGTGGCTTCACCACGGCTTTTTGCAAAGGGGCCGTGCACACTATCTGTCACCTGGCCCTGTAGGCTTTTGCTTGATCTGGTTTTGCTTTGTGTTTACTTCTGAAAACATAGTAGTCCTTGTCTGTTATAAACTAGTGAAGCACTCTGGTTTAAATGTTAATAGCAATAAAAAACAAAAATTTAAAAGATTTTTTAAGAAAAAAAGTGCTTTAACTGCATCTTGCTAGCCAGAAATTACTCCTTTAGGAAGCTCCTGTCCTGGAGATATCTGGCTCTGTAACAATACACGTAATTCTGGTGCACTTTGCAGCAGAGCTGAACTGTGACTGGCTATCATAGTAAGACATTCCAGTTCCTTTCTGGCTTCCACAGTGAACATGCAGCATTGTGTCTGCCCACTGCCTGAGCCATGGTGGGCCCTTGCCAAAAGACATGTAAGGGATGTTTCAGCAAGGAGTTTTTAAAAATATTTAATGTTATGTCACAGGAAAATAAAAGTTTTTGGCATTTCTTTGAGTGATGGTTATCTAACTGTGTTTAAATTGATGTTAATTCAAGATAGTAAATGACAATGAAGAGTCCACAAAGGATTAGTTTTGTAGTGAAATACAAATTCACATGTGTTGCTTTCAGTTCCATCTGTAGTGCAGGGGTAAAGTAGAACTGAGTGAACTATCTTTTTTTTTTTCATAGGCTGTATTGTATAAAAAATAATTGCTCTGATAAGAAGCAATTATTTCTTTCAAAAAACCCCGGTGTTCCAGAAGAGTCTTAATTCTCTCTGCACAGACGTGAGGAAGATAGTTGGACTAAGGGACATGTTAAACACATGATTCAAACACAGGGGTACTTCCCACTGACATCTTTTCCCTGGGACCTGACTCTGCATGGCAGGGGAGTCTGTATGTGTCTGGCTGGACACTTGATGATACATGGCCTTTTCTTATTCAAGTAACTAACCCTTTGCTCTTCCCTGTCTGTAGTGTGTTGTATCCATGTCAGTCAAACGCATCATTAGCAACAAAAGTAATGAAGCCTGTAAGTCTTGATTGTGCCAGTTTATAAGGAGATGTGAGGTTGGAGAAGGTGCCATGCTGGACTGCGTTCATCCAGTGTACAGTTTCCAGTCATGTTTGGTGTGAGGTAAATACCCAATAATATGTTTTATTTTGGAATACATTTACTTGAGAATTTTTGTTTAAAAATATTTTCATAAGATATGATTCTCATTCTGTTTGACTGAAGTTTAAGGGACCCACACGCCTGTGCCCTTGGGGTGCCCACAGGGGCAGCCTTAACCCACTGAATACAGGAGGCCAGTCAGTCCTTGTGCTTGAGGTTGTGCTTTGGCCAATCACCAAACCATCTTCTGCAAAGGATAAGTGGTATCAAACAGTACTTGCTGTAGTGTAAACAGAGCCAGAGGCTCAAGTGGGTAAATAACACTGACAACAAACAGCACTAAGCGGAGCTGGTGGCCATGTAAAGGCTGATGGGTTTCAGGGAGCATCAAGGACGGATGTTTGGAGACAATCTCCTGCCCTGCAGGCTGAGCAGAGCCATTTGCTCCTGCTTTGCTGCAAGGTGAAGCTCTTCAGCCTGGTTTGATAACTGTTTAGGTGGCATTAAGTAAACAAATCAGCTATGTTGGAAGGGCCACAAACACTTCTACTTGAAGAAAAAAACACGTGTCCATGCTTAAATTTGTTAGGAGGTAGCATGTCTCAGATGACAGGAAAGACTTACTCTAGTGAAGTGATGCCTGTTGATTTTATCAACCTCTTGTATCTGCAAACTGTCCTCAGCATGGCCTTCCTGCCTGGGCTGATGAAGTTGATAAACTCAGTGTGCCACCTGGTACTGGACAGAAGCCCTTCCATGGCACTGAAGGAAGAGAAGTGTCAGTGCTTTAAAGTATCGGGAGGTCGCTGGTGTAATGGAGATCTCTGCAGCTGCAGGGGGCAAAAGGGTGTCTCTCTCAGCTGAGCAGCTGCTCTTTAGATGGGCTGATCATTCTGGGACCTGTTCAGGGGGACCACCCATAGAAGGGGCCACAGTTTAAAGCAGGTTTGGAGTGCAGGGATCTACATTTTCTTCCTTGAATTATGGGCCCCCTGATATTAACATAGTCAGCTCCTTTTCCAGTGGTTCCCCTCAAACACCCAGATGCACAGGAGGCACTTCTGTGTAGATGTGTGCACCTGAGCTGCACAAGCTTTATTCTGTGTGTGCTCTGTCTGTAGTCAGTGGAGAGAAGTGGGCACTGCTGAAGTTGACAATTGCTCAACTGAGAACAAAACTAATTTAGAAAATCAGTGCTCTCTAATAGTGCTGACCAGGACTTTCTTGGGATGAATGTTGTGGAGACTGGGAGCTGTAACCTCCACGTTTCCTCTCTCCCATTATGTGGTGAAATGCATCAGCTCTGAGGGTTCCACCACTCCAGGGAGAGGCCAGAAGGGGTGATTCCAGCACCCTGGCTCTGTGGTCTGCTCAGAGGGAGACCCACTGTTAGTACCAGAGTTCTGAGAAACTTGAATATTGTAATGTCTGATCATGTAGTTGTCATTAAATTGCCACTGCCACACGCTCTCTTGCCCGTCTGGAGTCATGATTCTGCCTGGTGTTCATTCCCTGACCATCTCCAGGCAGAAGGAATAAGCTGAGGCTACTGTTGCTCGGTGACGTGCTGTGAGAGGAACCCTGTGAACCAGTTAGAGCTGTGAGCTCCTAGTAAAGGTCTGCTCTGTGTCCTAAGATGAGTTTCCACATGGAGTTAGACTCGGGAGTCTGTGCATTTTTCCTTTGTGCCTGGTGCCAGGTGAGGAGGCTGCTGGTACAGTTCACTGTAACAAGGAGGGCAGATGCCACCACCCTTTCCAATCCTATTTTCCTCTAATTGTCTAGGTTCCTATTACCACGACTAAAAGCCTAACATTTTCTGTAGTGCTTTGTTCAGGAGAGCTTTTCCAGGGCGTCTGTCAAGTTTGAGAGACATCTTGTCCTAAAAGCCAGTGATACAATGCTTAAGTGCATCACTGGGGCTTCCTCTTCACCGCGCATTTCTTCCTCAGGCCAGCACTTACCCACAAAAGTCTTTTTTATAACTTGAAGAACATTGCTTTTCCAGGAGGGGTTTTACTCTTCTGGTGTTGAGTGTTCAGCAAATGAGGGTGCTGTTCCCAGGCTTTGTGGCTGGAGCCTGCAGTCAGAGCCTGGTGGATGGCCCAGTGCTGCTGCAACCTAACACCGATCCCAGGGCAGGGTCAGGAGGGCCTCGTGCTTTGGCTGTTTCGCTGACTCTGAGAAGCAATTCTTTGTCCAGAAAAGCTATGATAATCAAGCTATCCAAGCATTTACTAGTTTTGTGGTTAATCTTCTTTTATTCTGATAAAAGAATTTTGGATCTCCAGTCTGGGGCTGGCACTGAATGGAAGTAGAGTGGAATCCCTGGAGTGAGGGACTGGGACACCACCAAAATGCTGCATCTTGGGAAAACTGAAATTCTTAAATATGCAGTGCAACTCGTCAAACAGCTGCCAGTGGACTTGGTTTCCCCACTGACTCTGCAATTGTGTTATAGTGATGGCTGCTGTATCATCTTATTCATTGTTACACGCAGGTGTATCCATATAAGAAAACAGAAATAAAACTCACAACTGAATTTTTTCTCATGGCTGTATTATAGATTCCTGTGTATCTGCTAGTGAATATGCTTAACACAGCAGTCACCCATCCAGCAGGGACATGATTACCTTGTTTTGTGGGTATTCCCTTGTAGGCTTAGAAGTCTTTAATTTTTCCTGTATTTATGATGAAATCATAAATATGTAATTCGTAATGTTGGATTGAATGTTCATACTGTGTGTACTCAGGCTGAGAAGTAATCTAAATTTGATCTTCCTCTCTCAACAATCAAACTTTTGCTAATCAAAGATTTTACATTAGATCAGACATTATTAATGCAGATTTTAATGCAATGTTGGAATCTGGGATGCAGAAAATATTTCTCTATATGTTTTAAAGGATCCAAACCCTCTGAAAATTACTGCTTTTAACCTTTGTCCATGGAAGAGGCTTCCTAGGTTTTGGGATGAGATAGAATTTTCAGGAATGTAAATTAGATAGTAGCATAATATGTAATTTATCACAGGGTGAGAAATGTAGATTTTTGGGTTTGTTAGAATGGTAAGTAAATGAAGACGGGATGGAGGATCCTTTTGATTTTTAGGTTTCTTCCTTCTTCATCTACTCCATATTCTGCAGTATTTTGGGTCACTAAATGATTGGTCAGAATTTGCCACAATGCAGTGTTATGTGAATAGAAGTTTAGTTAGTAATTGGTAGAAAAGTAGAAATAATGTATGTTCTTGGTGATAATTGGGTGAATGATATTTAAGAAGACCTTGAATCTGTGTGTTAGAAGCTTTTTGTTTTAGACTTTTCAAGACTTTTTTAGCTTTCAGGCTGCTTTAGGCTTTTTGCTTTTAGACTTTAGGCTTTTTGTTTAAGGCTTTTTAGGCTAGAGACCTTTTAGCTTTTTTCGGACTTTTCTTGGCTTTTTAGACTTTGAGGCTTTTGCCTTTAGGCTTTTCTAGACTTTTAGCTTTAGAGGTTCTCTTTAGGCCTTTAAGGCTTTTCCAGGTTCACGCTAGACTGGTGTAAAGCCTGGTGTGCAGAAATTGTAGATAAGAAAAGAATAAACAACCAGAGAAAGAGATCAACTGTGAGTCCAGTTCATGTTTTTTTACTTAACAAGGACTTTAAAAGACTAACCTCTCCCTATTAAAGGAAAAAAACATGAAGGAGGTTATAGAACTTATACACTGGCAATATTTGCTACTCCTCCAAGTCTCTCTAACTCATTTTTATACGTATAAATTGGATATTTGTGTTTATGTGGGGCACACATGTTCCCTCTGATGCCAGTTCTCTAGTGGTTTATTATGAGTTGGCCTTAATCCTAATTTTTGATCCCTCAGAGTCACATAAAAATCATGACAGTTTGTTTATAATCCCTATTTTTAATTTTTTATCCACCTCTGTTCACTCTGACATTAGAAACTTTCATGTCTACCTGATGTGCAGGCCTGTAGCAGAGATCATTGGAAATGACCTGAAGTTAGGATACAAAAAAACAAAAAAAACCCCAAACAAACAAAAAACCCACCTTGTTTTTATTCTAATATTTTATTCTTTTAGAAAGCTATCTAAATAGCTGGTGATTTGAATTAATTTAACAAATAACACTGAAGATTTATTTGCTTCCTTTGTTTCTAAGTTCTCTTTGGATCATGCTGAAAGGTAGTGTGTTCTGCTGGAGCATTTTTCTGATACAGTTGTGGCCCCATTTCATCACACAGTTGCATGCATTTGATGCAGAAAACTGCTCTTGGAATTTACCAAGACATTACACATGCTCTGATGTTATTGAAATAATAACATATTTCATTTGGGTTTGATATGTCATTTGCTCACTGGGAGTAGATTGTCACATTGTGTTGGTAACTGTCTTAGATATTTGTGGGTAAACAGTTCAGTGTTTAAAAGGAAACCAACCAAACTGAAAACCAAACCAACCAACCCAAACACAAAAAAGAGGTGAATCACCATCCTAATCTTTTGACAATGTTATATGAAAGGTGAGCTGTACTCTGCCACTTTCAAAATAATTTTTGCCTTTTTTACCAGTCTCACACTGAATGGTGTAGGGGAACTTGTTGAAATTTGATGATTTTTCTGTATCCTCTGCTGTAGGGAATGGGGATACCATTTTGTCCTCTTACTCCCTGATACTAGGTGCCAGATATGCAAAGAAATCTAGCTAGACACCTGCCCATGAGCCACAATCTCAGCTGTACTCTAGAATTAGGTGCTTAAGATGGGCTAATATATTTTCTTTTTTTCTTTCTTATATGCATATTTATGTATATGAATATTCTTATATTCCTTACAAACAGTTTTCTGTGTGTAATACTCTACCATTTCATGACTGCTGGAACCTTATGTCCATTAGATGTGCCTCAGATGGCTGGGTGGCCTGGGAGAGACAAAACACACAGAACTTCCTCTTTTAATGACTTAGTATCTGCTGGGAGCTGTCTCCTGCTGCCCCTGGTGAATGGCTTGCAATAATCATGTACAGAGCTGTGGTGAAACTAATATCTTCTCTAAAAGAGATGTTGAAAGGCATTAAAATAATGTAATAATTGATTATAATGGTTCATTGTATCTCTTTTTTGAAAAGCAATCTGTCTTTTGAACTTCATCTCTCAGGTAAGGACCAATGCAGACATAAAAATATTTTTTGGTGGCAAAAAGTGCTTGTTCTTCAGTCTGTCTTGTTATTCGTATGTTTACTTGAAAAGCTTAATTTTTCTAGGCAATAATTGCCTAAAAATGGTGAAGAAAATAATTTTTACATGAAATGGGGTTACATGAATGCAATATGGACTGCACAGAAATATTTTAAAAAGCAGCACAAGGACAAATAATAATAAAAAGATAAAAACATCCCTCCAGTCTGCGAATCAGTCTGGCACAAAATCCTTTGTCCATGTTGAACAGGACAAAGACCTTAACTCCCCTTATGCCAGCAGTCTCCTTCCTTTCTGTGCCAACATAACAAGGGAACAGTGTGTTACAAAGAGAGAATGCGGGCAGAAAACCTCAAACAAAATATGATAAGGCCAGGCCATGAGGAGAACACTGAGGACTTCAGACAGCTCAGATGTTCAAGGATATTTTCCACAGTCTGGCTGTCCAGTCCCCTTGTCTCCCTTTCTTGGCTGCCTGGTGTGGTCCTGTGTCAGCCTTCCTTACTCCCTGAGCTGCCCCTGGCTGTCCAGCGCAGCTCCATGTGGAAACTTGCTGGCATTTGCACAAGTGTAGCACTTGAGACATTTGATTCCAGTGGAACATACCTTTCTTGGCTTCACTTGGCTCTGAATGCTCTGTAGTCCAAGCTGGCAGCCCCCACTGGACCTGAGCCCTGCTGCCAACTTTCCTGCTGGGAGGGGCTGGTCAGGGCTGTGCTCCATCCCGGCTGGCCATGGTCCCTCTCCCTGCTGCAGCTGCTCCAAAGCTGCCATTTCTGGGACCCTGGCTTCATTTGGTGATGGAGGTGTTGGAAAACACCTCTGCACTGGGGACTGGATGGTTCAGATCAGTGCAGGGTGTTTGTTTTGGTTGCTTGGGGGGTTGTTTGTACCTTAAATACATAGCCCTGTGAGATGAGAAGCTGGAGTTGTTGCACCACACTGGTTTACATTGGTGTTACCATGATGTCAACTTTTTCACCAAATATATTTGTTAAAGATTATTAGGTTAATCAAAGTTGAGCAAAGCATAAAGCCAAAGAGATGCAGTTCTGTAATACGTGCTGCTGTTTGATTTAATGTTTTTCTGGAGCATAAAAAACCACCTTGAAGTATTTTGTGGGTACCATGTTAATCAATAATTGGTTTGGCAGCTGTTGCCAGAACTGACAATAACCTACAGAAGCTGGAGGTTGTCACAGTGTGGGTTGCTGGGGGTCTCACTGCATTTTTAGGAGGGAGCTAACATAACTACAGACAAAATAAATTCCTTTTGGAGGTTGCTGAATGGTGTGAACTCATTGCAGAGTCACTCAGAGGTTTCCAATAGCACATTAAACAGATTTAAGTTTTTCATTGTCTTAAAAAAAATCAGTTTACAGGCATTAAAAAACTTACAGAACAGAGGACTTGGTAAGGAAAGGCAAGCTTAACTAATATAATAAAAATTCTTACCTACCTTTGAGCCTTATCGAGATTATCCTGTGCCTCCCCTCTAGAGACTTGAAGGGGTGGGACCTGTTCCCTTGCCCTGGGGAGGACACAGGTGAGAATTCCCTTGTTGAGGTGAGCTGCACAGGGCAGTAGGACAGGAGAACCTCACAGGTGGGATGGACTCATTTCGTGCTTCCACAGTTTCTCCTGTGAAAAAGGAGGTTAAATGCAAAATGAAATGTTTTTCTAGTGACAAGAGAGAATAAAGTTTTAGGCTTTAATGGATCAGCATAAGACATGTGTACAAACCTGCCTCTGTTGGTAGCTCAGATTTCCTGCTTGCACTGTTTTTATAGAAAAAAATTGCTCTAAAGCAGAAATTTACATATGTATAAAAAATTTTAACATTTCATTATCCAGCTTTATTATTAAAACTCAAACTATGCATTAGGCCTTAGACATATGTGTCCTTACAAAATAAAATAAAACAGGAGTGTTACTTTTCTGCAGTGATAAAGTAAGGAATAAACAGTGTCTGCTCCAAGAGTGGCAGTGGTTGGGAAGCACATCCTGTTCTCTGGAAAATGTGAATGTACAGGAGACAGCTTTGCATAGCATATATTGTTGCTGATTTAAATATTTCATGCTGGTTTGTGGCAGAATGTATGGAAGTACATTGTAACTTAATCTAATACTTGAACAATGTCTTGTGCACATTGTAAGCAAATCACAGCAATGCTGGCTGGAAATTTCCTTTGATGTTTTCTGTGCACTAATTACATTATCTTCACTGCTGTATAAGAGAGAAAAACCATTTGTCGACCCTTCTTTGTAGAATAAACCAAGAGCAACATTCAGCATTGGAAACAGAAATCCATAATTCGGCTAGCAAACTGAAAGGTTATGGTCCAAAAGAGCAGTAGGTCAGAAACAGAGTTTAACACTTTCTCAAAGTAATTTGACAAAATGTTTTAGGTAAATTTGAAAGAATTTCAGAGAAAGTCGTTCAGTGGCCTGTGGTGGGTCACCTTTCCCACAAGGCAATGTACTGACCTGCCAAGCCTAGGACTAATGAAATAGATTATTATGAAGTCCTTCCAGAGATACTGCAGGGGTTGTTTGGGCTTTTCAGCTACCTATGTGCGTCAGTGTAATGAGAACTTGGCAGAGGGCCTGGGCTCTGTGACACCTTCAAGGATGTCATTAGAAAAGCTCTGAGGTTTTGTCTCTTCCTTGGAAACAATGGTGTGGGAAGGTCAGATCTGCTCATCAGAGCAGGATGTATTCTTCAGCCCTTGCATGAGTGCACTGGGGATTTTGTTCTAGAGACCTGTGTTTAAAGGTGCTTGGAGGCTTACAGATGCATAATAGACACATTTCTTTCATGAACTTGCCTCAGTTCCTGGAAAGTCCAGCCAGAACCTAGTTTATTTGATGCCTCAAAGCTTATCAGCTTGTTTCGACTGAAGGAGGTGTTAACTGCTCCAAATAGTCAAAATAACTAATTCAGTTTTGGGAACAGTAAAGCTACAGTCAGAGAATTTGTGCCACTGTCATGGTCAAAATCAGTTTGGACATGGATTCTTGGTGCTGTGCATCCGTGCACATGATTGCAAATAATCATGACAATTGAACAGCCAGGCTATTAATTCACGTGCCTAAGTACAGATTTGAGGACATCTGGGTAATTTAAGACATCCAGGTTGATTTGAGTCACCATGATTATGAGCACTGATGTCCTGTCTGCTGACAGAGACTAAAATCTGCCTGTTACAAAGCGTGTTGTGAGATGTCTCACCACAGGATGTGGCCTCTCTCATTACTTTCTTCCAGCAATGAAATACAGGTAAATGTTGCCATGAGCTTGGTGGCCCTAATTATTCTTATGGTGTGCACAGAACACAAGGTGACTGTTCAATGTGTGGAATGGAAAGCAGGGAAACAGCTGAAGAGCATTTTGTGCCAAGAGATGTTACCAGGAGAGTAGTTTGGTGTGCCTTGTAGGTGTCCCCCACTGCTGTGGGGATCAGGCTCTATGCAGCCTCTTGTGCTCTTTCCTGTCTCACAGCACAGGGCTGCTGGGGGTCCGTGAGGATGTTTGTGGGCATACTCTCTCTGTGAGCTTGGGACCACGTTCCCCCTCCCCAGGACCAGAGGGACTGGCCTGGCAGTGAGCTGCTGTGGCTCTGAACCCCCTATGTCGCTTTGCAGTCTGTCCTTCAGGCTGCAGTGGTCCCAGCCAGCACCTCCCCGGTTCCCTGATGATTTCAGCACGCTGGGCTCCTCGGGTGGCAGGTGCTGCCAGCCTTCAGCAGTCCTTGTTTTTCCAGCCTGCTGCTCATGGTGGCATTGGAAACCCCCCTGGCATGCAGAGCAGCAGGAGTGTTTAGGAATGGTTAACCCACAAAAACTGAGAAATGGGTGGAGGGATGGTTGCTTGCCTTTCTGCATTTCCCTTAATGGACCTGCATCTATCTCCTTTCTCCTCATCCCGCAGCAGTACTTTTCAGTTCTGACATCTTGGGAGCTGGATACATGTGTTCAGTGACACTTTGCAGAAATGTTCTGGCTTTTGCCCCCTCTGGACAGCCCTTCGATGGATGACCCCCAGTGTCTGGTAGCTGCCAGCCATCAGCTTCCCACTTGGCTGCTGCCACCAGCACGAGACAGGCAATTCCTTTTGTCTGTGAGAGGACTGAAGGAGTGAGCTTAGAGCTCTGTTTCTATGTTTGAACATTTTTCAGTTACTAAATGTCAAGAAAAAAAACAAGCTCAGTGCACTAAAAAATGCACTTGCAGATGAACACTAGATCTAGTTGGTTTTGAAGAATAAAGAAAAATTAAGGACAGTAATTCTTTGGTTGCTAGGATGCCTTTTTATCATTGAATCCAGTGTGCTTTGGAGTTTTTATTTTCATTTAGATATGTGACTCATTTATTGTGGTTGGAGCATTGTTACGGTGTATTCTGACAATAAATTCAAGTAAGTGAGACAGCTGGCTAACACTTTGATGTGAAAATTAGGTCTGCAGTGTGGACTGGCCCAGGAGTTTAGTATTTCTTTGAGGGAAAAATAATAGAGGGTTCATGATAGAAATTTGGGGTTATTCTTTCTGAAAATGCTGTAAGTGGCATATAGGATATTTGTCCCCGAAATTTATTCTCTTTGCACAGAGACACTTTGCATCTTGTGCAGCTGAGAAAAGGAGCGTGAATTCAAGGCAGATATTTTCCTGCTAGCATTACAGTCCCTGGTGGGAGCTTTAGCATCACAGAGGGAAATACATGTCTGGCTCTTTGTCCTCTGCTTTTTGTGACAAAGGAATTCCCATGTGAATCGCTGTGCTCTGTCCAAGCCCCCTCCGAGCCTCTGGGTTAGCAGCAGTCAGTCTTTGCAGTGTCCTGACGTCATCCCGTGTGTGCATAAGCTCCGCTATTGTCTCACGGCGGGCAGGGGCTGGGGATTGCAGGAGCTGGTGCCTGATACCTCTTTCTGCCTGCCGCTGTCACTGAAAGGACGCCGGCCTGCCCTTATCGCTGGGATTTAAAACAGAAGCTCCTGCTTTTTGCTTCCTGAAGAAGGACCTTCACTGCGGTTGCAAGGAGAAGCACTCTGCGCTGCAGAGCAGAGGAGAGGAGGAGAGAGGAGAATCTGGCAGCTTGGATAGCCTGGACTGCATTGTCTGGCTTCATGACCCCTGCTGTGTAGCAGTCTCATCCCTTCTCTCATACGCTCCCTCTGTCTTCCACTCTTTTTTCTTTTTTCCTTTTGAAAATAGCAGCATCTGGGACGAGCCATGTTTGGCACTGAATCGTCATGTAAGTAAATGCATCCCATTTACATCCTTTTTCTGTTGAGAACAGGGCTTGTTTTATCCTTGCTGTACCCGCCGCACTCGCATTCTCTTTGCCGTAGGTCATTGGCTAAAAGCTGTGGTCCTTGCCTGTTTTTGAAGGGATGAAACATGCTGGAGAGCAAGCATCTACCTCCTAACTGTGGGTGCATCCTCGATGCAAGCAGCAAGGCAGCGTAGGGCTGTCAGCACTGCTGAATTCAGGCCGCTGGAAGACTGGGGAGGAAAGGCAGTTTTGCTTGAATGTGTCAGTTGATAAGATCGCATCTGTCAGTGATCAGGAGTTGCAGACACTCTAATGAATGCACTACTCAGATGGTACATTTGGGGACTGAGAACGCTGCAGTGTTAGATGGGTGAGAGCTGGGGGAAAGTGATTTAACCAGCAGGAAAAGACTGCTATCTCATGTCTATCTCATTTACTTCATTTTTGGTTCTGGGAAAAAGAAGGCTTCTCTGCAGTCTCCCCACCCCCCACCCCATGACTGCAGAATCCGCAATTAAATTAGGTGGAATTCTAAATATGAGGTGAAAAATGCGAAATAAAAGGATCTTGTTTTTTTTCTTCCTCATCTTTGTACTGGAAAATCTTAACGGAGACAGTCTGCTTTATAATGGCAGTGCAGATACATGTCGTTGAAAGCCAGCCAGTTTTGCTTCAATGGGAACAACAATTACCTACCTGGCAAATCTGGCTTCAGAGGAAGGCTGGGGGTTTATGTATAAATAATGTTGCTGGTGACAGTGTGGCTGTGGGGAGACCAGTCTGATCCAGTGATTATCAGATGACCGAAAAATAGAAAACAGTTGGTTCACCCTGTATTTTGTGCACAAAACAGTACTGTGTGTTGGAAACATGCCTCATTTGGATATGAAGCGATGGCTTTTGTAGAGCATTGTCGCATCCAGCATGGTGTAATGTCTCCACACGTCTAGGCTGGGACCTTTCTGCGGCTCATCTCTTCCTAGGAAGTGATAAGAGCACTGGGATACCTCATGGTTATGCCTTCCTGGCCGTTGAACCCCTTGCTCCCAAAGGGTTAATTGGTCCTGTGGCCAGGCTCTGGCAGCTCCCCCCTCCTCTGCCACAACACCCAGTCAAGGTCAGGCAGCATAAAAACAAAATTTGCCTTTAGATTTCTTTTGTTTAGGGATGCATTTTTCATGCACAGCTGTAAACATGTCTGCAGCTCTGGGTCATCCGAGCATGAAGAGAGATGCCAAATGTTGTAGCTGCATCTATTTCACCCTGACAGATCTGTGAGCTCCAGTGTCTGTGTCCACGGGCTCTGCTTCTGCAAAATGCACATGAACAGACTTTGGGATAAAATCTGTGCCCTGCCTGCCCTCTTGCACAAAGCCATCATATGCATTCAGATTGTCCAGTCTTGTTCATTTTTGTGGTCCTTTCTTGGTTTACAAGGTGCATTGGCTAAAGTCACAGGGGTTGTGGACCAAGCATCCATGGCTGCTTTTGTTTCCATGGTTCCCACAATTTAGAAAAGGGCAATGGGAGCTTCCATAACAGCCACTACCTGTTTCCCAGAAGGGTCTAGAAACATTTCTTACTTTTAAAAATGGGATTAAACAGAACATGGCTCGTTGCCATCGATTCAAACAGAGGCTGTGGTCAGTCTCTGCCTGAACTCTCTGGCCAGATGAAGAGGAAGGCAGTGTGGTGGCCAGCTCCCCTGTGCCTCTGCTCAGGCCTGAACCTCCCACCCAAGGGCTGCTGTCCAGGCTGGACAGGCTGTGCCATTGCCTGCTGCTGCCAGGTGCAGGGTCACTGGTGCTGCCCGCCCGCCCGTGCAGGTCAGTGCTTGCATAACCAGCCCTGCCCACACCACTGCTGGAGGAACAGTGCCTTTGCTTTCAAAGAAAGAAGATAGTATTGAAATTACTTCAGTCAAAATGCTTACAGGTTTTTGTCTTCTCTCTCCTGTCTTTTTCATATTTCCAGGCCGTCAAATGATAATAGTGCTACTAATTGTTAATGTTTCTGTCTGGCTAGAACATGAAATGAGACAAAATAAAAAAGAGTCAGCATTATTTGGATGTTGGAAATATGACAGAAGCCATTGCTGCTGCTGCTGCTGCTGTCCAAAAAGCATGAAATTAGCAGATTACAGTTTATTTAATCCTGCTGTTTACACTTAGTATTTGGGATTTTATTTCTCTCTGCTTTGATTAAAAAGCCAAGAAAAATGGTCAGAAGCAAATACAGGTTAAGAACCTTTAGTCTCACTCAGTATCAAAATATTTTAAATGTCAAAACAACTCTCCTTTGGCAGTCCTGTTTTTTCTAATTGCTTTTAGCAGCAGTTAGAAGGGCAGGAAAAGATAGTCTGAGAGTCTTTGTAGGAACAGGCATGTGCTTATCTCGTCCTCGATGCAGGGAAAGACAAACAGCCGGTGACAATAGCCCATAAAGGGGGATAAGGCAATGCAGAAACAGCTGCTGACATTCCCAGTGCATGATGAGCAAGGATAGAGTGTGCAAAGCAAAAACCCCGAGAAGTGTCCATGCAAGGGCACTGTGGGAGGGTAGGGTGGTTGCCATTGGGTGATGGTCAGTATTTTCCATTGGTCACATGTCCTTTCTGTAATCCCCACAGGAAACATATGTGCCAGAGACACTTTGTCTTCAGTGCTTTTGTGCTGATCCACTGTCAGATGCACTGCCAGGGCAGTGTGGGGGTTTGTGTGCATGGGGGGCAGCTTAACATCCTATGCCACCACTCCTGCTGACCTGAAAGATTTGTCTGCTCACCATAATCATTCCACAGTTCTGCAGGAGGTGATCTGGTTTGATAAAAATTGAGAATTAACTCCTTTTTAAGGTGAAACAGTGCTGTAGGGCTGCACCAAAGCAGAGAAGTGGTGGACCTCTGAACAAGTGACGAGGTGGTCCCCACAAATAGAACACCCTCATTTGAGCCTAGCAGAAATAACCAGCGAGCATCCCTTTTCTAGCTAGGAATACTGGCAGTTGGAGGCCTCTAGGAGAGACAACAGA